>JAGFMF010012145.1:8241908-8256864 GCA_019455555.1 Galemys pyrenaicus | reverse complement strand
CCCCCCCCCCCACCTCTGGCCTGTACCCCAGTGCTTGTATGCATAAATAAATAAATCTTTAAAAAAAAAAAAAAAAGAATGGGCTCTAGGGCCTCCCCGGTGGCGCAGTGGGTTAAACAACACACTATGAAGCAGACCACAGCCACTACAGCACGAGTTCAATCCCTGCCGCTGGCCAGAGAGGGGACCCACATGGTGCAGCAGACCTCTCCTGCCTCACCCGCTGCTGCCCTCAGCAGTGTATTTCAGTCCATCTGCCTGTTCTATTCCCCATTCTATCTCTGGTGAATCCTCTCACCTCCCTGGACTCTGGCCTATACCCCAGAGTTTCTTGTATGTAGAAATAAATAAATCTTTTTTTAAAAAAAAGGATGGGCGCTAGCGCCTGCCTGTCTAAACAGAATCCAGTTCTGCCACTTACGAATATTTTACTTAAGTAGTTGCTTTCATCTTACAGTTCATTCTTCAACTATAAAATGTTCATCTCTACTCAGGGGTGAAAATTAAATGTATTTTTATCTAAAAATCCTAGAACAGTTCCTGCCATAATACGTACTATCAAAGAAATGTGGAAATAACAGAAATTTAAGAAATACTGTTTTTAAAATTTGTAAATTCATAGCACCCATTATTGATGGCACTAAGATGAAAATTACATAGTAGTAGCGTGTCTCTGGTAGCACAAGTAGTTTTGGTGTGGAAAAGTATTAAGGACTCGGGTTCTGATATCTGACTACTTGTGTTTAAACCCAGCTCATCCCCTTACTACCTGAAGAATCTTGAGCAGTTTATATCTCTATATTTCACTTTTCTTATCTGGAAAATGTAGGTAATGTGTGGCTGTGATCAGGACTTCACATAACTACCATTCAGTAAACATCCAGTAACTTACGGGAGTATGGTAGGATAGAACTAAAGTTGTACCACTCTTCAAGCCCTTTTCCCAGTTATAATACCTTGATAGTATTCTTGTTTATTCTCATGTTTCCAAATCTTGGGTGATAAATTATACGGATTCCCTAGCCTTTTACTCAGATCCCCAGTCTTGGAAATGATTCAGTTGAAGTAAAGATGTTTTTGTACAAAAGTACTCATTGCTGGATTATGAATGAGAGCAAAAGACTACCTGGAACCTAAAAGTCCCCGCAGTTGGGAAATTCTCAGAAAATGCAGTAGGCTTGTTAATTATGACAATTGTGTATGTTAAGAAATGTCAACATTTATGATGCAGTGTACAAGGAAATGGTATCAAAATGAACAGCCGTTGAATATTCATTTGTTCCATAAATATTGAGTATGTGTTATATAAAGAAATTGGGGAAATTAACCTTAAGTCTCTTAAGTTTTAACTTTATCCAAATTTAATTTTCTTTTCAAACACTTATCTCTCATTTATGAATCACATTGGTATTTTTAAAGATTTTATTTATCTGTGCATGCAAGAACTGACGTACAGGCCAGAGGTGCAGGGTTGGTGGTGACAGGATTCGAGACAGGCAGATCTACTGAAATACACTGCTGAGGGAGCAGCGGGTGACATGGGAGAGGTCTGCTGTGCCATGTGGGTTAGTTTCCTGGTCAGGGCTCCAACTCAGCTGCAGTGGCTGCCAGTAGTTTCATAGTGCTGAGACTTAACCCCTTGCGCTGCCAGGGAGGCCTGTATCACATTAATATTTAACTTAGCATTAGCTGTATTCTTGTTGGCTCATATTAAGTTTTCAAAGAGAATGAGGAAAAAGATTTGCAGTGAAAGGACACAGTGGTCATACCACTTGTAAATTATGGCTGGACAATACCCTTCTCTTGCCTTTTTGTCTTTCATTTGTTTTGAAAAGAAAATGAACAACTTGGAATAATTAAGACACTATCTTCATAGTCTTTATGGGTTTGTTTACATTTTTACCTTAGATATTTGTTAATACCTATACTTGTCTTCAAATAAGGATTTATAATGGAATGTAAGACCTAACTTAGTAATGACATGACCCTAAAGTTTCTATAAATGAAGAAATTGCCACTATAAAATTGAGAAAATGATAGTTAGCTAAGATTGTTTATATTCACACATAACTTTACCTAAAAATTTAACATTAATTGTCTCTACCACCCAATGCCTGTTGCTTTAAAGAATCTCAGTAAGTGAGATTCTTACTTAAACACTTAAGGGTAACCTTCATTCTGAGGAAAGGTTAGTATTTCTCCCTTAAGAATGGAAAAGCTTCCATTGTGGTTGCAGTAGGTATTTTAGCAAAAAATGTGCCTTGACCCATTCGGGGATTTTTTTTTTTCTTTAGGATTATATGCGTCAGGCAGGAGAAGTGACCTATGCAGACGCTCACAAGGGACGCAAAAATGAAGGGGTGATTGAATTTGTATCTTATTCTGACATGAAAAGAGCTTTGGAAAAGCTGGATGGAACTGAAGTCAACGGCAGAAAAATCAGATTAGTTGAAGACAAGCCCGGTTCTCGACGCCGTCGGTCCTACTCCAGGAGCCGCAGTCATTCAAGGTACTGTTAATGTCTTGGTGTGTTGGAGCTCACTGAAAATGCACGGGTGAGCTTACAGATAACCCATTTTCATTCTCTTACTGAATTCTCATTAGCATTGTTCCCTTTGTTTCAGTAATTCTGAACTTCAGGCTGACATTTGTAAAACTCTGCGATTCTTATGTCATGAGTATAAACAGAAGTAAGTCTTTTATCTGAGGGAGGTGTTAGTGACCTCCTTTGATATCTCTTATTGATTCCCCCAGATTTTATATCCTTAATGGGGGGACAAACATGGTCACTGGTCCCTTGGTTACTCTCCCAGAAATTTCAGCTACTCAGCAGTGGAGACTTTGTCTCCACTTGCTCTGCAAATAGGCCAGGCACTTGTGAACACAAATGGTTTGTACCCTCATGAAACTCAGTCTAGTGGAGAAGTGAGGAACTGAGCCAGTAACGATCATTGTGATGTGTATGTCACGGGAATTGTCTACCACACAACTAGTCTGGAGAACTGACAGGCGCCCTAAGGACATGTAGGGGAAAAAAAGCTACAGCTCACCCAAGGTTAAGTTGGATATGACGGTGGGCAGACGTAAGTGCCTCTCTAGCTAAGAAAGCAGTGGTTTTTGAGGGCCTGGGTGCAGAGGGAAGCAGAGAAGGACCAGATCCTGCTGACCCCCAGGCAAGTTAAATTTAAGAGTGGTATGGTAGGAAGTCATTAAAGATTTTTAAGCTTTTCAGGCTTTGTTTTTTTGACCGCTTATAAAAAATTTAAAATACATAAAACAGAAAATACAGTGTAGTCAACCCTGGATCCCTTATAGCTGTCACCCACCAGCTCTAGTAATTTTTATTTTGCCAGTCTTCTTTCATTACCTACTCCTGCTGTATTGGTTTTTCTCTGGGTGCAAGTGTTTTATTTTGGGAGGTGATCCCAAACGCACAGTAAGGTGGGAGGGAAACCAGGAGGACTGCGTTGATGAGAGTTATTGCTGTGGGCAGCTCCCGCCTGCTGCATTGTTTTAAGGCAAGTCTAGATATCCTGTCACTCTACCTGTAAAATAAAATCACCAGGTCATTATCACAGCTAGCAAATTTGTGTCAAATGTGTTTGGGTTTTGTTTTTTTCCAAATAGTATTTTTTTGCAGTTGCTTTATTCATTAGGATCCCACCTACGTTTAAACATTGTAATTGAAAGACATGGCTCTTACTTTTCCTTTTAATCACTTGCCAGTGATACTCCTTAACCCACTTTAATTTCTAGGCATTGAGCTGAAGAAACAGGGTTTATCTCTTTTAAAGATTTTCCCATAGTTGAATCTACTCTTTATCCTGAAATAGAATTTTTATAGGAAATGTAAAGTAGAAGTTTGATACCTTTATTCAGCAACTTTCAGAATATTAAATGTGTCCTGGCAGTATCCAAAGGAGGTGATAAGGGTGATTGTTTAGTATCATCCTGAATGAATTCTTGGGTACTTATATTTTCAGTGTTTCACCTGTTATGCTCACAATTGTTTTTATGTTCAAATTATATCTGTAGTCATTGGGAGCTCTTCACATTGATGCCTGTGTCTTTGGTATCTTTTGGTTTTGAGTTTTACCTGAATGCTCTTTGCTAAATATTTCTCCAACCTTTTTACTAGAATTATTTTCAAACGCCAAAATTAAAAGAATAGCTTATGAGACACCGTATAATCCCTCCATTTATAAACACATCTTATACATTTATTTTGCTGTAGCTTTTGAAGATGAATTGTAGAACGTATGGCATTTCGTTCCTTAGATACTTCAACATGTGTCTCCAAGAATGAGGACAGGCATAACCACACATCTACTTTCTAACCTCAGTGACTCCAGAGAGTCATCTAATGGTCAGTCCACACTCAGATTTCCCTAGTTTGTTCCTTTGATGTCTTTGTAGCCACATGCCACACTTCTTCTTACCCTGGATCCAGTCCAGGTATGCACTGCAAGGGTCTCTTTGGTCTAGAGCAGCCCTCCTAGCTTCTGTTCTCTTCTCTACCCCGAGTAACATTGCCTTTTCCTAGTTGTTAATACCCCACACGCTGAACTTATCTGTTTCTTCTTGTTACCATTCAACTTGTACTTTATCCCCTGAAATACTTGTAGACTTGAATTTAGGTCCGGAAAGGTATGACTGAGATACAGGTAAAACTTCTTATTCAAGCGTCTTTTCATAGGTAATGGTACCCAGGAATCTTTGAAAGTATTCCTTTTTCTGTCTGGATGAGATGTTTGGACCTTTCTTGTCCTATTCCTGGGATCAGTCACTTTTCTCAAGAAGCCCTGGTTGCTTTTGATGACAGTGACAAGGGTAATCCACATTCCTGTCTTGTTAAAGGTTTCTTTAAAACTTGGAGTGTGTCTGTTTAAAGTGGCTCTCTGGTCATAGTGAAGAGGTAGGCAGAGGGCCAAGTGTGTACGTGAAGGCCAGGTAGGAGGCTATTGTGTGCTTGGGGTGGGAGGGGTTGGGCTTGCTCGGGCAGTGGCAGTGGGGAGAGATTGGAGAAACAGAATCAGCTCTGGATAAGATGATGAGGGAGGGCCTCCCTGGTGGTGCAGTTGGTTGAGTGCTACACTGAAGCATCCGTGGCCACAGTAGCGTGATCCCCTGCCAGGGAGGGGGCCCGCTGGCGCAGCAGACCTCTCCTGCCTCGCCTGTTGCTCCCCTCAGCAGTGTGTTTCAGTTCATCTGCCTGTTCTGCCCCCCCACCCTGTCTCTGGTGAATTGTCTCACCTCTCGCGACTCTGGCCTGTACCCCCCAGCTCTTGTGTGTATAAATAAATAGATCTTAAAAAAAAAAGACGATGAGGGAGAGAGTTGTTGAAGAAGGCTCTGGCTTCTGGCATGAGGAGGTAGGTAAATAATAGTGGCATCAGTGAAAGAAAGGAAGGAACTTAAAAAAAGCAGGTCTGGTGGAGGTAGGGAGAATAGATTGTGGGTTTGAGGTTGGAGATACTGAGTTTGAAGTAAGAAATCCAGATGGGGCCTCCCTGGTGGCACAGTGGGTTAAGCAACGCATTATGAAGCAAACCGCAGCCACTGCAGCACGAGTTCGATCCCTGTCGCTGGCCAGGGAGGGGACCCACATGGCATGGCAGACCTCTCCTGCTGTGCCCGCTGCTCCCCTCAGCAGTGTACTTCAGTTGATCTGCCTGTTCTGCTCCCTGCTGTCTGTGGTGAATCCTCTCACCCACCCACCCCCACCTCTGGCCTGTACCCCAGTGCTTGTATGCATAAATAAATAAATCTTTAAAAAAAAAAAAGACATCCAGATGGAGTGTCTAGTTAACTGGATCGACGGGCCTTGAGCACAGACGAATGTTGTCTTTCAAGCTTTGTGCCTGGGCACAGCTAGTTCTGCACGTTTTTTGGTTGAAATGGTAACTATTTAGCTAGCTTTTTGTCAGCAAATAACACACAAGTATTTTCTCCTCTTAGATCCCGCTCCAGAAGCAGACATTCTCGTAAGAGCAGAAGCCGAAGTGGTAGCAGCAAGAGTAGCCATTCAAAGAGTCGCTCCCGATCCAGGTAGGTCTTCCGTAGGCGGTGGAGGTCAGCAGGGCACGCCTGGACCCTTTCCCACTCTGATTGGCATCATGTTACTAAATCTCATCCCAGTTTTTCCAGTTCTGGACTGGAATTAGGGGGATCCTGAAAGCAGTCCATGGCCAGTGCAAGTCACGCATTATATTGTTGGGCGTGGCTCCACACGTAGCCCTGTGGGCTTGTCATCTCAGAATTAGCCTGAAGCCTGCAGTCCCATATGACTGCGATGTCCTTGTGTCTCCCCAGGTCAGGCTCCCATTCCCGGAGCAAGAGCCGCAGCCGCAGTCAGAGCCGCAGCAGGAGCAAGAAGGAGAAAAGCAGGAGCCCTAGCAAGGACAAGAGCCGCAGCCGCAGCCGCAGTGCAGACAAGCGCCGCAGCAAAAGCAAAGACCAGGCTGAAGAGAAGGTCCAGAACAGTGACAACACTGGGAAATCCAAGAGCCGGAGTCCTAGTCGGCATAAAAGCAAGAGTAAAAGTAGAAGCAGGAGTCAAGAGAGGAGAGTGGAGGCAGAGAAGCGGGGGAGTGTGAGCAGGAGCAGGAGCAAAGAGAAGAGCCACAGCCAAGAGAAGAGCCTCCACAAGAGCCGGAGCCGGAGCAAAGGAGGCAGCCGGAGCCGGAGCCGCAGTCGAAGCAAAAGCAGGGACAAGAGGAAGGGGAGGAAACGAAGCAGGGAGGAGAGCCGCAGCCGTAGTCGCAGCCGCAGCCGCAGCCGCAGCCGCAGTCACAGCAAGAGTGAGAGGAGCAGAAAGCGAAGCAGCAAGCGAGACAGCAAGTCGGGCAGCAGCAGCAAGAAGAAGAAGAAGGAAGACACCGACCGTTCCCAGTCCAGATCGAGGTCCCGCTCAGGCTCAAAGGAGCGGGAACACGCCAAGTCTGAGTCCGGCCAGCGGGAAGGCCGTGGGGAGAGTGCGGATGCTGGCGCCAATCAGGAGGCCCGATCCAGGTCGAGGTCCAATTCCAAATCCAAACCAAACCTTCCATCAGAATCACGCTCCAGGTCAAAGTCTGCTTCAAAAACCCGATCTCGGTCCAAGTCTAGATCCAGGTCTGCGTCCAGATCAGCCTCCCGGTCTAGATCCAGGTCCCACTCAAGGTCCTAACTGGCTACAAGCACAGCTGGAACTACCCGAGAAGTCTTTTGTACATGTTTGGTAGCCGTAGCACAAGTGATTGAAGTAGAACATATGTCACTGCTGTACATTTTTAACTCCCCTAATGGTGTGTCCACAATTGTTAAATCTAAGTGCTTCCTCTTCGTAAAGCCTCCTGGCGCCAGGCCTTCCTGCTCGACTGAAAACAGTCTTCTCTTTGAAAACCCCTTTACTCATGGCCCACGGTAGAATATCCAAAATGCCTTGGCTTTCAGGCCTGGCCTTTCCTACAGGGAGCGCAGTTCCTGGACGGCACTAAGGCTGGAATGAGACATAGGTAGGTATGGTGAGTTCAACCATTTTTGCCCTTGAATTGATGCCCTTTGATGTATGCCATTTAGTGAAAGTGCTAAGTCTTAAGTTTCCTGCCACTTTGGTTTCATATTTTTGGACTTAACAAAGTTGTGAATAGCACAGTCGAGGAAATTGATACCTGCAGTAACCCATAGGAGATAAACTGTAGAGTTCCATATTCTGGTATTGTGATTATATTGTTTTATATTAAAAAGAAAAGAAAAGAATTTTTTTTAATTTTATTTTTCCCCGTCTTGCAAAGTATAGTGACCCCTGTTTCCATTAAATTTGAATAAAGACTATTTTTGCTTGACAAAATTTCATGGTGCTTGAATGGAAATTACATTTTCTGATATAGCTCAACAGTCTCTCAGCATAAAAAGTTCAGTGTGTGCAATGGCTTTTGCTTTGTTGGGCTCACCCATAGGGAGAGAGACTTCCTAAAGAGTTTTTCACAACCAACAGAATAAAGGGAAGTTTTTCAGAAATTGGCAAATTGGTGAGAAACGAATCCATTTGGGAACTCAGAGTATCAACAGATGAGTGTTTCATGGAGTTCTGTGCTGTTTGACGTTCCTGCCATGAGTCTGCAGTAGTGACTTAGAATTTGAACTAATCAGAAACCAGGAAGAAAAACTGCCGGATTAGCACTGTACAGTCATTCTCTGTGCTACTTGTGTGGCGAGCTCTGTGGGAGTTACCACGAGATGCAGACCCCAAAGTGCATCTCACCAAAGGAGCGCTGAGAGACATCGAAGCCCGGAGGAGTCGGAGTCTTCGCTGTGAGCTGCGGCAAGCTTGGGAGGAGAGCAAACCCCTTCTCAGACTGCTGCCTCTGAACGTTTGGGGCTGCCAACCGCCCTAGACTGCTCTTTCACCTTCCATAGAACATTCCCGTAGAGCACGCTGCGAAGACAAAACCAGTTTCTTGCCCTCCTACAATGTGTCCTGGTAGCAAGTGGGAAGTGGCACCAGGGTGATACGTCATTCAGAGGAGGGAGTTGTGACTTCATCCAGGTTCAGACAGTTTGGCGCACTGGGGTTAGACCTTTACAGAGGTGGTGGTGGAAGTTAGGAAGGCATGGGGCCGTGTGCCTGGGGGCAGGGGTTTGATGGTGAAGAATAAGAGAAGCAAGTTGAGCAAGATGGATTGGGCCTTAGAGAGCTTTAAATGCCAAGAGGAGGGAGCCCTGAAAACCCTTGCGCAGGAGGGTACGAGTTGCAGAGCTCTGCTCTGGTAAGTGCATCCTACCGTCTTGTGAACTGCCAGGGGCAGCCACCCCAGCTGCTGAGCAAGCATGGTGATCGCAGTTGTTCAGGGCCGGAGCGAAGGCTGTGGCAGGAAGAAGCAGGAAAGATCTGAGGATGACCTGGGGAACTAAGATGTCCACAGTCGTTCAAGCGATGAAGCGTTTCTGAGGAATGGAGGAGCTGAAGGTGACTGAGGTCAGTTTTGGAGACCTGAAATTTCAAGATCACACAAGACAACGAAACTAAGGAGCCTCAGTCTCCTAGAACTTTCCTGTGTTTATCTGGGCCCATTGTGTCATCACAACGAGGTGACTCCAGCAGTACATTTCCCACTGCCTCTGATCTAGTATCGGTCTCCAGGGGTGACAAGAATTAAGCATTTCCTAAGGATAAGGTCTGGTCTTTAGGCGTTTTTCTTTCACAAGTTAAAAAAGTTCTCATTTTCATGTTTAAGGCACATTAATTCTAACCAAATGAAACTTACTGGGTGGGATCTTTAAGTGTAGTGACATGGAAGTTCCATCTCTGTACAAAATTGGTCTACAGTTATTTATTGCCCCAGCAGTTTTTTAAACCCATTTAATTTTATTTAGATTCTGATTTAAAAGGAAGAGGTAAGGGGGAAAAAATGAGGGAATTTATCTTTTGAGTTCCAGATTGCATCAGATTAGTCCTTTCATGTACATTTTTCATCGTGTCCTTGCAGCATCAGTTGCAGCAGAATGTCTACCCACCCCCAACATTCAGTTGTTATTTGATCATCTTCTAAATAGGCAGTGGGGGGCCTCCCTGGTGGTGCAAGGGGTTAAGGCGCAGCACTGTGAAGCACCCGCAGCCACTGCAGCGAGTTTGAGCTCCGCCAGGAAGGGGACCCACGTGGCGCAGCAGACGCAGACCTCTCCTGCCTCGCCTGCTGCTCCCCTCAGCTGTGTACTTAAGTGAATCTGTCTGTTCTCCCCACTCTGTCTCTGGTGAATCCTCTCCTTCCTGCACCTCTGGACTGTACCCCAGTTCTTGTGTGCACAATAAATCTTTTCCAAAAGAGATTCAAAAACCTGCCTAGGAGCGTCACTTTAACCAGGTCCAGGTTGTCATCCCACATCCTAAGCCAAGGAGTGAAGAAAATAAGGATGGCTTCTCTCTTCTGTTACAGTGGGGAGCAATGCAGAGTACCATAGACATGCATGCAATGTTGTGGCACCTGAGAGGCAGTCTGCTGCTTCAAAACGAAGCCAGACCTCTCCCAGCCATTGGTTGCCAGAAACCACTGAAGTGGATGAAAAGCACAAACTTTGTCCCTTCTATGAGAAGTGTTTGGCCACAGAAGCTGCAGCTGATGCTGGGTGAAGAAAGAGGGTTACGTGTCCGAATCAGAGGTGAGAATGACAGACATGTTTTCTCTTGTCTGTCTGGTATGATTTCTGCAACACAAATGTTGGTATATTGCTTTGAAGAAACAGCACTAAGAAAAACAAGGAAGAGGCTGCAGAGTATGCTAAACTGGCCAAGAGAAGGAAGGCAGTCATGGAAAACACCAGAAACAGACAGTCTTTGAGAGCTTTCACTTCTGAGTACAGTCAAAAGTGAAATTTTCTAAAAGGGACAAAACGACATGCAAAGAATTTCTCCCAAATAGAAACAATCAAATACAAAAGTCTACTATAATTCACCTCTAAATCAAGCTTAAAACCCAGTGATCCTTTTCATATTTTACCTTCTCCCACCAACCTCCAAAAAGTCAAACTACAAAGGTTAAAAACAGAAAACAGTAAAATTTTGGTCAATTTTAATCTGACTATCAGTAATGACTTAAAATGTCAGTGATTTAAATGCTAAGACACTCATCAAAAAAGAACTAGTGCCATTTGCAGCATGGATGGAGCTAGAAGGGATCATGCTAAGTGAAATAAGTCAGAAGGGGAAAAATAATTGGGTGGTTTCACTTATATTCGGGAGGAATATAGGGGAACCAAATGAAGGACAAAGGAAAAGAAAAACCACTACAAAACCAAACAGCAATCGTCAACTATAAATCAGACGTTCTGCAGGGGAGGAGGAGGGAAAGACCAAAGCGAGGGTGAAAAGAGCACAAGGGACTGTGGTGATGGTACACGGGTGAATTGGTGGTGGAAATTCTATGGGAACGACACCTGAGAAAAGAAAGCGAGCATTGTAAAAATAAAAAGACAGTGAATTAAGATCAGACTATGTGTGTTGTCTATACAAAAACAAAGTGTGGATGCGGGGATAGAGGAAGTCAATCGAAAGAAAATTGGAATGGTGGTGCTAGTGTCTGGTCTTCAGAGCAAGGAAAATTATCTGGGACTAAGGGATATTACATAATGTAACTGGGCTGGAAATTAACAACAGAAAAGATAACTGCAAAACCTCAAAGTAGACTAAGCAGCACACTTTTAAGTAACAGATCATAGAAGTCTTGAGAAGTATTTTGAACTATATACAAATGTCAGTGTGTGTGGGATTCAGTAAAAGCAATAATTCACCAAAGAAGAAAGATCTAAAGTCAATAAGGGCCTTCCCGGTGGCGCAGGGATTGTCTCGGCACTATGACAGCTGACCCACATGGCGCAGCAGACCGCTCCTGTCGTGCCTGCTGCTCTCCTCAGCGGTATATTTCAGTAGATACATCGGTTCTGTTCCCCACCCTGTCTCTGGGGAATCCTCTCACCCCCTGCAACTCTGGCCAGTACCCCAGTTCTTGTGTGCATAAATAAATAGAACAAAGGGGGGGGGAACTTCTTCAACTTGATAAATGTACAAAAGACCTACAGCTGAAGTCATACTTAATGGTGAGACCCTCAGATACTTCTTTGAGAACGGTAACAACGTACAGATGTACCCCCTCACTACTGAACATCATACTGGAAGTTCTAGCCAATGCAAAGACAAGAAAAGGATTTAAAGGTACACAGATTGGGAGGGAAAAAAAAGAAAGCTGTCTTTATTCACAAATGATATGATCATCTTAGAAAAATCACAAAGTCAACAAAAACTGGGTTAGTAGACAATTTATTCAAGTTACAAGATTCATTTAGATGTAAGTCAATTGCTTTCCTATGTATAGTAACAATTAGAATTTGAAAATGATTGTTAATACCACGTACATCTGCACCCCAATAAATACTTAGGTATAAATCTCACATAATATGTGCAAGATCTCTGTTGAAAGAAAGATTTAAATAAATGAGAGATAGTCCACATTCATGGACATGAAGACTTGATACTAAAATGCACATTCTTGGGGTTTCTGGATTCGTGAATGTATGGAAATTTGGGAAGATGGCTCACCTAAAGATGGTAGGGGGCTTTGAGTCTTTTTCTCGCATCTCCCCTGTGTTTCTCTTCCATTTGGCTGTTTGATTACTTAGGAGAAAATATTTGTTTTTTTTTAAAGATTTATTTATTTAGGCATACAGGCACTGGGGTACAGGCCAGAGATATGGGGGGGGTGAGAGGATTCACCACAGAAAGCGGAGAGCAGAACAGGCAGATCAACCGAAGCACACTGCTGAGGGGAGCAGCGGGCACAGCAGGAGAGGTCACTGCACCATGTGGGTCCCCCGCCTGGCTGGCAGCAGGGCTCGAACTCGTGCTGCAGTGGTTGCGGTTTGCTTCATAGTGCGTTGCTTAGCCCACTGTGCCACCAGGGAGGCCCACGAGAAAATATTTGGATATAATACATCTGACAAGGGGTTAATATCCAAGATTTTTGGAGAACTCATGTAAATTAAAACAAATAGCACAATCAAAAATCAGAAAAATATGAACAGACACTTGTCAAAAAAAGACATAACAGATGACTTACAGGCACATGAAGAAAATGCTCCTCACTGGGCCCCCCTGGTAGCCTAGGGGTTAAGTCAGCATTAGCGCCACCAGGGCCTGAGTTCGATCCCTGGCCAGGGAGCTGACCCACATGGCACAGCAGACCTCTCCTGCCTCGCCCGCTGCTCCCTTAGCAGTGTATTGTTTACTTATTTATTTATGCATTCAAGAACTGGGGAATAGGCCAGAGGCATGTGGGGTGAGAGAATTCATCAGAGACAGAGTGGGGAACAGAACATGCACATTGACTGAAGTACGATGCTTAAGGGAGTAAGCAAGCGAGACAGGAGAGGTCTGCTGTGCCATGTGGGTCACCCCCCTGGCCCAGGATCGAAATTGGGCTGCAGATGCTTCATAGTGTGGTGCTTAACCCTTGCACCATCATGGAGGCCCCCTCAGCAGTATATTTCACTCCATCTGCCTGATCTGCTCCCCACTCTCTCTGATAAGTCCACTCCCTCACATCTCTGGCCTGCACCAAAATAAATACAAAATTTTTAAAAGATTTTAAAAAATGCTCATCACTATCAGGGAAATTAACAAGTATGGCCTATGAGAATGGCCCATATCAAAGACGAGCAGCAAGTGTTGGTGAGGGGTAGAGGTAGAGAGCCCCGGTACACTGGTAGTGGGGATGTAGGCTATGCCTGCCTTTCTCAGATTATTGAAAATAGATCTATCATGATCCAGCAATTCCACTCCTTAGCATTTATCCAAAAAATAGAAAAACTACTTCAAAAAGATACGCTCTTCTGTGTTCACTGCAGCACTATTTGCAGTAGACAGGCTCTGGAAACAACCTATTTGCCCAAAGACAGATGAGCAGACTGAGATGTGGTGGATACACGAAAGAATGCTGTTCAGCTATTTTTCAAAAAGGGTGAAATCTTGCCATTTGCAACAACATAAATTGCAGGGGGTTATGCTAAGCAAAGTAAGTCAGTAGGAGAAAGACAAAAACCCAATGGATGATCTCACTCATATGAACTATAAAGAAACAAACCAAAAAAAACACTCAAAACCAAATTAATCCCTTAGATTTCTTTTACATATTAAAAGGATAGGCTTGTTAGGAAATAGAGAAATAGAAGCATCTGCATAGTCGCAGGTGAGCAGAAATGCTGCCGCTGCTTCTTTTTTTTTTTTTTTAAGATTTTTTTTTTTTTTTAAATTTATGTGTACAAGAGCTGGGGTACAGGCCAGAGTCACAGGAGGTGAGAGGATTCACCAGAGACAGAGTGGGGAGCAGAACAGGCAGACTGACTGAAACACACTGCCGAGGGCAGCAGTGGGCGAGGCAGGAGAGGTCTGCTACGCCATGTGGGTCCCCTCCCTGGCCGGCGGCAGGGATTGAACTCATGCTGCAGTGGTTGCGGTTTGCTTCATAGTGTGTTGCTTAACCCGCTGCGCCACCAGGGAGGCCCTGCCGCTGCTTCTTTGCAAACAGTTTATAAAAAACACCTGCATAGTCAGAGGCATCTTCACAGTCCTTTAGGTTCTGACTGCGATGGGCAGTTAGTGGCAATAAGTGGGGAAGGGGCCGAGTGGAGTGGGGTGGTGGGTTATTGGGACTTGGGTGGTGGACATAGTGTAACATACATCTGAAGAGGTGTGAGTTTATTTTTTAAAATATTGATTTATGCATACAAGACAGAGGTGTAGGGGGTGAGAGGATTCACCAGAGATACAGTGGAAAACAGAACAGTCAGACTGATTGAAACACACTGACGGGAGCAGCAGGTGAGGCAAGAGAGGTCTGCTGTGCCATGTGGGTCACCTCCCTGGCCAGGGGTTGAACTCATGCTTCAGTGGCTGCAGATGCTTCATAGTGCAGTGCTTAACCCCTTGCGCCACCAGGGAGGCCCCTGAAGAGGTGTGAATTAACATACCTAAATCACAGACCATGTTGCAAATCAACATTACCTCAACAAATGAAAAAATTGTTAGTTTCTTAGAACTTAAACCACAAATTCAATGCAATTCCATGCAAAATCCCAGCAAGTTATTTTGTGGCTATCAACCAACACGAATACAAAGTTTATATGGAAAGACAAACCCAGAATAGCGAAAACAATACTGAAGCAGAAGAAAGTCAGAGGACCGACTGACTGCCCAACTTGAAGATCACCATAAGCTTCAACAATCAAGACAGAACTGTACTGGCTAAAGAACAGACAAAACAAAACAAAGGAAGGGAATAAAGAGCCCAGAAATAGACACAAATATATTCAACTGATCTTTGGCAAAGGAGCACAGGCAATTCTTTTTTTTTTTTTTTTAAGATTTATTTATTTATGCATACAAGCACTGGGGTACAGGCCAGAGGTGTGGGGGGGGGGGGGGGGG
>JAGFMF010012145.1:8178143-8239837 GCA_019455555.1 Galemys pyrenaicus | reverse complement strand
CTGCTCTCTGTGGTGAATCCTCTCACCCCCCCACACCTCTGGCCTGTACCCCAGTGCTTGTATGCATAAATAAATAAATCTTTAAAAAAAAAAAAAAGCTTTTAAAAACTGGGGCTCCCTGGTGGCTCACTGGGTTAAGCAACGCACTATGAAGCATCTGCTGCACAGCAGCGTGAGTTCGATCTCCTGCCAGGGAGGGGACCCACATGGCGCGGCAGACCTCTCCTGCCTCGCCCGCTGCTCCCCTCAGCAGTGCGTTTCAGTCCATCTGCCTGTTCTGCTCCCCGCCCTGTCCCTGGTTAATCTTCTCTGGCCTACACCCCAGTTCTTCTATGCATAAATATTTTTTAAAAAGAAGAGTCTGCAGGCTGTGGGTGCATCCAGGTGCAGAACACCACTACTCCCGGAGGGCCTGGCCGGCTCGTGGCGGGAGCTGAGTGGAAGCAGGCCGACCTCTTGGGACAGCGAGCTGCTCGGCCAGGTCCGAAGGCCAGCAGCGGCCGTGTGGGCAGCCGGGGCAGGGGGAAGCTCTCGTTTTAACTTCAGGGGAAAGGGCAGCCGTGTCTTCCCTGAGCCCCACGCCTGAGGCCTGCCCCCAGGTGCCAGCAGGTTGCCCACTTTGGTGTCAAGTCCGAGGAAAGACCCAGAGATGAGGCAGACACGGGAGCTCGGGAGCTCGTCTCCAGGTGCTAGTCACAGAGAGCTTTTATTTCTCATGCTAAAATCTTAGAGGAATCCGCACTGGCGCAAAACAAGACTCCTAGACTCGTGAGCGAGGAGAGGCAAAGCCCACCCCGCCCGCTGGGTGGCCCTGGCAGAGGCGCGGGCGCCCGCACAGGCAGCTGCAGCACGGAAGCCGCCGCGGCCTTCCTGATGCCCCCAAGCAGAAACCGCGTCCCCGCGAGTCCCGGCGGCCCGAGCGCTCGGCCCGCCCAGCTGCAGCCCCAGACGCAGCGGCCGCGCCAGAAGACAGCGAACGCCCGTGGGGAAGAGGCGGCGGCTGGTCGTGGACGTGGGGGTTTGGGGGGGCTGGCTCCCTTCTGGGTCTGCCTGGTGGGGATGACAGGACGTTTGCTTCATGAAAGTAGACCGAGCTAGACGTCGGGGCTGTGCGTGTCTGGGGGAGGGTGACACAAAGAAAACGCTTTGCCTAGACCGCCTGTGTAGACGCGGCCATGCCCCGCCAGAACCGCCAGAACCGCAACCCCTCTGGCCCCCGTCGGACTACTCAGGCTTCGTTCACACTTCCAGGAAGACTTGGTGTTCTTAGCGAGTGTACAAAGCCTCTGGGGACGTCCCTCGTAAAGTAGGAACAGACAGCCGCAGGTCCGGCTGTCTGTGCACGCCCCCGCACCCCCCCCTGCCCCGCCCCGACAGCGCCCCGAACTGCCGGACACGGGCGGGAGCCGCTCTAGGCTCCGGCCGGGCATTCATCACGAGGTGACAACTCAAACAAAGAAAAGCGCTCCAAGCACAAAGGTGTTTACACTGGCGTTATTTATAACAGGAAGAACCGGAGAGCCCCGCCAAGCCCCACCAGGACGCAGAGCCGCGGCACCAGGCGCCTCCAGAGAGATCAGCAGCGCTGTCGCCCCCTTTCCTGCGTGGATTTTTATGGAAAGTCTGCAAAGGTTTTGGTGGGAACTGCTTAGCGAATCCCCACCACCTAGTGGGAAGGCTGACTTGCCCGCAAAGAAATAGAAAATCCACAACTACATCCAGCAGGGACTGCAGACTGTGTCATTTTTGTCGCTCAGCTGCCACTAACGTTGCTGAACTCTTTCCATGGCTTATTCATTTGCTAGCTCACGGCCAAAGGGCGCCCCAGGAACCCTAACTTGTTTGCTCTAAAGGGATCCGTACATCTGTGCACGCGAAGCAGACCGGGTGTAACAGCTCCAATGGGATCACTGAGTGGGCTTCAGAGACAGGAGAGGAGAGGGTACCGGTTTGTTAATGAAACGCCCAGGGACCCATTCCGCCCTGGGCAGCAAGGTCCACCCGATGTGGGACCCAAAACTCAGCACAAGACTAAAGCACCTGGCAAAAGGTGAAACCAAAGCACAATCAAGGTAACGGCGCCACTGTCAGCCTCCCATGCCTCGCACCCACCTGTCTCTTCCAAGTGTCTCACGTCCTCCTCCACGGGTCTCCTCCACGTCCCCCAGTCCCGGGGCAGTTCCAAATCCGAGCAGCAAGCGAGCCTTCTGTGTCTCCCCTCAAACTTACCTTCCTTCCCAGATCAACAGCTTCACCTGGCTGCTGGCTCAGCTCCGCCCCTCCTAAGTGGGGGCAGGGAATAGGTAACTCCCACTTTTAGGGCCATCTTCTAACATCTCATTGTTTTCTTTTCCTCCAGAGCTTCTTGGCAGGAGATTTGAAAAGTCTCTGGGCACACCCTTGATGGTTCTTACAAACCAAGAATTTGTACAGGGCTGGCCCCTGCAGGAGCCCACACACAGGTGTCTCGGTTGCTGGGGGCCGCTGTCCCAGTGAAGGACCTGCCAGGCCTCAGACCACCTGAGGACACTTCTCCTCTTTCTTCTGGCCCCTCTTCTTACTGGAAATGACTAGGGACTTACTTCGGGTTCCTGGAATCTATCAGGAGGAGACCCAGTGAATGGGAACTCACCACCCGGCGCGGGCGGGGCTCACACGTGGCCCTCAACACCTGTGGGAGCTCATCAAGCTGTTCCACTTTCACAGGAAGAAATGAGGGGCTCTAAGAGGACTCTCACCACCCTCTTGCTGTGACCCTGGACAAGTTACTTCAACTCTCTGGACAGAGAAGCTTCCTTATCTGTGCGTGGTGGGGGAGGGGTGGTGGTAATTCACTCCCCCATTGCTCAGGGCTGTCTGGAGCAGGCTTTGGAGTCAGACAGACTTGCCTGGGGTCCTGATTCTGCCCCATACTCTGTGTGCCTCTGGGAGGGGCGCTGCACCCCTGAACCTGGAAACAGGAACTAGCTGAGTGTGGCTTTCACCCGCAGGGGAAGGAAGGGTCAGGGGCCTGTGCCTGGCCAGTGCTGTTAGTGAGTGCTTCCCTCCAGCTAGTGCCTTTCTGCCCCCTCCCAGCTCCCTCCACACCAGTGCCCCCTCTGTATCCACCTCCTTGCCTGGAGTCTTAACTCTGAAGCCTACCAGTGTCCACATCTGTAACAGGACCAGCACAGCTACCCAGGCGATGTCTGCTGGGTGGATGGAGGCCGCTGGTCCTTGGCCCCTGGCCCCTGGCTCCAGCATCCTCGACATCTCCCAGCATTAGAAGGGAAGCAAGTGGCAGCTTCTTCGGGTCTGTCCTCTTTGTAGCGGTGAAAATCATAAATTCCCAAGGACACGTGTCCTGTCTGATAAAGAAGCAAACTTCCACAGCTGGATGTCCACGCTGGGGACTGGGCCAGGCCGGTGGGCTGGGCGGTCACCGCAGAGGCCAGGCTGGGCTTAGAGCAGGCCTTCCCGGGTCCTGTCAGTGCCTACTTTGTGTCTCAGTCTGCAGGACGGGGGTGAGGGCAGTGCTGTCCCCACTGGGCCGCTCGGAGGGTTGCCGGGGACCTTGCTCGAGCAGCGCCCGGCCCAGGGTCACAGCGGGCACAAAAGCTGACTCTCAACCCCCACGCCCAACTCCCCAAGCGGAATCCTTTCAGGCAACCTGCCTCCATGCTGTCCGAAGATCGGCCACCCCGGGTGAAGATGAAGGCCTAGGAGGACACGTAGCCCAGGACCTCCACACGGGGAGCCGGCAGAGAGGCGGGACTGGGCCCTCGCTCACCCGCCGCCGCAGACACAGGCGCTCTGGGCCCCGCGGGCGGGCGCGGGAAGTGGGAGGGCCCGACGGTAACCGGCCTCCCGCGGGCGCAGGTGCGGCGCCTCGCCGCCAGGTGGCGCCAGGCCGACTCTGACGATGGCCTTGCCTGCGGCGTGGGCTTCTCCGAGCAGAGTCCACAGGCGCCTGATGGCCACCCGCGCCCCTGGCACACTGCCAGTCTCCTCAGGCCCTGCTCCTGGAGACCAAGACCCCTGGAAAGCCTGGAGGCAGACACCTCACCCCAGTGACCGGGAGTACAGTGCCTCATCAGCACTGAGACTTGCCACTGAATGAGGGGTCACATCCCCGGGTGTCTGTGGGAGGGACTCGGACTTGATTCCTGTCGATATTCCAGCTTCCCTTGGAGACATGTAGGGCCACATGACCTGGTTCTGACCCATGAGAAAGGGGCATTCTGGACGTGTGGACTAGATGTAGTGCCTTGAAAGGGGGGTGCCACCCTCTCTTCCTCAGCCCCATCCTCTCTGTCTGGTCCCCACACTCAGGGAAGGTGACCAGAAAACCAAGGCAGGACCACACCTTAGGGGCACCAGAGCAACAGAATGGGGGGAGCCTGAGCCCCTGACTCAGGGGCTTTCTGTTAACTGTTCAGCTAATGCTCCTGCAGTAAAGTGAGGAGAAATGCACTTCTGTCCTGCCTACAGTCACTGTTCTTAAACCCTGTCCTGAAATAAAACAGTCACACGGCAAGCTGCTGTTGGACAAACGCTTACCGCAGGCCAAGCTGTTAGCCTTCCCCTTATGCCGCAGCAACACTGAGGCTGGTTTCTCCGTGTTCCACATGCCGGTGGTTTCTCGTTAGTGTTGCTTACAGAGGGGCTGGCGTAGCTGCGTTCCCCTGGGGCAGTCTCTGCACAGGGCGCTGTGCTCCTCATTCACAGGGGATGGGGGCAAACGTTCTCAGTCAAGGTTTTTCCTGCCCAAGGGTCCCTGCCGTGAGCACCCCCAGAGGAATGAGGAAGCAGGTCCTCCCAGAGATGCTCCGGCCTCACCCCCAGCTAGACACACGCTGGGGCTGTGACGGTGGGTGGCAGGACGTGCCCACAGTCCCATTTCGGGCCCCAGCTCCACTGCAGGCTCTCAGATCACCCAACCCAAGGCCCACCCCCCCCCACCCCCGCCTCAGGCCGACAGTCACTTGTAGGGACCTGCCAGCCTCTCCTGAGAGAAGCTGCCCTCCAGTCCCTCTGGCCCTCCTGACCCCTCCCTCGGGTCCCCATCTGGTGGACCAGAATAGACCCTTGACCCAAGCTGCAGTCGGACATCAGAGCTCAGTTAAGAGCAGTAGAAATAGCCAAGGCTCGGAGACATGAAACGAGACTCTTTGGGGGTGCACGGGGCATGTATCTGGGGATAACGCCTTCAACAGGGCGTTCAGGAAGAGGAGAGCCAGGGAGTGGGAGGGCTAGGGCAGCAAGGGCCAGAGGAGCTGGATGCAGGGACAGAACCGCAGGGCCTGTGAGGCAGTGGACGGCGGCTTAGAGAACCTCCCTCAGGGTCCCTGGGGCCTCGGCCGCCCTGCCTGCACCTGAGTCCACCTGCAGCTCCACAGCACACACCTGCTCCCACTGTGCCTAGAGAAACAGTTCCACGTGCCATGCTCACCACTTGTAATGTTCCTTCTCCAGGTGCACTGCAGGTCACTCCCAGCCTTAAACCGCCCATGCCTCCTGGCGCCAGGGGTGAAGCCCAGGTGCTGGTGTTTGAGGTGCTCTGTAGTCAGGTTCTGCAGCCCCTATGCCCTAACCCCACATCCACACCTCATGCTGCCCCTGGAATATTCTCCCCTTGTACAGCCTGGAAAATTCTTTGACCCTGAGGCCCATTAGGAATGCCCCCACCTCCATGAAGTCCTCCCTGTTGCCTGCCCCCCATATAGGGTCACCCAGCCATCGGTGAGTGGGTCTGTTTGCTCCAACCCCCACAGGACCTGAATAGGGCCCAGGGCTGACTTCTGTCTGGCCCCCGAGGAGAGAGCTAAAGAGATTAAAGCACTGGGTCCCTTTCACATTTTCAGGTGAGGAGACTCATGAGCAAGAACCAGGTGGTATCCAGAAAAACCCCAGCTCTGCATGTGCTATTACTGCAAGTTCCTCCGCATCACAGCCCCTGGCACGGGTGCTGCCATTGTCCCCATTTTGTAGGACAAAACAGGCTTAAAATGGCGAACTGCATAGCCGTGGTCACAGCTCGTGGGAGGTGTGGTGTTATGTGGTTGCACCCCGGCTCTGCCTTGGACCAGCTGTGACACAGGCCAGCTCACACCCACTGAACCTCCTTCTGCATGCATGTGTGATTTGGGGTGATAGCGGCCTTGATTCTCGGGGCTGTCGTGTACCACCAAGAGCCTGCTGGCCTGAGAGCAAGGGGCGGGGGCCTGCTGCTCTCCCTGTGCCTAGGATCCTGGGGGAGGCTGGCGTGCCCTGCGCCCCCTTGGCCCTCCCGTGTCAGCCGGGTGGCCCTGCCTCCTCCTCTCCTCTGGGCTTCAGAGTAATGGGGCACAGAGCACGGTCTCCGTAAGGACTTGACCGACAGTCCCCAGAGTCCGGGTTCCCCAGCATCCTTGGGCAGGAGCGGGTTTGAGCTCAGACCCAAGCGCTGTGAGGGCCTGGGCCGCCGCTGTGACCTTGTGACTGTACCCCTCTTCTGCTACTAGCTGGGCCTCCTGCCCTAGGCGCTGCCCCTCCTGGGCACTGGCTCCCACCCCTACAAAACCGGACATGGGGACTCAGTGGTCAGCACCTTGTATCAGTGGCATTCGGCCTTCCTGGCTGCGGGGGCAGGAGCGAGGGGCACTGCCTCTGCCTGCCCACCCAGCCACACACCGAGACCCGGCCTGCTCTTCTCTCCGAACCCACTTCTGAAGTCTTAGTTGGGGCCAGGATGAGGACAGGCTGAGAACTGGATGGGGGTGGGGTGAGAAATCTGGGGTGCCCAGCCTAGCATCTGCTGCTAAAGTGGAGCTGGGGAAGATGCTTCTTGGAAGCGCGGTTCATTGGCTGTGGCGGGGCTGGAACGTGGAGGAGGTGACAGCTGCTCTCTCCCCGCTGTGGATCCTGGAGGGGACACGGAGCTCAGCGGGCAGGATCCCAGGGCCACTGTGTCCAGCTCTGCCTTCACAGAGAAGCTCCCGGGAGAAGGGGGGCTATTCCCCGGGGTCACCCACCCAGCCCTCCTGGCTCAGGCTCTCGGGAAGCCAGGGCAGATTCCAGAGGGAGCTGGCGGCCGGTGTTGAGGCCCCACCGCCCACCCCACACAGCTGCACACCCACGGCCAGCGGCCGGCTGGGCAGAGCAGGCTGTGCGTCTGGGGGGGGTCTCTCCACAGCCAGAGTCTCAGTTTCCTTGCTGCAAATTAGGCAGAACATTGACCTCACTCTTGAGAAAATGAAAGGGGACCCTTCTCTCATGGAGCACCCCGAATGACCTTAGGGGAGGTTTCCACAGCCCCCAAACTGTGCCCTGGGGCCTGAAACCTGGAGTGAGGGGGGCCAGGGGACCTGGCACTGCTCTGCTCTGCAGGATGCCCAGCACACCTGCTCTTATTTCTCTGCCCAAGGGGGAGCCGAGGGGCACTGAGGCTCAGAGAGCTGCACCCTTTCACTCCCGCTGTCTGGGCTGGGCCCAGAGATTAGGAAGGGCCTCCGGGTGGAGGAGACTGACCAGCGCAGGGCCTGGGTGGGCCAGCATGGTGGTGGGCATGGGGTTCCCAGGGTGAGCAAGTCAGACCCTGTTCTCCTTCAGTTCCCTTGTGAGCGGTGCCCCTGAAGAGGCTCAAGTGAGGGAGGCGGGGCCACTTTACGGTGAAAAGGGGTTTCCAGCTCCGTTTGGACAACAGGGGGTGCCACACAGGGCTTCACAGGGAGGAGTGAGGAGCTGGAGAGGGGCTAGGTGCTCCTGGGCAGGGAGAACCGGCTAACTCCAAATCAACACAGCAGGGGCCACAGAACTTCTCCAATTAGGTGTAAGGTGGAGAGAGGGACCCTTGGTGACCCCTGGGGTAGGTGGCCTTAGGTGGGCCAAGCTCACAGAGGAGGGGACCCTCGGAGCAGAAATGGGGCCGATCACTGGCTCCAGGGAGACTCCCTAGAGGGGTCTGTTGCTGAAAGTGAGGTCGGGCTTGGGGAAGCCCCACACACACCTGGGGGTGCAGAGGGCCCGGGGGGAGCAGCGCAGGGAGCAGGCCAGAGGTGTCAGTGCCAGGGAGGCGCAGGGGGCAAGCCCGAGCCTGTTCTGGCTTTGGCCTCAGAGGTGGTGTCGCCCCTGGGAGCTGGACAAATGATGGCGAGAGCAAGGCCGGGGCAGGGTGTGAGCAGCGTGTGAAGTGCGGGTGGACCGGGGTGGCGCGGGATGACCGCGAAGGAGAGAGCGGGCGGCTGCTGCCTCAGTGGCTTCGTCCGCAGCCCAGACGCAGAGCCCAGCGCTGAGCTCAGGTGGCGGGAGCGCCTGTCCCATGCGGGAGGCAGGAGGCGCCGTGCGCTTCGCTCTCGGGCCCACAGGCCTCCTCCGCGCCGGGGCCCTGCCGGTCGCCGCACCGGAACGGGGTGGCCTCGGCGGCTCGGAGAGGGTCGCCGGGGGCTCTGATGCCGCCCCTAGTCTCCTCGGCCGGGCGGGGAGCCAAAGCCTGGGTTCGAGGCCTAGCGGATGTGGCGCTCAGGGCCACGGCTCCGCCACGCAGGGCGAGGTGGGGGGGGCAGGCCGGCAGCTCCCCGCGCTCCCCCTTCCCGCGCCCCGCGCACAGCCGGGTCTCATTACCGCCCCTCCCCCGCCCTCGCAAGCCGGGGGGTCTCCGCGGCCGGGGGAGGGGCGGCCGATAATCAATCCCAGGCCGGAAATTCCTCCCGAGGGGCCCGGCCGGGCTGCGGGAGTGAGGGGGGCCCGGCGCGGAAGCTGGCAATCCGCCCGCACCACCCCTCCTCCCTGAGCCCGCCCCCCGCATCATGGAAACTGGGCCGCCCGCCGACCCCCTTCACTCGGCTCCACATTCTTGCCTCTGGGGGCGGGCGGGGCCCAGAGGCTGGGCGGGCCCCTGCTGGCCCGTGGGCGGGGGGCGCCGCGGTGTTCAGTGCCCCCCCTTTATCTGGGACAAGCACCGCCTCCCCACTCCAGAGTGGGCGCATCTTTTTAGGGGAGGCTGGCGAGGCCGGGACTCTGCTTTGCTTCCCTCAGCCCCGAGAACGCGGCCATTCCTACTGTCCCCCTCCTCCAGATTACTCTTCGTTAAGCACTCGCGGGGTTCCCCCGGCTGCGCCCCGTGTTGCGCACCCCCCCATGCCGAATTGTCGCCCCTCGGCCCTCGCGCGCAGACCCATCATGCCCGTCTCACAGGTGAGGCCGGGCGGTCCGGCGAGAGCCGGGGCTGCGAGCCGGGCGGGCGGGAGCTCCGGCCGCCTCCTCCGGGAAGCTCCCCGGACGGCACCGCACTTCGGCGGGCTCTCTCCGTGCCCAGAATGAGGGCTCAGAAGCGCGGG
Organism: Galemys pyrenaicus; assembly: GCA_019455555.1. Lineage (NCBI taxonomy): Eukaryota > Metazoa > Chordata > Mammalia > Eulipotyphla > Talpidae > Galemys > Galemys pyrenaicus. The sequence goes on along the minus strand of JAGFMF010012145.1, from coordinate 8,230,541 downwards.
ACAGGCGTGCGACTTCGAAATCCTGGCTGCGCGCTCAGGCTGCGGAGCTAAGCGGGGGGCTCTCGGACTTGGGGTTCTGAGTCTCCCCACGTGGGAAGAGGCGCCCTCTCAGGCCTTTGCGAACGACGAAAGCGGAGACTCGGGCTCCCGGTCCTCGGCGCCCACAGCGCGCTTACCTGTGTCCCTCAGCCCTAAGGGGCAGTGTCCTCCCGCGCCCGCCGGCCGGTCTCCGGGGCTCCCGGGGGCGGGACTGGGGCGGCGCTGGGCGGGGCGCGGGACCGCGGCGGGCGCGGGGCCCAGATTCCGTGGAGACCGCGGCAGAGCCGCCAGCCCAGGCGCGAGGACTGGACCCGGACCCACCCCGGCGCGGCGGCGCCAGGTGAGCGGCACTAGGGTCCTAGGGCTCGTCCCCCACTTTCCCCAACTTTCTGTTTGGCCCCTCCCTCTGGAGAGGGCCCCGGGGCGGGAGCTGGGTCCTTCCTTGGCCCCGGGCAGGAGTGTCTAGGCGGGCCGAGGCCGTGTCTACGCGGGCCGAGGTCGTACCCTCCGAGGGCAGGGGACCCCGCCTGAGCAACTTCCTGACCTGGGGCCTGCGTTGACTCAGCCACCCGGAGCTTCTGAGCTTGTCTTTGCCTCTCTCCCCTCAGGGACATGTGGGGCCCAGGGGTGGCCTTTCTGAAGTTGGGGCCGGGGCGCCAGCTCCGGCCTGGGGTGAGTGGTCACTTCCCTGGTTCCGGGCAGGGGAAGGGCTCCACGCTCAGAGACCAGGAGGAAGCCGGCCGCCCAGGAACTTCTAGGCTGTGCACAAGTGCGCAGCGTTGGAGGCCTAGAGTGGGGTCCTGGGGGAGTTCCCCCTTGTGGGGCAGTCTGACGGGGCAGGCGCCTCCACTTCTCTGGGCCGCAGTTTCCCTCGGTGGACCCTGGCCCTGGACTCCAGCCACTCGGCGCTAGGCCCTGGGCTTTCCGTGTGCCTGTCGGAGGCAAGGATGGGGTGTCCCGCTTTGAGCTTCGGGGAGGCGGGTGGGGAGTGGGTAGGGCACGACCCTCCCTCGGGCCTCCGCACGCACTGCAGTTGTTTAGAAACCAGACGGGGGAGTGAGGACGCACGACTGACAGCGAGGTCCTAGCCGGCCTCGCCTGTGACCCGGGGTGCCTGGGCCGGACCCTGTTTCCTCCAGCACGCTCCCTTACATGGGGAACACATCTCATGCAGCCGGACCATTTCTGCCCGGCCACGATCCTGTCCTTAGGCCGCAGGCTGGGTCGGACCAGCGGCCGGGAGGGGCTGAAGCCCAGTGCCCCGACCCCCGGGCGGCCAGAGGTTCAGGGGCGGTGCTGCTCCTGCCGGGACGCGGGCCACGGAGGCCTCGGGAGGAGGAGGCCGGAAAGGAGGCCAGGCAGTGGGGAAGGGGGATGATTCATCCCCAGGAGCCCGAATTGGAAACGCCGCAACCTGGGAGCAGTCTTACCCGGGGCGGATGGGAGAGCCACCAGCGAGCTCGCCCCGCAAGGCCTGTGCCCCACACCGACAGCCCCCTGCTTCCAGCCGGGCCGCAGCCCGGCCGCAGGCGGACCGAGAGGCCTCTTCCGTGCGGAGTTTAAAGAAATCCTGGGCGAAGCCGGCCGCTGATCTTGGGCAGAATGGCCTTCCTGGAGTCTAGCTCAAGTCTCTCCTGCTGCAGTTTCAGTGCTGACTGAGGAGTTCTGGAAGGAGGGGGCGGGCAGGAAGAGGCTGGAGTCAGTGACACCCCTCCTTCCGACGCTGCGGTATGTACAGCGCAGTAGGGGGGAGGTGGGGCCGCCGGCGACCCCGGCGGACCCGGGCGGTCTGCGCGCCCTCCCCGCTTCCTTTACTACGGTGCAGCCACGTGCGGGGGTGAAGTCGAGCCCGGGCAGGACTTACCCGAGAGACGCCACTGCTGGGGGCCCCCCCGCGACTCCCGAGGCCCTGGACCGGCGGGCTGGCGAAGAGGGTGCAGGCAGCCGGAGCCCCGCAGCCCAGGATGCACCAGAGAGCAGCCCGCGCGCCCCTCCCTCCTCTCTGCCCGCGGGCCGGGCCAGCTCAGGCTTCTGCCGCGCGTCCCTGGCTCGGAGCTCCGCTGCGGAAAACCCGAGCGGGGGCGGCTCTCGCGGCCCGGGAAAATCCGGGGGTGGCCGCCAGGGATCTCCAAGCGTCCTAGGAGAAGCATCCCGACCTTCCCTCCCGGATCCGGGTCCCCAACCTGGCGCTTCGACCCTAGGCCCGTCGGTTTAGTCCCCGCCTCCCATCTTTTCTCCGCAGAGCGCCCAGACGACGGCGGCATGACGGCCGGGAGCCCGGGAGACTGCGGGGAGGATCGCAGAAGCCCCGAGGGCCGCGTCTCGCGTCTGGGGCGCCGCCTGGGGCGCCGCCGGCGCCCGCGCTCGCCGCCGGAGCCTCTGAGGGTGCGGGCTCGGCTGCGGCTGCGCTCGCCGTCGGGGGCGTTCGCGGCGCTGGGGGCGCTCGTGGTACTGGTGGGCATGGGCATCGCAGTGGCTGGCTACTGGCCGCACCGCGCGGGGGCCGCAGGGCCCAGGGCTGCCAATGCCAGCGCGCCCCCAGTGAGCGAGCTGCGACGCGAGGGTCGCGGCGCTGGCCGGACTCACGGACCACACGAGCGGCTGCGGCTCCTGGGCCCGGTGGTCATGGGCGTCGGTCTGTTTGTGTTCATCTGCGCCAACACGCTGCTCTATGAGAACCGCGACTTGGAGACCCGACGGCTTCGCCAGGGGGTGCTGCGGGATCAGGCGCTCCGCCCTCCCGAGGGGCCGGGCTGGGACTGCGCTCTGCTCCCCAGCCCTGGCCCCAGGACTCCCCGAGCCATAGGCTGCGGGGAGCCAGAAAGTTGGGACCTGTCCCCGCATCGGGGTACTTCACCCGTGCCATCAGTGCGGAGTCTGCGTTCAGAGCCTGCTAATCCTCGCTTGGGGTTACCTGCCCTGCTCAACAGTTACCCGCTGAAGGGTCCGGGGCTGCCCCCACCCTGGGGTCCACGCAACCAAGCCGGCCATGTGATTATCACCGTGCAGCCCTCTGGTTCCTGCATCGAACATTCCAAGTCTCTGGACCTGAGCTTTGGGGAGCTTCTGCTGGGGGCTCCAGCGGCTCGCGACTGTGCTCATCGAAGCTGGCCAAGGCTGGACCGCCTCAGTCTGGGAGGTTATGCCAAGTTGGGAGGAGGAGGAGGGGACTTGGGTGCCCAGGTGTGAAAAGCAGGGGGCAGCCCCTATAAGGCTGAAGCATGAACCATGACAACAGACCACGAGTCCCTCTGTAGTAGATGCTTCATCACACCAGACTGGGCATGGATGTTCTGGTCCCAGCCGCCGCCAAGGCTTTATGACTTGCATGTCGGCACAGAGATGCCAACTGCACAAGGGTTCCATAAGCCGGAGAGAATGTGTCTTAGTGTGGAGTCTGGAGATCAGCATGACTTGGCTCAGGAGTTCCTTCAGCCTCCAAAAGTGGCCTTAGCCCTGGACAGGTACCTGAGGGGGCAGGAGGTCCAGGCCAGGGGATGGGGAGATGCACCTGGTCTCTTGGCAAACCCAGAGGGGTGGGCAGGGACTCCTGGCTTGGAAGGCAGGTTGGGCTATGCGAGGCTGGCCAAGCTCTCTCAGCACTGGGGCTGGGGTTTGGGCCTCTGGTAGAGTGAAGACCCTCCACTGCCATCTGGGCTGGGGACTGAGCCTTGAATTCCCACCACGCTGACCCCTTTCTCCCCTCAGCCATGCAGGGCACACGCCACTAGGGCTACACTACTGCCAATGGCTTCAGACAGGGTCTGGCCCCTCCCCAGACAGGTCTGAGCAGCCTCTGCCCCTCCTTTGTTGTGGCCCAGGCTGCAAACCCTCCTTCCTGGGGCAACAACACTTGCCAGTTCTCAGAAACCCTTTTATACAACTTTGAAGCTGCATTTTAGCCTTCTTGGGTCGTTTACTTTCGAAAATGGCTTAAATTCGAGTCTCCCTACCCATGTTTAATTTTTCCCAAATTGTAGGTAGAACACAACTTAAAAAGCCAATCAGTCCTCCCAGAGCCAAGTTGGTTTTTTTTTAGTTTATTGAAAAATGCAATACAAGAACAAGACCAAACACGAATCTAAACACTACAACCACTTTCCTTACTACTCAAGGCCAGACGGCAGACCTAATTATTGCCTATTTAATCTAAGGGTTTTGCCAATTTGATTCTGCTGCCGTTCCTATTTTGTCAAGAAATGTAAACTACTTGATATGATTCATAATTTTTAAAAAAATTTACAAAGCTCCTTCATTTTTGTCACCAAAATAATACATTTCAGAGAGATTTGTAAAAACCAGGCCGGGGCTGAGCTCCTGGCTGCTGTTCCCTGGAGCATTCCTCGGTGTGGGCCAGGTGGGGGCTCTGGCTCCACTCCCCTCGTGGATGTTGTCCTCGCCTGCAGCTGCTCCACAGCCCGTGGGGTGGGGCCTCAGGGAGGGGCCCACGGGCCCTGACAGTCTCCTGCAACTGGGCTCTGTGGGCCCTCAGCTTATAAATCCTGTTGGGTGGGTGGGTGGGTGGCAGAGACCTCGTGTGGCTTGGAGGAAATCTTTATTTCTCAAGTGGAATAAAAATAAAATTGCAGCAAGAGTTGTTACTGTGGTGTGTCTGAGTCACTTGGAAAATTACTGCCAAGTCTCTAACCCTGGAAATGAAACTCTCTTCTCCCCTCCTCACCATTTCCACCTGGAAAGAGTCTATTTTTCTTCACACATACATAATTGCAGGAAGGAAAAAAATCCACACAATTGCCAACCCCCAAGATCTGTTAGCAGAGATGGAGAAAAGGGGAAGGAGTTTGGAAGGACACCCCTCTGGCTGGCTTGTCCACACATGGGCTTCTCAGTGCTGCACGGGTGTTCAGAGCTCCTGATCCAGTTTACAGACAAGGGATGCAGGGGAGAAGAGTAGCGAGCTGGTGATGCTGAGGGAAGTCTAGACCCCTGATCCACAGTCCTGTGCTATGAAGGCGACCACGCTGATCTGGACTCTACAGAACATTCCACATGCCAGGGCGGTGGACGTGCTGTGCCCCCTCCTTTCCATCCCACAGGTCTTAGCTTTGTGAGTAGAGCTGCGTCTAGCAGGAGAGCTGGTGTTGGGGAGCAAGCTCACGGACTTGCTTGTTGGTGTGAGCTGGGTTTTAAAGTTAGCCATGGCTCCTGGCATCATGGCATCATTTCAGACCCTATGCCCACAGGCTGTAAGTCTGTTCCTGAGATGGGGCGATCTCCTTTCCCCAGGCCTGTCCCACATTCCACCCAACTCCTCCTGCCTCTCCCCAGGGGGAGCTGCTGCTGGTTAGTAACGGTCTCACATTACTACTCTAAGGAAACGCACATACCTGAAATCAGTTCAAACCAATCGAGTTTGTCTACACAAAACCCCATCAGTAAAGGCTTTGGAGACATCGCTGGCACCTGCTGTGGGGGGCAGAGCTTTTAGGCTTCTCTTGCTCACTGCCCCTAGGCCCCGAGCCATTGCTGGCTGTGACCTACCATCAATCCCGTGAAGTTCGCGTCTGTCTTAGAATTCAAATTCTAAGAACTTCCAGGCAGATGTGATTATGGGAGGTTGGAAGATGAAAGAAATCCTATTGAACCAAAATGCCCCCAAATCTTTATGGTGGGCTAGGAGCATCAGTTCTCATTTTCAAAACCAAACCAAACCAAAACAAAGCCAAAATCCACCACAAAAATCAAGCCTATGAACCTGACAGACCTCTGATGGCAAGAGGGACTGAGGGGAGGTGGTTTACACCCTTTGTCGTGTGGGGCCTGTGGGAGGTGGACCCTAAAACCTTCCGGGTGCCTGCTGCTGGTGCTGGTGAGGAGACGAAAGGAGTCCACCCTCCATGTGAGTCACACTCCTTGTATCCTGGATTAGACCCAAGGACAGTCTCCCAGAAATACTTCTAAGCAGGAACTGACAGGGTAAACTCCACTCATTTCCCTGTGTGAAGACCACATTTCCCAAACTAGAAAACCTGTTTTTTTAAAAAACCCATTAACTTCCCTTCCCCAAATCACCCCTAAAAATGTGCCATGAGAGCTTTTGGCCAAAAGTGCCTTTTTTCCGTGAGTTTTGGTCTCCTGAGATGGCAGGTGAGGGGAGCACGTGGCAGAGCTGCTGCTTCTGATGAGGTAAGAGGGCAGTTGAAGAGGGAGGGCAGGAAGGTGAAGGCCACAGATATGTTCAAACATTCACAGTATCAGATCTATCGGAAGCAACTTCTCACGTCTTTGTTCTAAAGAAGCTCCACAAAGAAAGAACAGGCAGGAGGAAGGAAAAACAATACATTCTTAGCAGAGGTCTCTGTCTCACCAAAACCACCGTCCACAAGGGGTCAGGACATTCTCCTGGTTCTGTGGATCAGGACAGCTGCCTTGCAGGACATTCTGGTAAAGTCCCATCACTGGCTCTGAGACAAGACTGGTTTATGAAGCTTCTGCTGACATTCAAAGGGTTTAGAACGAGGGGAGGAGCAGGGAAGCCCCACTGAGCTGGCTTTGGCCCCCAACACAGCTGACAGAGCTCTGGACGACTTCCCAAAGAACTTGGTGGACTCTGTCAGTATCTGGGTTGGAAATAAATGGGGAGAGGCTAGGGTGAAGGGGTTACAAACCACCCATAAAAAACCAAAAAGCTATTTTAAAAACAGTCCAAAGAGTGAAGAGTTGAACAATTTCTGGTATCACAATGTAGAAAAGGTATTTGAAAGGATCAATGAGCTCGAGAAAACTCTCGGTATAAACTTCAAATAGAAAATGAAAGAATTTTCTGGTGAATAATCTTGAAAGTCTGAAGTCCTACTGAAGAGGGTTTTGCTTCATTTTGCTGGTTTTTCTCTCAGATGGGAGGCGGGCAGGGAGTTGGGGTAGGATAGTTCCTAGAGGAAAGAGAGAAGCAAACTTAAAATGTGCAAGAGACAGCTACCAGGTCGAAGATCTTGAGGCTGCAGTGACAAGACAGGTCTGAGAGGCCAGCGGGTCCAGGCCTGCCAGGTGACAGGTGGCTCCTTCAAGACGTCAAATGCTTTCAGCAAGAATTTAAGAATTTATCCAGATCCCCGACCCCCCAAAAGCAGCTACTTTGCTTCCAATTTCCTTGTCTAGCCCCAGAACTTGTGCTATTTCTTCCTGGAACCCCAGGACTCCCATTTCCAGACAGCCTGGGTGCTCTTCTTGGTTTTGTTCCCCAACTCTGGACCTCCCAGGTTTAGTCTCAGAGAAGCTAGTGAGAGCAGAGAGCAGAGCAGCAGAGAGAAGGGGCCGAGTGGAGAAGCAGGAGACATGAAGATTCAGGAGCTGTGAGGTGCTCACCCCAGTGTGGGGTATCCCTCCCACCCCCCAGCACCACTGGCATTGGTCAGGGCAGGAGGCAAGAGCTACTTTGGTTGGAGCCAAACACCTCATAACCTCCCACATCTTCCTCATCGTGTGGCCCCCTGTGGGGAGACGGCCACTGCAGTGTTCAGGATTCCTGGCCAGTGCCGTCTAAGGGGGCACTGTGAGTACCCTCCACCGCAGCTGAACAGTCCACACCTGAGCTCATTCCTCAGAGATCTCGGTCTCCTGATGGACAACCACCTTCGTCACTGACATGTCTGGGTGCTGCTCCTTTGCTTCCTTGATAGCCTGGACGAGGACCTGAGAGAGACAGAAACATCGGCCATCAGGTAGAGAGAGAGCAGCCCACTGGTGAGGGGAGGCAGGGGTCAGAGGACATCATTTCTCTGGCAAATTCAATCCTTCCGCCTGCAGGCCCGGGGCGCGTTTAGCCTCACCCGCCCATCCTGCACAGAGAGGCTCCTGGACTGAAAACACAGACACAGGGAAGGCCAGAGTGGTCTTCAAGGAATCAGAGGGGGACCACTGGGGTGACAGCTGCCCCTGCCTAGGTGGGCCTGCAAAGATTTAGTCAAGAAATGAGTTGAAAGGTCAAAGCAAAATCTGTGTTCAATGCAAGTTATCTAGGAAGCTCAGGACAGGAGAGGAAAACAAAGGAAAAAGGGAGAACATACCTTTGGCTAAAGTAGTAACAGGGAGAGCGGGAAAGCCTGTTACATGCCATACACCAGCCTAAGCACATTCTCATTTACTTCATCTCCACCACAACGCGGTGAATCAGGATAGCTGCTGTCCTAACCCCCGTTACTACCGTTTTGTGGATGAGGAAACTGAGGTCCAGTGACTAAAATGCTCATGTTTTAAGTAATGCAGGAGGTAATGTAACAGGGGTCTTAAGTCTGTCAGACTTCCCTCTTCACCACACTGCCATTTAGTTTGGGGGGATGCTGTTTTGATCTTTTAGAAAAGTTAAAGGAGCAGAGGAAAAGAAGAGTATCGATATCACTACTGTCTGAGCTGCAAGCCTCTGAGCCAGAAGCCCAGAGCACGCCCAGCACAGCCTTTGGGGGATGGTGGCCTGGGAGTTCTCAGAGACAGGTCCCCTCTGAAAAAGGACTCAAGTTAGATCAGACCAGCTGACTTTTGCCCCCTGCTTTTAAAAACTCTAAGAGGGACAGGGGAAGAAGGGAACTTCCTCTTTCCATCTCTTGACTCCAGGAAAGCCATTCTTAGAAATGGCATCTCCACAGGCCTCTGCTCTCCCTCCCTTACCTGTTTGGCCAGCCCCACCTGCTCACACTTCAAGTCCCCGTTCTGCTCTCTGGCCTACCCCTAGCTCTGTGTGGCTGCACCATGCCACGTCTCCTCAACAGTCCTCCTCACAGTGCCTCCCACCCCGCCAGAGCTGCCTTCTGCCCATGTACTCTCTGTGCCCGGGAGGACAGAGGGCTCTGGAGCACCTCTCTGAGCAAGCAAGCATGTTGTCCCTTTTCACAAGAACCTCGACAGAAAGCTGATTGTCTTTATTTTACAGGTGAAACTGCAGCTTGGGGAGCTGAATAACTTGCTCAAGGGCACACGACCAGGCAGTGGCAGAGCCGGGATCCAATGCAGGTCTATCTCACTGTGTACCCCAATACCTCTGCCCGCCGCTCTGGCTGTCTCACACAGGCTGAACACAGAGCAGGGGTCCAAACCACACAGCCTGAGCAGGGGGGTGCAGGCTGGTCATGCACAGCATCCTTTGCACAGGACAAACGGGATGCCAGGCCTCCCACTTGGGCTCTGCAGCCTTGTTGTTGGGCCACTGAGCCTGGGGGGTCAGCACAAGTCTCAAGCCTGCTACCAAGGGAACAGCCAGCAATGCAGCTCAGTTTTTTAAGGCACTCAGCATATCAGCATAAAGGCCACAGAATCATTGCTCCAGCACTCCTGTCAATGATTCCAGAAGCATTTGCATACAGTCTCTTCCACCCCCTCTTCTCTGCAGCTTCACTGTTCTAACCTCATCCAGCAGAGAATTGGGAACATTAATTCTGACCTTATTATTTGCTAATTGCTTGTAGCACACAATTAGTGCCTAATTAACATAAAAACAGAATTTTATCACTGCAGAGCCCATAAATTATCTAGATCAACCTACTCTCTTTTAAGAGAAAAAAAATGAGGCAAAGGAATTTGCCCAAGGTCACACAGCAAAAGTTAGGGGTAGGTTTAGGACAGAAATCAGGTTTCAAGCCTCCTGATTCGAGTCCATCAAACTGTGCACCGCTCCAGCTGTCTGCTCAGCTGTACAGCCTGCTGAGGGCTGAGACCAGACCGCGCCTGGGTTTGACAGCACCTCGGCTCCAGCGCAGGCGAGGGTGCACACAGCCTGGAGCCACAGCAGCTCCATGCATGAGGCACAGGCTGTACAGCCCGCGCCTCACTGACTCTCACGACGTCCTGGAGGGAAGCTGCTACCATGCCCGCCCTCTAGAGGAGGACATAGGCCCAGAGCATGAAGAGCTAACTGTGGTAAGAATAAGAAATTGAACTCAAGTCTAATGTCTGTGTTTCTTCCACAACATTCACTCGCTTGCCCAATCTGTGGGCCCCACCCCATAGGCCTGTGTGATCTGATTGCCTTTGTCTTTCTTGATTAAGAGCTGGAGCAGCAGAGGAGCTTCTTGGAGATGATGATGGCAGAGGTGTCTTCTGCCAGCCAGCCCCAGCACCCAGCTGCTTGCTGCCCGGCCCGAGCACACCGTGCTGAGCGCCCTCTGGCCCAGCCTCTCCTCACAGGCCCACCTGATCATGGTCAATGTCAGCATCTCCTGTGATGACGATTCTCTTTTCAATCCGGGTCTCAGAAATCCCACCTTTTACAGTCTGAAACCAAAGAAAGATGGTTATGTTAGGAAGAAAGGACTAGAAGGAGGAATGGAGGGGGAAGGAAGGAGGGTTAGAGAGCAAGAGACTATTCTGGAAGCTCTACTTCACATTTTAACCCACTGACAGGACAGCTTTCTCATCCGCTGTCCAAATTTCTGGCTGGACTGACTGAGATGAGCATACCTCTCTTTCCTTGGATTGCTAAAATCTTTAATAAGCTAAAACTCTGTTTTTTCTTCCCAGACATCACAGAAATTCCACAAGTAAAACAAATAGGTGTTTCTTTTGGCTCTTTTCCTATACACCTTGTTTTTAAAAGGAAAAAATCAGAAAACTATGAGCAAAAATATCACACAGCTTGAAATTAGGCTGTTTTAAAGCATTTTCATATTTTTGATGTCAAAGATCTTTAAATAATGTCCCCAGTGGGAGTAAGTTTTCCTTCTCGACAGATGAAAAAAACCAAGGTCTAGACACATCAGGCTCCTGACTTCTAGTTTGCGTGTGCTGAGGACAAAGCATGGTCAGGAATCCAGGCTGCTTACAAGAAAAGGCATTTACCTCTCGTGTCATAACAAACATGGACTGTCTTTGATTTTCTGGGAGCAGTTCTAATTTTAGATATTTTCTCCCTCTTGCTCCACAAATAATATTCTAATAATTCCAATATTTCAGGACCCAAACTATAGTTTCTACAGTCTTGACCTTGGACATAATGAATGACCTTGGACATAACAAAAAAAAATTCTTTGTTGTACCCTGAGTTCTGAGTTCTGGCTTGGAAAATGTGGTGCATAATAATAGCAATCATCCCTGCCCTTAAACTGACTTTTTATTTTTATTTATATATTTTAAGATTTATTTATGTGTACAAGAACTGGGGTACAGGCCAGAGGTGTGTGTGGGGGCATGAGAGGATTCACCAGAGACAGTGGGGAGCAGAACAGATCTAATGAAACACACTGCTGAGGGAAGCAGCGGGTGAGGCAGGAGAGGTCTGCTGTGCCATGTGGGTCACCTCCCTAGCCGGGGATCAAACTTGTGCTGCAGTGACTGTGGATGCTTCATGGTGCTGTGCCTTAACCCTTTCACCACCAGGGAGGCCCTAAACTGACTGTTTTTTTTAAGATTTATTTATTTATGCATAGAAGCACTGGGGTATAGGCCAGAGGTATGGGGGTGACAAGATTCACCAGAGACAGAATGGGGAGCAGAACAGGCAGACTGACTGAAGTACATGGCTGAGGGGAGCAGCGGGCAAGGCAGGAGAGGTCTGCTGCACCATGTGGGTCCCCTCCCTGGCTGGAGGCAGAGATCAAACTTGTGCTGCAGTGACTGCAGTTTGCTTCATAGTATGTTGCGTAACCCACTGCACCACCAGGGAGGCCCCCCCTAAACTGACTTTTTAAATCTACTTTCACAGTTAGATATGGGACTCACTGATCAGAGACAGGCAGGATGGCAAGGGTACAAACAGGAGACTTTCGAGACTATGAGCAGGCAGGAATACTCCTGGGTTCACCGTTGGAAAAAGCAGCAGGGCATCGCCACCTGGGACACCTGGAATAATTTTGCTCAAGAGGGGTGAAAATCCCTTCTTTGAGGCCGGGGTCCTTCTTGCAGAGGCAGCTAACTTGGCACGCCAATGGGTCCCAGAGGAAGGTCTGGCTGCTCTGTTACCTTGGTTATCTGAGTTGTGGTGGTGCTGCTTGTGGTCTCGGAGGTGATGGTCTGAGCGGTCAGCAAGACTCCTGGGTCCAAGTCCCCACTGCTGTCTTCAGCCTACAGAAGGAAACACAGCTCGTCACCAGGCCTCTCGGGAAGCTTTGGGGGCAAATGCTGCAGGATGCAGCTCTGTTCTTCAGCTGTCCATCCGAAAGCCAAAGCCTAATTCCCTCACACTGATCTTGAATTAATAAAATAAATTTCCTGAAAATAAGACTCCCTTTAAAGAAGTTGGATGGGCCCAATTTCCCTAGCAGTGGGTCAATGAGAGTGGATCAGAAGGGGGAGGCTGGAGTGTATATGGTTCAACAGGAGGGACATCAATTACCCACATGTGGAGGCCTCCCTGGTGGCTCAATGGGTAAGCAACGCACTATGAAGCAAACCACAGTCACTGAAGCAGGAGTTCGAACCCTGTCGCCCAGGAGGCAGCAGACCTTTCTTGCCTTGCCCACTGCTCCCCTCAGCCATGTACCTCAATCAGTCTGCCTGTTCTACTCCCCACTCTGTCTCTGGTGAGTCCTCTTAGCCCCCACACCTCTGGCCTGTACCCCAGTGCTTGCATGCATAAATAAATTATTTTTTTAAAAATTAATTATCCAGGTGTGTACAGCATTAATAGTTCACAGATACCTTCCAAAACATTATTTTTCCTGATGTTTACACTACTACAAAATATATAGAAAGGGCAAAGATTTCTTAGAACTTTCAGGTAAGAAAAATCAGTCAGAAAAGGTGAATGATTTTTCCAAGAATACAAGCAACAAGTGACACCTGTCCTCTCTATAAATATGGTGTTCTTGCCACACCACCCAGGGTGGGAAAACTGCAAATTCTTGGCTGTTAAGGCATGGGTAGGTTCTGAATCACAGGGTAGGACTTCCCAGAAAGAACTGGGAAAGGTCACTGCTGGAGTTGAAGAGACAAGGGAGTCTCAGGCTACCTTCTTAGAAGACTGAGATGGGAAACTGGTGCCAATAAGGTAAGTATTGTCCTTTAAGGCAAAGAGGGAGGAAGATACACATGTGTTAACGATACTGTGACAACAGAACTATTAGTGAAATGGATCTCCTTATTATTTTTTTTAAAGATGTATTTATTTATGCATACAAAAGCAGGGATACAGGCCAGAGTGGCGGGAGGTGAGAGGATCCACCAGAAGCAGAGTGGGGAGCAGAGCAGGCAGATCAACTGAAACACACTGTTGAGGGGAGTAGCGGGTGAGGCAGGAGAGGTCTGCTGCAACATGTGGGTCCCTCCCTGGCAGGGGATGGAACTCGCGCTGCTTCACAGTGTGGCACTCAACCCACTGCGCCAACAGGGAGACCCAATCCTCCTTATTAAGAGGGGTACAGAAGTATTTAAAATCTTGGATTATATGTAATCTATATAGAGAATAGGGGCCAGGGGTATTTCTTGTTTTCCTAGAGCTCACCCTATTTGTAAACAATTATATTATGATGAGAGTGAGAAATAACAGCAAAAAAGGGAGGAGAGATGGTTGGCAGAGGCCAAACAGTCTGATAACCATTATCAGCAACCATCAGGCTACTGGTAAACTTGGAACAGCTGATAACCCCATGACCAAGATGGAAACAACCAAGGGTAGGAAGATGGAGTCTGTCTCCAGCAACATGCTCCTCAGATAACAGCAGCCCACTTAAATACCTGGCACGGGTACTGCACACTGTCTTAGAGAGGGAGCTAGAGAACTGCAATTACTGTCATAAAGAACCTTGCGGTGGGGCCTCCCTGGTGGCACAAGGTGTTAAACACCTCACTATGAAGCACTGCAGCCACTGCAGCATGAGTTTGAGCCCTGCCAGGGAGCTGACCCACCTGGCGCAGCAGACCTCTCCTGCCTCGCCTGCTGCTCCCCTCAGCAGTGCATTTCAGTCAATCTGTCTGTTCTGTTCCCTACTCTACTCTGGTGAATTCTCTCACCCCACACCTCTGGTATGTACCCCTGTTCTTGTATGCATAAGTAAATAAATCTTTAAAAAAAAAAAGAAAAAGAACCCTGCAGTAAAAATGTTTGGTTACTATCTTTCTCTGCCTTCTTATCTAAGTCATTTGTGTTACAAGGGACTTCAAGCTTTTTATGAGGAGACCACATTCACTGAGTCAAAACTTCGAGATATTGGTGGTGGGAGGACAAGAGAAGCAGAAGAGAATTAGGAAGGAGAAGAGTCCCTGGCTTTGTTTCCTTCGTCTGAAGGAAAAAAAAAAGAGAAGGACACGACAGATGCTTAGTGTTACACACGCACCATCAACATACCATGTGTGTGCACTGGCTGGTCCACGAGCACCCAGCCCAGACCCCTTCACTCCCTAGACTGAGACTCAAGAAATGTTTACTATACTTCCTGTCAGGTACCAGATACAAAATGCAACTGTTTAGTCAATTTTGTCCCCCACCATCTGAAATGGGTTCTATTATTTCACTCACTGCAGAAATAAGAAAACTGATGTCCAGAGAGATTAACTCAGTTGTCAAAGTTCTCAAATAGGGGCCTACCTGGTGGCATAGGGGTTAAAGTTTCAGCACTATCAAGCTATCACCAGTCACTACATGAGTTCGATCTTGGGCCAGGGAGGTGACCCACATGGCACAGCAGACCTCTCCTATCTCGCCCAGTGCTCCCCTCAGCAGTGTATTACAGTAGATCTGTCTGCTCCTCACTCGGTCTCTGGTGACTCCTCTCACCACCCACAACTTTGGCCTGTGTCTCAGTTCTTGCATGAACATATAAATAAATCAATCAATCTTAAAAAAAAAAAAGAATACCATTATGTTCTTGAATATACCATAATTTACTTAAACTGTCCCCTACTCATGGACAGCTAGGTCACTTCCTCGATGTGGTGACTCAGCTTAGATGCACACTCTTGCCATTAAGCTAGAGCACAGTCAAAAGTCAGTCTCCTTCCACACTCACCACAGCGCTACAGTCCAAGCCTTCCTCAGAGGCCACTCCTGGTCTTTGTTTTGTTCTGAGTGCCTGATCAGAACTAGCGTCTCCTATGCACACCGAGGACACACAGCTGTGATTTCTGTACAGCATTTCCCCTCCTCTGAGCAGTGGCATGTCATTTACGCCACATTACACTGTGCTTTTTCATTTACTAATTTATCATGCATATTATTCCGATCAGAATAAAAAAAAAGGTACCATCACTTATTTAACCTGTTCCCTATTGAGGGGCATTTCATCTGTTTCCATGACAGTGAGGACTTAAAGGGCTCCTTCTCAAAGGCAGGTAATTCTTTTCCTATGTCCTCTGGCTAAGAGTCTGCACAATCTTAAAGTAATTTCCGATTCCTTCCTTTTTCAAAGCCCTTCACTGTCAAGTCTTATTCATTCAATTCTGTTGCTCTTGGCAAAGATTTCTCCTCATTCCTCAGGCTGCACTTCAGTTCTCTACAAGCTTCTCCTTAGATCTGCCAAATTCCTATTCTTATCTCCAGGCATTCCCCCACCTTATTGTATTCAGCACAGCTTTATGAATCATCCTCCAAAATCAGTGCTTTAATTATGCCTCTTTATTATCAGTACTAAAAAACTTTAGGCAATTTTACATTATTTACCAAACTCGAATTTCACATTCTAGACCACAAGGAAGAAGGGGGAAGCAGACTAGTTAACTGAAGGTCTATGAATACACCAAATCTTGTGATGGTAGGTAGTATTTTTTTCCTTCTCTCACTCTCTCTAATGGTAGGTAGTATTATCCCAATTTTACAATCAAGGAAACAGAAACTTAGAGACACTGGCAATTTATTTAAAGTTATCCGCTTGGTTCATGAGTTAGGATACACACCTGTTTATCTAACTGCAAAGTACATGCTTTTAATGGACAAGCTACACTGTTTCCTGAAGCAGGGTATCATCATCCAGTCCACAGTGATGTGAAGATGAACTGAAAGGCAGGATCTGAAAACACCCAGCCAGAGCTTCACAGGCTGTCTCCCCATCATGCAGGCTTCAGCGGAAATGGTACCTGCTCAAAATTCTCTTGACTATTCTAGCTCCAAAGTAGACACTCTCATGTAACCCACATGGACTGACTCTTTATAGCACGCATCAATGCCTGAAGTTTATGTATTTAAGTCTTTTACTGCATGCCTGTCGTTCCTTACTGGGAGGTGATTCCGAAGGGCAAGCCTGTGTCTCCCTTGCAGTTGGCTTTGGCCTAATATATAAATACTCAGCAAAGATTTGTTACAGGAATGAACTAACAACTCAGTTTAGAGAGGGAACTTTTTTTTCTTATTTTGGGCTTCTATGAATAAAAAGAAAAGAAAAACGGGGCCTCCCTGGTGGTACAAGGGGTTGAGCACTGCGCTGTGAAGCATCTGCAGCCACTGCAGCACAAGTTCGATCCCTGGCCAGGGAAGTGCCCCACATGGCACAGCAGACCTCTCCTGCCTCACCCGCTACTCCCATCAGCAGTATATCTCAGTCTATCTGCTTGTTCTGTTTCCCATTCTGTCTCTGGTGAATCCTCTCACCCCATTCCCCATACCTCTGGCATGTACCCCAGTTCTTATATACATAAATAAATTTTTAAAAAAAGAAAAACAATTCAACTTAAGTATAAAGCCATCCTAGCCACCAAAAGTCAAGGAGAATTTTTACAGAAAATAGGAAGTAAATAAAAAATTTAAACATATTCTTTTATGACTTTAAATTTAATTATATTAATTTGGTTATCATTATGACAAGAGTTTTTTACGGTATCAGGTATGACATTCAAGTAAGTTCCACACAGTATTGTATCTTATATGATCCTCAAAACAAAATCACGGCACTAACCTCACGGTGGGGACGGAGTTTGGTGGGAGTAAGGCTCAGAAACGTCAAATACTTGCTTACGTTAGTAAACAGAGCAGGACCTGAACTCAGGTTTGTCTGGCCCAAAGCCAATGCTCCTAACCATCACACGAGACCACATTCCCTAATGGAACTGAGTGGATATAAGTAATCAGATGCAAGACAATTTTGCTTTTAAGTAAAATACTTTGGGATAGTGATCGTTCTGTGATCTTGTCATCTCTTCTAAAAAGAACTGTCCCAGAACTAAGCATTATTTTCAGCAACTGCTTAGAAACCCTGTGAGGAAAGAAGGTGTGATTTATCATGTTCACGCCAGCCTTTGGTTCTGAAGCATCACACCGATTCCTACCTGGGCAGCCTCATACGTGATGGTCTTGGTTTCAGTGTGGACAATGGGGACATCTTTGGTTGGGATTTCACTTTTCACAGCATTGGCAGTGTCTGAGATGGTGACCGTCTGAGTCTTCACCAGGGGAGGCTGTGAAGCAGTAAAGAAAGAGTTATCGGAGTCTCTACTGAAGGCTGTGAAGAGCTTATCTTCTGACATTGATTTGAGCAAAGTGACAGATCTAAGCAAGCAAAGGGCTAGCTCCATCTCTGCCCAAGACTTGGGCCCCACTCCACAGAGGCCTTGACAAGGTATCTGAAAGTATGAGGGATATTAAAGAGCAGCGTCACTGCAACCACTTTCATGTTTTATGGAAGGCTAGAGATCAGACAGTTACGACCGGTGATATGAACCACTTCAGACTGGCCTTTAGAATTTGAATGTAAAACTACTTGCCAAATCGCATGACTTTTGTTTGTCCTTGTGACTGTACCATTATCATTAAGAAAATCAGTCACATCTCCTCCACTAAGTACAAATGGTACAGGAAACAGCAGTGGCACTGGAATGCTCTGGAATTCATTAACTTCTTTCAAATCAATGTCAGATATTCACTTTGGATAATTGAGAAGAAACAGCATTTGGAAAACTGGAAAGAAAATAATCAGTTCAACCACCACCTAGTGATTAATCTCAGAATTTCAGAAGAATGAACAGTAGTGAAATATCACAGGCTGCTTGTCTAACAGCTCACCTTCCCCCAAGACGATAAATCACCCTAAAACTACTATTTGATTGTGATAAATTAAGTGGCACCCACCTTAGCACAGGAGATTAGCGACTGTGATCACGGAAGCCCTGGTGAGTGGGGGCAGTGGGAGTGGTGGGCTGTACTATGTGGCTGCAATGCGCAAACAATTGTTGGGGCCTGAAAACTCATTAAAAACATCAGTTACCCCTTTTACTTAAAAGAGTATTTGAAAGTTTGAAAATGGTCTCAGAACACTGAAGCTCCTCATCACCGATGCCTCAGAAATTCACCTCTTTACATAGAAGAGCAAGGGAAAGAGGAACACACTTACACTGGCTTCATAGAGATAAACAGATGGCCTTACTCCCACTAGTTTTGTTAAGGGGAGGAAGCATTCGTAGCCACTGAGATAATTTCTCTGAATAAATGTCTCAGAAGTAATTCAAGGGTTCCAATTTTATTCTGTGATTCTGAAAAAAAGCAGAGAGGCCACTATCCTCCTCACCACCATCACCACCACCACCACCACCCCCACCCCCACCCCCTCCTACACAGAACAGATTCTGGCCCTCTCCCAAAGTGAGTCATTAGACCTGTATCACTGAGGTAGTTACTACCTGGAAACTTCGAATGAGGGTGGGGAACTGGTTACCCACACGAGAGTCAAGAAATCCATTTTGCTTTCCAAGAGGCTCTCCTGGTGTAACATGTTCTTCACTACTCTCTGCCTTTTTTCCATCAAGTTGCAGCTGAGAAGAAGCTGGTGCTACTGAGAACTTTAAGGCACTGGCCTGTTCCTCCACTCCTATACATTCCCCACTTGGGCCTCTTGGCATTTCCTTAACATCAAGAGAGCCAGCTGCGCCCTGCTCCTTCTCTTCAGTCTCCTTGCTGTTTATGGAGAGGGAACCAAAGTCAAAGCTTTGTGGAGACTCCGACGGGGTGGCCATTTGGTTCTTACTAGGAATTACTGAATGCTTGGGGCCCTCCCATTCAGAGATGAGGTTGGTAGATGGCTCCTTGGCCACTGCAGCCACCTCCTCTGTGCGAATGCCATTTATATTCTACAAATGAATGAACACATACAAAAGCAAGAAGATTAGGAATAAATGGGGAATGTAATGAACTCTGAGAATTAACAATGATTGTTAAGAGGTCCCATAAATATTAATACTAATATAAACCAAGTAGCTTAGCTGATCAAAAGGAAGAACTTCACTAAAGATGTCAGCAGCTTAAGGCATTCCAGTCTCATTTGGTCATGTTTCTATAACACTGTTAATCTGAGAAATAATTTCAATACACCTCACATAGTGCCAAGTACCTCACATTCCTATGACTTCCCTGTACGCCTAAATACCTAACTCATTACTATGCACACTGGAAAATGCTTCAATCTCCAAGCCATCACGTTAGGCCTAAAAGAAGCTAAAATCTAGTCTCTGGTTGGCAGGGATTTAGAGTTAAGCACATCCAGCGGAGTCTCATTCCTGTCATTTTCATGACATCAAATATAATACCAAAACAGCAAAACATGTATTCGTAAACAGGATAAAAGTGACCCAGCAGCTGAGCTGTATCTCTTCACAGACGAATGACACAACATCTCTGAGCCCTGTGAGAGAGAAATCTTGGGAACAAAGAGAGTTCTCTCCGGGCTAACTGCCTTACACCACAGGAAAACAGTTCTAAAATAAATACTTCAAGAGAATGTGGGCAAGAAGATAACATCCCAATAGAAGGACCTACACCTCAAGTTTTAAGAAGGGCAATAAAGGTGGAAAAGAAGGAATTCACACTAAGTAGGAAAAGATTAAGGGCCATTTAAAAAATGAACAATTTAACAGAAGCCAAATATAAAAAGTAACCTCTGTAATCACCAGAAAGTTGTAAATAAGCCACTCAGGCCTGAAATCAACCATTTGCCATAGTACATACAGAGGTACTTCATGAGGGAATTATTTAAAAAGGTGCTTCTGGAGTAAGTGACATATGCTTGCACTGGCTTCCATTTCAGTATTGAAGTCACGCAGTGTGTATTATATTTTAAAAATTACTGCTGCTCTTCAACTTGTAAACCTGTTTACATTGTGCTAATAAGGCAGGAAAGATGCACCACTCTCAAGAACTTCAGGCTGATGGTACTTCTAAGCCAAGGCAAACATTCAAGAGCATCGCAAACATTCGAGGAGTATCTCAGTTCTCAAACTGAATTCAGATAGGCAGGTCTTTCATTGCCTGGTTAGAAATATTATTTAGAACCTGAAAAACGGAAATGAGAGATGACAAAAAGGACTGTCTCTGTCTGTAGATATATCAACAGTACACTGAACATTCTTGCCAAGCATATATTCATTTCGGTATATTTAAAATGAGAATATTACTTTGGCTTGACTCTTATGGTTCTGAGGATCAAACATGGTAACATGGTGAATTCTAAAATAATTCAGCTGATATTATCTGAGTACCTACAATATGTTAGGGCCTAGTGGGACACTAGAATTAATTTGTCATGTTAGTAATACACTGTACTGTTTTCTAGAGCACTTATTTCAACTTCTGTTTTGTTCTGAGTCAGACAAGCTTTTATGGAAGTGTCCAAAAATGGATTGGTTAGTAATAAACAAATCAGGTTTTTTTGTTTTGTTTTTCAGATTGCTCTATGCTAGCTCTAACACTGTGAATATCATATACATGGAGAGGAATTCATGATTTCTCCAAATAATTTTGTTGCAACTGAGAAGGCTGATAAATAACCAAGAAAATCCTAAGGTAATCAAGTAAAAGCCAATTTTGTACCAGTCAATTAAAGTGATAAGTAGTTGTCTGTGATCAGGAAACCATTTGTGAATTAAATATTGCTTAGGTTGGCACCACCTGGCACAAAGTTGCTTATTGCTGCATACAATTAGATAGGTCAGTCATTTTCTGTCCGAGCACATTTTACTCTTGGAAGACCAAGAGTAAAAGCTGTACCCACAGTGCTATCAATTCGGCAAATATTTACTGATCATCTAATAATGTATTAGTTGTTGGAAGTAAAAGGAAAACTGCTAACAGGTGGATGGACTGACACAACACTCTCACATATGGTCAAGTCAGCCTCTCCAGTTGACTCTGCTGCCCAGATCTCTTGAACAACAGTCAGCAGCTTACAGGGCACGCCCTCGGCATATGGAATGCAATATGCCCCAAATTAAATTCATCTCAGCTTCTGCCTGATCCTGCCGCTCCAACTTCCTCCATCATTTCTGTTATACAGGAAATGGCACAATCACCCACCCTGTCTTCATGCTAAGTCCCGAGAGTCACCTTTAACACCTTCATTATATTTATCCACCATACCCTATCGATTCTATCATTAGGTCATTTCTATTCCATTTTAATATCTCCCTTATCCATCTGCTTGCTTCTATTTCCACATTTACTACTGATATTTGTGCTCTTATAATGCATTACCCAGATTACTAGTAATGTCCTATTTTTCTTCACTTTCTTCCTCCTTAACTTACTAATAATGTCCTATTTTTCTTCTCCTTTCTCATCTCAAACCTCCTTTGAATGCACCCGTTAGCTGCTAAAGTGTTTCTTTCTAAAATGAAACACTAAAAATCCTATTTTCTAGTTTAAAACCCTTTAGTGGCTCTTTGGGCTAAAATCCAGATCCTAGTAAGACCCAGAACCACTGTAAGATATAACTCCTCCTTTTTTCCAGCTTACCTCCACACTCATCTTTCCCCCCATTAATTCAAAACTAGTTGGAGTTTCTAGAACATAACATGCTATCTGTTGCTCTTATAAGTATTGTCAATTCCTATAAGTCCATACTCAGGGCAAGTGTCAAAGTTTCCCCTGATAGCTGAGTATGTTTACTTATCATTCCTCTTGTTCCCATGAAACAAAAGAGGTTCAGTCATCTGTCTTTTCCACTAGACTATGAGAACCTTGGGGTTGTGGGGGTTCAGAGTAAGAACTTTGTCATTTAGTTCTGTATCTCTTATAGTTTTGGGCACATAACAGATGTTCTGTTAAAAGGTTGAAAATATACTAAATGAAACAGGTGACTCAGAAACTTCTGTTTTGTGTTTTGCTATTCAAAAACTGAAAAAAACCAGTCATGTTTAGAAAGAACATAAAAGCCACTCACTTGAACAGACCCATTGTCTAGTCCAGCATTTTACTCCTATGTTAGTAAAATTACAGGAAAACTCATTTAATGTGCTGTTCACCATTTACCAGGTACTGCACTAGTCACTTCAACAAGTCTCAGTTTTTCACAACTTCACTGTGAAAATCATCATTTCTAGATGATATCATCATCTGATAGATGAAGAAACAGAAAGGTCAAGTAACTAGGGCTATTAAATGATGAAGCTGGGGTTTAAACTCAAGTTTGTCTCTGGTTCTAAGTCTATTTCTTCCCACAGCAACAGAAAGTATTGTAAGTGGGACCAAAGACATATTGTATTATGTTTAATATGTATCAAACCTGGCTATAAATTTGAGATGTACAATGATTGCCCAAAGTCTTCTTAGCAGAGTCTGATTTTAGTAGTCAACACTATACTTTTAAATATAAAGAGAAGGGAGGAAAGCCAGGAGAAAAGACTGAGGCAAAAAGGTGATGAAATATTTCCCATGACACAAGATACCTCTAATCTGGCATGTAACATCAGTGAGGCATTTTAACTCACCATGTTGTGCCTTGGTTATGACCTTCAGCAAGGGTCACTGGTTTGTGACTCTGAACAACTGCATATACCTAATTGACCTGGACCATTTAAAGGGATCTTTTTAGGGATCTGAATAAAATATATGGCTGTGTCTGGACCCATTCATCATGATAGACAGAATTAAGATTTAGTGAGTCAGCAGTGCTAATTCAGATGTTGCTTATTTGGACAGATGGAAGTATCTATAAGAGGAAAGATATTACAATAGAAAGGCCAGCTGCCTGCAGAAAGTACTGCAATGCTCTCTTGTTGGGCTCAAGAATATGAAAAGAATGTCAAATATTTAATTAAGAAGGAACACCATTTGAAAATTTCAATTTCATTGAAAACGTCAATGGCTTCTGCTAAGTGTGTTAATTCAGTATTTTCTTTGGATTTTTTTTCCCCCAAAGGCTTTCTCTATAAGCTACTTATTTAAGGGCATTATTGTCAGAACCATCAAACCCTGTGTATGTCTGTGCCTTTGAATTATAAATTCTCTCTCTTGACTTAGATTCCACATATCATTTAAGAGCAGAAAATGGGACTTTTGCAAGTATTCTGATACCAATCCATTAAATACAACCCAGAGTCTTTTTCTTTCCAGGTTATTTATGAAGGAACTTACAGATTTGAAGAGACTATCAAAAGCACCACAGTTATGCTTACAAAACTATCTTCTAAGCATTACAATGAAAATAAATCCCTGAAATCTTTCTAAAATTTTGCTACATAAGCAAGTCACACAAGTCTTTTCTGGAGCGCCTCTGCAGTAATTTTTCCCAGATACAGTTGGTCACTTGTTTCCTGCTCAGTGAAGATCAATTTTACCCTTGAGTAACAATAGCAAAGGACAAAGAGAAGCTCCCATCCTATCTTTCTGTAGATTAAAATCCTGGTGGGCAGAGAAGGACCAGGTGCAGATAGCAGTATCGTTGACAACCTGGCCACTGGACTTCAGGGAAACACTGTCATCTCAGGACCATGCCTAGGTGTTGGAAAGAGGAAGAAGGCAAGAATGCCAGCTACAAAAACTAAATTCTCCTCTTACTAATGTGCTATGTTTTATTTATTATCCATTTAAAGACTTTTTTTCTATATGGATAGTTATATACATGATAAAGATCTTAAAATACACTAAAACAGTAATGATGGGATTGCAAATGATTTTTCCGTGTTTTTCTGAGTTTCCTATACTTTCTAAATTGAAGATGCATTACTTTAATAGTTTAAAAAATGTCATTAAAATATTTTCTTATGCAAGTTTTGGTATCTGGTTTCATAATGAAGTGATCTGTAAAACCTGAAGTCTAGTAAACAATTTATGAAGGAAGTGTTACTAAATTTTTATTGCTCTTCACACTTTTTAAACAGTTAAGAATAATGGAAACTAGACTTTTGGTGAAAAAGATAAAACTTGCAAGCTCACCACAGATCTAAGGCTGATCACCTTCCATCTTGCCTGCTGAGGTATTCAGCAGGGAAGGGGGAAGGGAAGGGATCAAAATTGAGGGGGGAAGAGCACAAGGGACTGTGGTGGCGGGAGAACTACGGGGACTACACCTGAGGGGAGAAATCCGACACTACACAAAAGTTAACAGTGATGTAAGAAAATTAACAATTCTATAAGAAAATAAACTTTAAAAAAATTTATCTTTTATATGGAGAAAAAAATCTTAACAATTTAGTGAGCTGGTTTTGGAAGCTAAAGTCATTGATGACAGACTTAATATACCTGGTTGGAAAAGAAGTAACTCAAATTTAAGGTGTAGCTTCATTATATTTTTGTTTAATGTGTTCTGACTCATCACTGGTAGGGATTTTCTCAGCAATGTGAATAAAATTGTGGTTGTGTCTCTTTAATTCCCTAGTAAATTTTCTTATTAGATATCAGCCTCTGACACAAATGAAGACACTCAAAGGAGGTGGTCACTGTCTTGCCCAAGTCATGAGAGCAACTGGGAATATCAAACATTAGGATTCAACTATTCCCAAACTTGACCTGAACAATAACCCTAGATTAGAGACCAACACTTATATTTCACTTCACAATGGTTTACTTTTCTTAAAATATTATCTTTGGCAAGGAAACATGAGCAATCAAGATATTTAGTCCCAAGACTGGATTTAACTAAGGCTGATCACCTTCCATCTTGCCAGCTTGCCAACTTCCTGGCAAGTTCTTAGCCAGGTCCTCATTATTTTTTACAAATACCTCCATGCAGAATTTTGAAAAACTGTAATAGATAAAGACCTAAGATAGATACACCAGGAGATTTAATATTCCTGAACCCAGACCCTCATAAAGAACATTGAATAGGCCACTTTTACCAGTTTAGAAGTACATATACCTCAAATGTGTGTATTCCTGTGTGTGTAACACACACACATACATACAGACTTTTAAGAAAGAAAATAGGGAATACATTTCTGATCAGTCACAAAATTTACAACCAGTTTAACGCTGAATAGATTTATTGCTGTTTCTAAGCTCACAGCACATCTTTCTATTATTATCCACAGATCTGGCTTCCTGAAATTAAGTTTTTCATAAAAAGAGAATCTAAGATTTAGCATACTATCTTTGTAGTCATTTTACACAAAGGAACACTAAATCCATCAAAACCTATTACACTCCCTTTGGTTTTTACATTTTTTTCATTCTATTTTGCCATTCTATCAAGTAACCTATAAACACTGCTTCATGTGTGACCAGCTCTCTAATGTCACCACCATCTTTTCGATGACTCTGAGGCCTGTTGAAATGCAAATACCTCAGGGAAAGTTAACACGTTAAAATTGTATCAGTGTTTCTATCCATCAGAAAAAAGGAATTCAGGGATTCATAAGATTTTTAATACGATTTATATCATTTAAAAAAAAAAGTCTTGATAGGAATAGGGAGAGAGCAGAAGGTAGCTACGGGATCGAAGGGGAGGGTGTGCACAGACACACAGACACCCACAGAGCACATTACCCTTGCTTTGCAAACCCAGTAAGAAACGCTTTGCACTGCAAATGCCCACAGAACCAGCAGGAATCGTGGTTATCTTGCTAAGCACAGAAGGAAGATACCCAGCAGAAGAGTCCAGCTCCTGGTTCTTAACTAAAGTAAACAATAAATATTACAGTCACTTAATTTATCAACACTGTATTTAAATAATACCCCCAAAAGATCTGCAACATGCAAACTAAAAAATGTAGACTCCAATGCTGATAAGATCAGTTAATGCGAGTGCTTTGTTTCTAGGTTATTCTCTATTCATAGTTTATGTCTTAGCAAAGCATGTTATATGCTTTGGGAAAAGATTTAAAGAACAAAACATATGTCTTTAAACATTAATATATTACTAATAATTGTAAATTTACTTCTCTTTTGAAAAATTAACAATATCATTGTTTTCCTTGGTTGATAACAATCAGTAGAAACATTAACCTGGTGATTTAAGTTGAATGCTTTTAAATGGGCACTTGCAATAAAAGACAAATCAGATGTGGTAATGGCTTCCTTTATAAAACTCACGTGTAAACAACACATAAAAATGACAAATCAAGCAGTAGTAGCCCATTCTTCAGCCAAAAAAGGACACAAATGAAGAATAAAATTACTGGAAAGGAAAACATCCCTGACCCCCTACCCCCAAAAGTTTCATATGTAATAGCTTTGGTACACTTTCCATGGAAAAATCAGGCCAATCAAAGGACATTAAAATCACAAACACTCACATTGGGGATAAGCTAAAAACAGAGTAAGCATGGGCTAGCAAAGATGATTTAAAAATTCTAACTTCCTCTTTATCATGCCATTTAAAAAAGACATTTCTCTTCATTCTAAATCTTCTCTCTTGGCTACACCTTCCCTCACTTAAAAAAAAAAAATGCAACTGATATATCTTTGTGTTCACTAGTTTCTCCATGAAACTCAGTCATTTTCATGGTTTACTGCTATTCATTTGCATATAAAAATTACATCTGGATAAAGGAACTTATTTAGGAATATGCTGGCCTTCATTAAACTAGAGTTGATAAAATGCTTTTTATAGGAAAACGTCTCTATGATACAGTCTTTCACAAATGCTGGCAAGATTTGCCAATGACAATTACTCTCCAAATAGTTTTTATAATTTCCTAAATCGGTGCTGCTATTAGATTATCCCCAGAATAGGTGAGTGGAAAAGCAATCAGCTTCAAAATCAGTGCCTGCTGCAAAATTTTAGCTATTAAGTAATAGAAAATTTTGCCTTAACTCTGCACTCACCAGCAAAGACTCCACAGACCAAATGAGTGTTCTCAAACCTGAATAGAGCCATGGAAGTCAAAGTGACTGTGCAAACATTAAAGGTCATACAAAACATAGCTAGGAAACCAGAAGCCACTGGTTGGTCAAATGTATTTCATTATAGTAAGAAGGACTGAAGTGGAGAGCTGGAGATGGGAAGCTATAATAGTTAAAAACAAACAAACAAACTGATCATTTAGTGAAACAATTAAATAAATTTTAAATAAGGATTTCTCATAGTCCCATTCCAAAACATTAAAGCTGTAATAAGCACTTAAGAAAACATTATGCCCTGGTCTCATATCTAGAAAACGGCAAATCAATTCCATAGAACTAAATACAAGAAACTATTACTAGATACTAACTAGCTGTAACTACTATTTTTTTAACTTTAAAAAAAAAAAACTTTACAATGAAAACTGCTTTCCATGTTAATATTTTCAAAAACTGCTAAAAAAATTCCTAAAAATTCCAAAACTTCCATTTTGCTCATATATGACCACAAGGTATGTACAGACTGAGCTAGTCTTTGAGATCATTCTAAAATGTGGAATATTGGTTTTAAGTAATCACCTGTATAATACAATGGAATCTAAGACTGTGAGAGAATGATAAGGTTTACCAAGGTTAAGTAAGAGATAAAGGAATACACCTTCTGTTAATTTCACATTGCAGGAGCAAGCGCTCTAAACATCCAAATACCCACACCCATGCCATTCTTCACTCTTCAACAGGATCAGAGTGGAAATACTGGATGGTTAATAACTACTAATTTGTAGACTGCTTTAGAAAAAAACAACAAAAGGTAAATTCAGCCTATTAAAAATGCTTCCAATAGATGTGACATTTATGTGCTATAGTGATTGATTATGTTGACTAGAAAAAAGTTATTTTTAAAATTGGGTACAAATAAGTCAAATGAGTTCCAAGTTGATTTAAAACATTCTGAGAACTGAATACATGCCAATTGATTAGCTGTTGTAGTATATTACTTTTTCTAAATCAAAATCAGAAAGGTAAACAAAAAGGTAGTTTCCATAATTTTATATCACACCAGTATAAATCAAATCACTTGGGGGAGCTAAAGTATGTAAAGGTTAGGCTGTCAGAGAGCCAAGCAAACTTAGAATGTAGGCTCCGGTGATATATGTTTCCACAAAATATAATGAGACTATCTTTGTCAACAGATTTTGGGCTACAAGAAGCCTCTAAAACTATCCAATCCTGATTCTTTCACCTAAAAAAAAAACCCAAAAAATCCCCCATGTTATCTATGAAGAAACAGATTTCCAGGAACTTCAAATTGTTCTTTCAGAGTAGACCAGTCAATGGGATCAATAGGTGGGGACTTAAAGCTGAATAAACCACAGGGAAGCAACCCGGGGGCAACAGAGCCAGAAAGAAAAAAAGCTGATAAAAACAACAACAAAAGCTAGAAAAAGAAAATAGGAGAGAAGCTGGAAAACTGGGACATATCTAGATGGCAGGTTGTCTGAGGATAAGGACTAATTCCAGCATTACAGGAATTCTCACTATATGAAGAGCTTATAATGTGGAAGACAAGAAAATTCTTCAGAATATCCCGCTTTAGGACTAAGAAGTAAAAGCTATAGAGAAAGAGATTTTTTTATTTAATACATGAATGATTTATGTGAAAATTAGCACTGTTCAAATATGGAATATGCTATATTATTGTGAAATAATTAGTTATAATTATATAAATATATTATTGTGAAATAATTAGTTATAGGCTGGGAAGATACTTGGTCTTCAAAAGGTTTGTAAATTGCTAAATGATATATGGAAGAATCAAACATTAAAATGCAGAGGAGTTGAATTAGGGACACATTCAGTCTTAAAATTCTGATAGTGCTTCTGCTTTGCATCCCTGTAATACATAGCAAAGTGCCTTGCTAGTGGCAAATGAAAAAATGAATGGATAGAAGTAACCATATTTTCTTTTTAATTTTTGTTTTCCATGTTTGGAGATGCGATCTTGTGCATATGAAGACTTTTTTAAAGAGACAGTAGAGGAGACTGAATTGCATCATTTATTGCATTGAAAAACTATGCCTTCTAGCCTTTTCACTTTTGAAATGTTAGATTTATTTCATTGCTTACCCCAAACAGGATTCTGACTGTGATAAAGTAGAGGACTGCCCTCTAGGACATCTATCACAAAGGTAAGAGAAGCATTCCTTCCTAAAGCATCCATTTCCTCACTAGCCTGCCGCCTATACATTCAGTTAGGCTACTGTTAAAATTATTTAGAGTTCAGCCTGTACCTCCAATCTGTGGGAGTACTAAACTACTTTCTTTCACTCTCCATTTGTCTTTCAAGTTCTTGTGTGACAGGAATTTCATTTACAAAATACTCCATGAATTTAGAACTGCGGGTCACAGTCATTCATCCCTCTTACTCTTCTGAACTAACTTTATATGGCTCCCTCACTCCAACACCCAGACCTTCTCAACCACTTCAGGTATGCAGTTCCAGATCTGCACGGATGTTTCTTTTTACACGCTGTTCTGCTGCAGAGAAGGAAGTCCTGTGACAGGAGGAGGAGAGCAGCCCCTCGGCTATTATCCTCACAGAGCAGAGGGGCAGGCTGGGTGGTTCTCTTGCATGCCCCACAAAACAGAGATTAAGAAAAAGGACTTGTCTGTTTCTTGTGTCAAAATTACAAACAACAGGGGTAATCTGAGTGCGGGGGGGGGGGGGAAGCCCCCAAATTTTCTATTTAATAAAAACAGTGTAACAGTCCTTCTCAATAGGTAGAGAATGCTGTAAAGACATTTGGGATTTTATAATTTCTATGAAGAGAAGGAAACTCAAAACTCAATAGAGAAGTGCTCTATATATTTATACTCAGTGTTAGCCAAAAAAAAAAAAGCAACAATGCTTAAGAGTTTCATATTATCTTTTAATTATTTTGGCTTCCTTTTGTAAATATGTGACCACTAGGTAAAGTCCAAGTTAAATTTTGATTGGTAATGCCTTCTAAAAATAAGTGAACCTGGTGTGTCCTGTTAAATGCTTATCTCTCGGAAGTATTACAGAAGTGATAGGAAAGTAGGAGAAAGTGAATTGACTTATATTCACAGAAATTTCAGAGCAAAACTTATATTACTAGTTAATAGAAAAAAATGTACTAGCATCTACAATGACAACTGGAAATCAAATCCACTGATAACCCTCAGTTTAATCTTAGTCAACAAAGACATTACCTTCTCCCTTCAAAAATTTTTCCTGAAGTTACTTGTAACCAAGTAGTGAAATTGGTCTGTGCAAACCGAAAATCTCCTTTATATTTCAAGTGTTGGCCTAAGAAACTAGCTAAAAGATGGGTCCAAATTATATAGCTGCTGAGCTTTATTTTCAAACACAGTTCTCTCTAAGTGCATCATTTGGGTAAGATGAATTGCTTAAGACAATGATAAATCTGGAAAGATATTTTTAACTTTAATGTTTGGTCAAGTATCAATAAGGAGTAGATGGAGATAATCAGTTACTTAACTGTTTGCTTTTATATTAAAAATTCAAGAAGTTTATGCATGTTTCTTTGTTTTTTAATTTCCATCCCCCTAGTCCCAAAAACTAAATAAGAATTGAACAACAACCAGAACTTCTGGTTCCTGAAACATGTTACAAGTTCATTTTCATGAGGTAGGTTTGTCTCCACATTACTAAAAAGAATCTGGGCACCAAATAGTTAAGTGAACTTGTCAGAGACACCTTAGAAATGATTAATGACAAAACCAAGGCAAAAACCCAAGAATTTTTTTATTGGTCTATATTGATACCTTCAGTTCAAATTGGTATTTTAACTATGAATGCTATTAAGAAGCTGAACCAGGGCAAAACCAATACACAGTTATTTGGATCTGTCAATGATATTGAGAATGGAATGTGACGTGAGAAGAAAACCAAGACTCTATTTACCAGCTTTATGTTACAAAGATCAGCCGCATTAACTTTAGGTAATACAGAGCTGTATGGCCAATGTTTTTCCTCTAATAATGTAATGGGTGTATCTTTTGAGCCTGCACTTCCAGCTTAATCCAGTATAAGGGTTTGAGCCTTTCTTATGCTAGTAGAAGAAAGTTCTCTGACCATCAGTAAGGATCTCTGAGGACTCCTGAGAAGTACCGTTGGCGTACACTAGACTTTAAGTGGACTTGGGATAACTTCAATATAAGGGGAAAGAAAACCCAAGGTAAAGTTTACAGTATTAATAAAAAGCTGTGTACAAGGATGAAAACTGGACATATAATCTGAAACCGTTACAAAAGTATCAATAAAATTGTAAGATTATTTCACCCATAGTTCCTTGAAAAAAGATTTAAAAGACTCTAACCAATGCTATAGTTTTATTATTTCATAAGAAAACTCATCACTATTTCACAGATAGAGGGGAATTACTTAAGATTGTGATCTCTTTCATGTTAGAGGATAATTTTTCAATATTTCAGGTTGATTTGAGGTCTCTTTTCTTACTATAAGTGAATCAATAATTTAATCATATAATATTTGCTATAAACAGACATAGCCTGTTACATGAAATATACATATACCAAATTTCTAAATTGAACCTGCTTCTGCTTCTTTCCCCATTCTTGGGGAAAGCCTATAATGACAGAGAAGCAGTTTTCAGGAAATACAAGAGAGTTATTTCTACATGTCTCCTGAGACAACAGCACAATGGTATGTGAAGCACAAAAAATTCTTGGCTTTACTGTTCTCTTTACTTGCTCTAAGAAATAATTTTCTTAAAAACAAAAAGTCTGGTTTAGGAAGTTTCATCAACTAAAAGTTGTTGAGAAGTAAAACAAAGTACAATAATGTCAGCTTGATAACCCTCTGAATTCAATTTCAAAACAAAAATTTGAGACATTAACTAAACCATTCATATTGGTACATTCAAATGCCATAAAAAGCAAGCTACATGCAAGGTTTCATTAATATTGAAGTTAAAAAAAAATAACAGGTTAGGTATCCAAGTTGTGTTGTGAAGAGAGAGCTTGTATTTACTTTGGGGAAATCTTAAAACTCACATGCAAACAGAGGACACATACTTGTCACAACAGAACAGTAACTCACAAGACCATCAATTAAAAACAACTGATTTGAATACAAATATAAGAATCAACAGGTCTAAAGTCTATCATGAAAACAAAGTATACCAATATATGCTGTAAGTTTATAATGGCTAGATATTGTTTCTAGCAATATTATTACTTATGGCATAAAGAAGTAACACAGTCTTTTAATTCAGTATGTTTATGTACAGATCTTGAGTTAAATCTGTGTTCCAGGACTTTTGAAGATGGGGAGAAAATTCAGCCCTGGCTGGAGGTTAAGGGACACCAGCACCATTTTCCTTAAATCATCATCATTTCACTTATGAAAAGATGGCATTTTTTAGCTTTGCAGATCTTTTCAATACACCAGGCAGAATAAAGTCATTTGTCCTAGTACATCTCAGAAATATACATAAGAAGGCCACAGAAGTCAAAAGCCCTTTCCAAAAAAGGCCTTTAAATACACTGGTTTGATATCTCAAGAAAAGGAGTGGTTATGGAGTTTTAGATTAGAATGTATTGTTTTAAGGCTTTTGAAAGGTTAGCATGTTGATTTTTTTTTTCTTAAACTATAGAGACCATGCCACACAAATGACTATAGAAGATATGGAAAATATCCCGTCAAAGGTTTCTATAGAGTATCCTGCTTTGTGTGAAACATTGGAGAGGCGGACACAGCAATAGGAAACAATAAGAACATGCAGGACAAAAGAGTTAAAGCTTTTGGGGAAAGTGCCAACCTGCCACATGCTTAAATCTGATTTGTCTAAACTTGTTAAACTTCATTGAGGAAAACAGGCTTGGGTAATCCATGGCTACTCCTTTATACCCCACATACTCTACATGAGTCACATTTTATTGACAGAAAAATGACCACAAGGACTCCTGCAGGACATTGAGCTAATCGAGATCAGAGGGCATTGTACAGGTGATAGATAACATAGTAGAAGCCAATGACAAAAGTTCAAGGGTTTTAGTCTTGACATTTCAGTCGCGTACCCTGGTTTCCGATCACAGAAAGACCAACCACCAAACAGCCAACGCAAGAACCACGAGAAAAGACATCATGAAAGGAATACGAAGAGATGGA
This sequence comes from Galemys pyrenaicus, assembly GCA_019455555.1. Taxonomy (NCBI): domain Eukaryota; kingdom Metazoa; phylum Chordata; class Mammalia; order Eulipotyphla; family Talpidae; genus Galemys; species Galemys pyrenaicus. The sequence continues at coordinate 8,197,470 of JAGFMF010012145.1, read as the reverse complement.
AAAGTACTAGAGTAGAGATGGCACTTTTTGAGAGACTTGTGATCCTCAGGGATTGGAATAGAAACCTTGGGAAGAGTTTCTTCATGTTCTTGCTGGGACAAGGCTCTTTCAGAAGATCTCGCTTGCCTTTTAATTTTCTCTTCATCCTGCACTAACAGAGCACGTTCCTGTGTCTGCTTTCACGGTAGAAGATCAAGAAAGACAGAGAAAGATGAACAAAATGACAGATGGGAAAATGCTCAAAAATGACACTTGGGGATGTGCAAAGGTTTTGGGAAGGTCTTTTGGACATTCTTTATTTTTCTTTACTTTGGCAATTTATCCTGACAAAGTTTCTATAAAAGTGTCTCAACTTCAGGGGGCTACACCTAAGGGAAGAAATCAAATACTGTTCAAAAATTTAAAATGACATAGGAAAATAAATTTTTAAAAAGGTTTCTCAACAGATACAACTTTTAATGAATGAAAATTAGAAATCCTGAAAGTGGACTTCCTTAGTATTTATTTCTCCTTTGAGTGCACGCACATGTGAATTTTTGGTCATTTTTCATTAGTTTGGTGCTGCCAATCTTTTTAGATCAATTGGGCAAAGCCAATAATGAAGCTTTCTTCTTGCCATCAGAAAAGTTATTTTTATTACAAATAGAATGGCAGAATAAAAAAAGTTATCCTCATATCTCTTCATATAGACTTTAAAAAACCACATTTCATTCAGTATGGTATTTAGCTTTTGCACAAGGGAATAAAAATCTTAATCCTATATATTTTAAAGATAGCAAAAGGAAAAAATGTACAAAAAATGTGCCTCCAAGGTCTATCCAGAAAGAAAGAAAATCCAAATCCCACAAATCTCAACAATTGCAAACTCCCTCCCCCCTCTTTCAGAATCATGATTAAAAATAGTACTAGCAACCATCATAAAAGTTTATATATCACATTAAGTAAATATTTTTGACACTTTTAAGGAATGTTATTTTTTTCCCAATTGTCCAAGTGAGAAGTTTTTCTCCCACTAGTTTCTTTGCTCTGCTGTCCAGTCAGGACAGATGTTATCTATGACAGGAAAAACTTGGCCCTAAGTTCTCTCAGCTGAGCCAGCCTTCGCTGATCAGTTTGAAAGTTTGACACTGGTTCTTTGCACACCCCTAAGTGATAAGTATCAGGGAGAAAGTAGCTGGGGGACTGGTCAGCAAAAAAGAAAAAAGGAAAAGAAAGGGTGCAAAATTATAATGATTTTTAAATGAAAATAAAGGAGAAGAAAGACAACATAAAAAGAACAGGGTACAATTAAATTCATTTTCTCTCTAAATACATATTTATATCTTCATGCAGCTTTTTCAACCAGCCATGCGCCGAAATAAGCAAATTTGAAAGCTGCAAAAGCTGCAGCAAATGTTATGTGTTAGGCCAAAGGCTGTGGGTGTGAATTTACTAGTATAGCCAAAAGAAAAAAAAAACTACTCAGCAGCTGCTGTTCAGTTCTGGGGGGATTATCTGCTTAGTGCCATGACAAGAGCAAATTCCGATTGAGAAGCACAAGTCATAACAGCAGCTTTACCTCTGGCCCACCAACCTTTCTTTCCGAAGGAAGGATAGAGGTTTTCTTCACCTGGTTATACACAAATTATATGTAAAATTCAGTTGCCTTGCAATGCAACAACAAAGCTATCAAAGGTGGAAGAGGTATCCCCAAAGAACAGAAATATGTCCTAATTATTTTTAAAGAAAAAGATGCCAGAAAGTGGAATTATCCTATCAAAAGTTATCGAAGTACAGTTCTTACTTATTCCATTATTCATTTAGAGGGGTAATATACATAAGCACAAAGTTAAAGTTGCTCAAGTACTCCCCACTGGTCTAATTTAATTTATAAAAAGTAATTTCTTTGAAGTCCACTGCCATTCCTCAACCCAGCTCTGAGATGATTTCTGAAGGGTTTCTATGAAGATAAAAGATGTTTTCTGGAAATGGAGACTGATCCAAATTGTCTTATCCAAGAGAGCAGTAAGCTACTTTTCAAAGAAGTTGAACATTTTTTACTACTTGAACAGAATGAAAAAGAAAACATTCAGATAAAAATGCAGTTATGGTTTGCAGGTAGCATTACACAAGTAAGAAAAAGCAACAAGGCACAGATATAGTCATATACTTCTAGAAAGTAGTCACTGTCTCAGTTCAGGGTACATTACCTAGATTTAGAATATAAAATTAATGTCCATTTATATGAAGGGTTGGAGGTTAAGAGGACAGTGAATAGAAATAACTGCATCTTATCTCTCTGGTAATTCTAATTTAGCTTCCTGATATTCAGGAATCAGTCTTACTTGGTAAAACTTATTCAACACCATTTGGAGAATTGTTAGTGGATTTTAATCACATTTGAAAAACATTAAAAAATACCCATTGTGGACCAACTTTTATTAACTTCTCCAGTTCCAGAAAGTAAGCAATAAGTTGGATAGTCTTCCATGAAATCTGATTATAAAAACAAAGCTTTTTCTTAAATTATTAAGATATCACTTTACCATTCTTAATTAACTAGAACTGCTATTATTTTAGAGGGAAAAAGAAACATAATTTAAAAATTTTATAATTTTAAAATGAATTATATTCATTCATCATGCCCTGGTGACTATCTAAATATTTAACCCATATAAGCTAAAGATTAAGTAAACAGTTTTTGAAAATATGCTCAAGGTAACTTTTAAGATAAACTCATCACACAGATTGATTTATTCAGATTATTTCTAAAACAGCTAAAAACAAAAATGATAGATAAAGAAGCGCTCTGAAAAATGTATCTGGCTTCCTTTAATTATGACCATCTTATAAAACCATGCATTAAAAGTTTGATGTTACTCATAAAAATAAAATAAATCATGAACAGTTTTTCTAAAATTGAAACACAATCATTTATAGTTGGTGTTCTGCATTCTCTGGTTGAGGAACCTCATAGTTTATTATAGAATTGTGGTCTACCATTCCAGACATTTCTAAGTTGTGCAAATGTTCAAATAAAGTTTAGAAAAAATGTTTATCCCTTTCCAATTTTGACCTTACTAAATTTAGTAAACTCTCTGGTCCTTGACAGCAGAGTTTGAACATAAAGTTCCACTGGCTTATGGTCAATTTGTAAACACACACTAGCCAGAAGCAATCAGCTGCAGAGATAGTTCTCAGAGCCTGATTAACTTCGAGAAGCTCTAAATGACTCCTATAACTGACTAAGGAGTCCATATTGCTTAAAGAAGTATGGCATTCGATTATGAATGCCTTAAAGTTACAATGAACTGATGAGGCATCAAAGCTAAATTTCAGTTCTAAACTTTCTTTCACATCCAAACATTAACAAACAAAAACACTTTACTCTCACAACTGGTCACATGGACAAAGTACTCACTCCTTCTCCTGTGGGGATTTGCCCGTTGATGTTAAGTGTTCGGAATGGGGAGTGAGTGGATAAGCGCTTATCCCATTCACTAGGCCGTGGTTCTGGTACAGATTCCATGAAGTTCTTTTTCAGCTCACTGATGCTGGCATGATGTTTTTTGATTTCTTCTTGACTTTTGTCTAAATCCTATAGTTGAAAGGACAAAGACCCAAAACTATAACAAATACTCAGGGAAAAACACCAGATGGGAAGCCTGTCACAGACTATGGGCACTGGTAGAAAACAAACCACATCCAGGATAGATGTTATAATTCATGTATTTCATTCAAATTGTAAATATACAACAATGTATATTTGTCTTTTTTTTTTTTTAACAAGGTGCTTTTCTTGGAAGCAGTGAAGCAGCATAACTCCATGGTTTTAGTTTTAAAACCCATAAAGAGTTCACACCTTAATTTTATTCCCATTTGTGACACAGTTCTAGATCTCACCCCAAGAAGGTAAGCTCACGACTCAATTAGCCTCAGCTTAGCACTTATCTAGGCTCAGTTCAGGCCACATAGAGACAGCAATAACTAAGGAGACTGTTAAATGAAGCACATGGTCAAATAACCAACCCCCGCCACTAGCTGCCGTGTCTTGCTGAATTGCAACTGTCAGTATCTCTCTATTTCTACCTGGAAATAGTTTTGCAACCCTACTAGGTGGCTGCTATTGGTTTTGATAAACTAGGATAGCCCTTTCTTGATGTAAGAAATTTATTAGTGAAATTTCTGGTTCCAGTCTCTAGGGAAGATTGTTACTACCTTTGAAACATCACTCAAAGGTAATACAATGAATTTTCTTCTTTACCATCGCTATTCACAAAAATGAAAAGTCTTAAGCTTTTCAATGTCTGGGAGCTTCACTTCATTCATAAACATTTCAAAATAGGGACCTTCCTCAAGTAATTTCAACTGGGAGTGATTAAACAAGAGTTTGTCAAATATATTATCTCCTTGATGCAATTAATTTAAAATATGCTAGCAGATTTGAATCCTGGACAACTATGGGTAGACCCTTAAAGGGGATATTCTAGGGATAAGTGATCAAAAATAAGTTAATAAGGCTAGAATTAATATTCAGGTTTACATAACAGGGGTACATAGTGTCTTAAAAGGGAGAATTGGCCAGAAATAATCTGGGAAATAGAACTTGAAGACAAAAACTCAAATGTTCTCAGCCTAAAATAGTACTCAAAAAACAAAACCCAAAACTCAAAAGATATGTGGGAGCCCATCCCTTGATGATTGCTAAAAATTCTTTGTTTATTATATATCAAGGCAACTCTGTATCCAAGAAAAGCATAAACTAAATATATCTCCTAATATGTTGTGTCAATTTCGGGATTTTTTTCTTTTGGTTTTATGGGAAACTAGTTCATTTTGGGAAATAAAGTAAGGACTCAAATCAAAATATATTATAAAAGGTTTTTTTTGTATTTTTTTGAGGAGGGAATACAGGCTTCACCTATATACAATTTTTAAAAAACCAATGCCAAAGGGAAAATAGCGTAGGAAAAAGAATCAGTGAGACATGATATAATTTTGATTCTTCATTCAGAAAATTCACTTAATAGTCCATATTTTGCAAGTGAGCCATATATATTTGCTTTGAGATTAGTCAAAGAGAAAACTAATCCCAAAAGGGCAAACCTGTAGCTCCCCCATAAGAGTATCTCTTATTGCTGGGATGAAATGTAAATATAACACATGAATTTGGGCTTCACCATGGGGAAACAACAGTTTGCACTTTTGTTCTAGCTGAAAGCAAGAGAAGCATGTTTCCTCATTAAAGAAAAGCATATAAAGAAGCTGGGTCAAAGACTCAGAATAGGCTGAGCAACTGAGACCCATTCGGCATGTAAGGCGCTGTGACCTGACTCCTGACTGCAATTAAATCTGCACAGCTTAACACAGTTGAAGGAATTTAAAGTGTAAATGGAGCAACAAAAATGAGCAAAATATGCTATGGTAAAAAGCCGAGACTCTCTGGGTTAACCTCTTAATATGAAAGAACAGTGGTCTGTTACTCTTCTTGCCTAGCTTTTCATTGACTTGAAAACCTGAGGAAATAAATGTTTCAATAAATCAGTAGCTTCTGAGGGAACTTTCTCCATTTTTCTTAGCTGGCTCTGTTGGAAACCTGTGGGGGCACAGAGTAAAATTAAGATCTCAAAGGGACCTGTTCCAAATAGAATTTGTCATAGACACTTGCTACAGGTTCTCTCTGGGAGATGGAGGAGGAGGCGGCAGATCTAAAAATGAACTCAACCGACCTTATTTGTGCCAGAACAAAGCATTAGTGGGGGTGGGGTAGGAGTAGGGGAAGGAGGGATGCTTAAAAAAAAACCTGCTAAAGTGACAGATAACTTGAGAAAACCTCCTTGGGAGGTGGGGAGGTGGGGGAGGGCACCAAACTTTTTTACAATAACTAAAGAATGATGGTTAGCCAGATTACTTTGGTTGTTTTCAGGTTAGACACTTTTTTGATGCCTATCATCTTATCATTTTAGCAGTAATCAAATCAAACACTTTGTTAAATATAAAATGTTCTCAAACGGTAGTTAGTAGTTTTAATTTTCAAACACACACTTATTTAGGAATCCCCTATTATGGCTGTCAATGAAATGCTGGGAAAAAAACACATCACACACAGGGACTTTGTGAGTCTCAGAAGCCATAACACACCTCATGGAGTAAATGGCAAATATATGATTGGTACTGCAGGGTTCCAGGTAAGAAGATGAACTAGTTAAGAAATTGCATGTTTGGAATTGGGAGACATTACATGCTGAGTATAAAGAGATCAACTGATATGCTAGTCTTCTTTAGTCTTCCTAATTTTCGAAGAGGAAACATTCTGGTTCCCAGTTTCTGTTATAGGCTAATGCAAAGAGATCTAATACTCAAGGCTCCAGCCTTGGAAAACCTCACATTGCACAAGGTAAGTGTATATAAAGCACTTGGTGTTTGCCTGCCACACAACACATGATTAATGAAGGCTGGCCTTAATTTGCATTATTTTTACCAAAATACCTTAGGCATAGCAGGCGCTCAAAATAAATATATTGATAAGGAGTAAGACAAGGTTAAGTAACTATTAGAGGCCATCATATTCAAGTTTCTTCAAATTTCCAGTTTAGTAGTGTTTACCACACTGTATATGTGTTTCTTTTAGGTCTCAGCTAAAATGTTATCTCTTCAGAGTTAACTTCCCTGTCCATCTTATTTAAAGTAGATCCTGTTTATTATCATAACATACTGCTTATTTTCTTCACAGCTTTTATACTAATTGCAATCATTTTATCATGATTTGTCTATTATTTCTCTTCTCCCTACTTTTCCCTACATTGTAAGCTTCCTGAAGGCAGAAACCATGTTTGTCATCTTCCTTTATAACTATGTTTTCCTTTACATTTAAGTTAAATTCCTGATGTCAGAGTTTATATCTCTTTCTTCAGGCTCCTTCTTGAGGGGAATTGTAAAGTAATATAGTCATCAACTTCTATATGAGAGTCTTTCTGATGTGTAAATTAATGTTAATAAAACAAAATAATTCCAGCTTCCTTAATTTTTCCTTGTGGAGTTCTCCTTACCTTCTAATTGGTTTTATATTTATCTATTCAACGGAGAGTCCAAAACTAGACAATGTATAAGGATATATGTCTGGTAAAAATCTGACCAATATTGACTATAATGGGGAAATGAACTAACAAATTCCTATAGCAGACAGCAGGTGCTATTCTTGAATAGAAAAAAAAAAATCATACTTCAACAGAATTAGATATGTCCTATCTCAGCTTACCAGTTCTGTGACCATAGGGATATTACACTACTTTACCTAAGCCTCAATTTTCTCATCTTTGAATTAATAATCCTACATGCACAGACTTGTTTTTATTATCAACCTATTTTACATCATCTCTAAGTACATCTAACTACATATTAAATGCTAGGTTTCCTTCTTGCTTTGCTGCATCTTAGTTTTTTTCCCCCTACCTGACCTTCTGTTCTTATCTGGTATCCTCCAAACTTAGTCTTTTGAATTATGATCATTTTTCCTACATGGTTTCCATTTAGAAGATGAACACTAAACAAATTTGATGCTTGGGATATAGGAACCTATATTCCTCGAAAATTCAAGGAATTTTTAACAATGATACATAACTTTCTGAAAGTGAGCAATCAATGGAACCATGAAAGGCAGATGTAGTCCCAATCATATATTTTATAGATAAGTATGAGAGATGGAAACTAAAGAGCCAGAGGAGAGAAGGTTGCGTATCTTCATGTTTACCAACATGCAAAAGCATTTTAAACCTAGTATTCCTTCATGCAATGGCATGCAAAACCAAATGCAGCAGAGAAAGAAGAACGATTGAAAGAGTGCAGAAGGTTACAGGCAACCAACTGAAATAAGCTTCAAGTTCATACAAACCTCCAACATTAAATTGCTATGTCTGATATAAATGTTTTCACCATCTAGTCTCTCTCTCTTTTTCTGTGAAAATGAAAGAGGGAAAAACAGAAAATCATAAAAAATTAAAATGTTGTTCTTGCGGGGAAAAAAACAGCAAATTGGCAAACCAAAAAAATGTTTTAAGTGAAAATGTCCACAGCGCAGCATACGCCAACATGAAATGGTCACAGAACTACAAGGACACATAGAAAACACGATCATACTAGAAAATAGACGACCTTGCTCATGAGCAGTGAAGAGATATGATTATGTTATTTAAATAGACAGTGCTCCTGGCTTCATTGGCTTCTTACATAACAAGCTGCTTTATATTCATTTTTGAAATTGAGCTGTTTGAGGGTTATCGTAAAAGTATGTGATTTTGAGAATCTTTTAAACACCATGTGACATACAATAGGAAAGTGCTTTAAAACATCATTTAGTTTTTGAACATAATTCATATTTGGTAATACTGTAGAATATACCTCTCTAATACCTTTCATAAGAAAAATCTAAGGACATTTTTTATACATGATCAGTCAAATATCCTACTTAAGAGGAACTGATTCATTCTCCTCTAATTGGGGAGATAGAGCACAGAGCAGAGAAATCCTCAGTTAATAACAATTCTGGGAGCTGCTGTTATAATGGTTTCCATGATAAATATGCATTAAATATCGTCAATAATTCTAAGAATATAATGCCATTGTGAAAATTTCTCAGAAAGTTTAAATATAGAGGATAGGTTTAACCTTCACTGATATTTCCTTGTGTTTAAAAAGATAGATATTTCCCCACTGAAAAATTTGCTTTAATAAAAATTTTTCATATATAGCATATGATTATATTATCTTTGGTATAGTATGTATGCATACATGCATATACACACACATTGGCCATTTAAAGCAATTTCTGATTAAGAGAAATCAATGAAAAAATGGATCACTGTCTTTTTAATGCACTGTCAAAGTCAGCATGGGTGATGGTAATGTAGTCTTGTGAAAGGAAATATGGCTAACCTTCCTCATTCTTATCAGTTCTTCAGGTTTTTCTGCAAGCTTCTGTTTTGCCATTATTAAAAAAAAAGAAAGAAAAATAATGAAATATTGTCTCAATGAAGTTTTTTTGAACCTTCATTTTATTTTTATATATATATATATATATATATTTTTTTTTTTTTTTAGGGAGAGGGGAATGGGAGAGAAGAAAAAATTGGGAGGGGAAGGGTAAAGAAACAAGCGGCCTATTGGCACAAACCTGTGTTTGGTCACCATTTGAGGTAGGTACTATGACCTCGATGTGGGTTTTTTCCACCTACATTTAAGAAATAAAGTGGCAAAAACATTTAGGTTAACAGATTTCTATGTATAGCGTTGTGCCTAAATAAGTGCACCTTTAAGCTAATTGTGAAAGAAGCTGATATACATAATCATGTGGTGCAGTTATTCTCAGCAGCAGTTTCAACCTCACCATCCAGTTTAAGGCTGAAGAGGTAATAGGAATAGCCACATAATCAAAAAAAGAAAATTAAGGTAATTATGCTGTTCATGAAGAATATTTTTAAAAAATATTTTTATTTATAAAAAAATAATAATGTAGGCTTAAATAGGCCATGTCTTTTGTTTTCCCTTCTGTATTGATCTAGAAGTACTTTAGACAACACCTGAAAACAAATTTACCAATGAAGATAATCAATGTATGACATACATGAGTGTTAGAAACAAAAGGAAAATCTTTACACTTAAAGCACACATGTTATAAATCACATGAGACATCGAGCAGGTAAATACAAACAATTTTGTTAGTTGATCAATATATTTAAGGAGGGCATTTCATCTTTAAGTTTATTAAAACAACAAAACATCAAAATAAATTCAACACAAATTATTCCTGAGACATGCAATTGCTTCTAAGTCTGATTTATATAAATAAGCACATACAGGGCTCAGCTGTGACACTCAGCAGGCTGTATTTTCTTTTCTAGGGAGTTGGAGTCCATGTGTTTGATGGATGGGCAAGATTCATCCTTAATAGTAGGGAGAGAATATTTAAGGCCTCTTGCCTAACTTTAAAATACTTTTAGTAATAGCCATCTTATATACCCCAAATTGAGTCAGTATAAACAACATAAATCTAGACAGACTATTAAGAGGAAGCATAATAGAGTGAGCAATGCCTAAAGCACTGGATATTTCAAAATTAGAAAACTATTTTGGGTCAATCCAATCACTTTGTATCATTAAACTCATCAAAACTGTGGTTTTGACATATTCTTTTTAATCACACTTGCTTCTTCAGAGTACAATGTCACAGCTATTTTCTCTAAGACTGAATGTAAAGAACATTTAATGAAAAGGAACACCAGACTTCATGGCACTGTCAAATCACGAGCACATCCAGCTACAGCACCTTTATCTACGAGGAGTAATTAACAAATTTGGGTCATTTCTACTCTGAATCCCAGTACACTTTTTGTGTTGGTCATTTACAAGCTATTTCACTTTTCTGAGTTTAAGGTTTTTGTTTCAAAAAAAATAATTCAGAGGTCTTTTACCCCCACACCTATCATGCCATGAATTCACAGGGAGTAGATTCCAGCAGCACGGTGAAGTGAGCTTCTGTGGGTAGAGCAGACTGGCACTTCACTGGACCCAACTACCTTTCTCTTTGGCTTCCTTTTTTTCCTAATTATTTTCTTTCACATAATTCAGGAAACTGCCTTGGTTCTTAGAGCGCTTAATATGCTCAATATGAACATAAATTCTCTCAGCACGAATCCTGCCCTTCACTTGTTTGTTTACAACGGTGTCAACTTCATGCTGGGCAACATTATAGACACCTGCAGGTTTGTCACATGGTAACACGTGGGGCACTCCTCTCTAAACAGTGCACCCCTCCTTGATGTCCACAGTATCGCTACTATTGTAGATGTCACACGAATATGGGAACAGCTCCGTGTTTTCTAAAAGGCATGGAGAATACAAAAGGGGCGTCTTTCCTCCTTCCCTTTGTGTTGGTCATTTTGGTGATTTACTGGAAGATGGAGGATCCATGCAAAAGGTTGAGTTTAAGTTTTTTATTAATAAAATGGAGATAATACCTTTATAGGGTAATGGATGCTTATGAAATGGTAGTTTTAAAATATTTTATAAAGCATAAATAACTTGTTTGAATAAATAATAATTTCTTTTTGCTTTGGGTGCTTAGCAATCCAACAGTGAAAAATTGGGAGCCTCTACTTCAGTGTAAGAATAGAGGCCAAGTAATTCTGTGCTTTTCCTGAGAACATTAAATGAGATGAAAATGAACAGGGAAAGAGATACTATTGTCACACCAGCAAAATAAGCCTTATTAAATTATTCCAGATACAAAGTTATTCTGTTATAATGAAATTTATGTTACAAGGTTACTTTATTACTGCTGTTGCTTTATATTACAAATACTGCTTCAAGAAAACCCCATAATAATTTTGTTATGAATAAAATCAATTCAGAGTCACCCTTAATTCTGTCACTAGTATTATAGTAATAAAAAGTTATCAGAGGTGGCTGCCTGATCTCAACATAAGTATCCTAAAATATACAGGTATACAGAACTAGCTGACGAGATAACCTCCCCCCCACCCCCCCCAAACTGGCACCTAAATGAGGACTACATATCAGGAAGCCATCTCTCCATTCTACTGAGGTCCCAAGAACAAAGAAAGCTACAACTGAAGATACCTGTGTCTGCCTTATAGGCAAAGGAAAAAGTAAATTAGCAGAAACCCAGATGAATATTAGCCACTCAAAAAGATTCCCTCGCCAACTCCAGTCATCCAACACTTTCCAGTAAGTGCAACAAATGGAGGGTAGTGAAAAGCGCCAGCTGAGATATTCTGTCAACAACTGAGGCAGCCTAATGTTAAAACCGCACTGTTGACACTGAACCTGACTAGATTAAAAAATGCAGATACCCACCATTCATTCTTCTGGGGGTATGGAGAGCCTCCGGACTCAAGTTGGTTTTAAAGGACAATAAAAAATGCATGTGATACAGAACATTTTTAAAAATCATAACAAGGCCAGACTGGCGATGGCTTTATAGATAAAATAGCTATTGGTCTGGCTCCAAAGGAATAGGATCAATCCACCTGTCAAGGTGAGAGTACCTACTAGGGTCTTATATGCTTTTGAATTCCTTAGACCTATGATAATACATTTTTTCTTATAAAGACTGTTTCTAATAATTCCTGTTGTCAACAGCAAGACTTGTATTTACTTCAATAAATTGGAACACCTCAGTTCTATCACGATCTAAACGTACTTAAAAAAAAATCTTATCAACATATGTTACTAGTACTTCTTGGAAATCTGATAATTTAATTAGTGCTTTTTCAACAAGGTCAGTGACTGTGGGTACAATCAACTTAGATTTGTAAGCAACTCAATATATAACTTCTCCATAATCTATCTGCCCCTTTCTGTAAAGCTACTTGAGATTTGAATGACCGCATAGATGTGCTTTACGTAGTACTGGATAGTTTCTGAATATGGACAAGATACAGCAATGCTCGGAAATCAAGTTATACTTTAAAATGCTAGCTTGAAAAACAATGTGGAGAGTCCTCCTGGAAGATGATGGATGATTGCAGTGTTGGTGTGTTTTATAGACTCATTTTTTCAGTTATAAGTTGGATCAAGGCATGGGTTACCTGAAAACTTCTGGGAAATTTACAATGCTCATAATCTAATTCTATGAAAATACTTTCAAATTCATGGAAGATATCTTCTTTAAGAAAGAATGAGCAAAAATAACTGTAAGGATTCAGTAAAAATCAACTGCTTTGAAAGTCTTCCTGGTCAAGGAGTTAATACCTCCAAATCAGAATGAATTAGCTAGGTATTTGGCTTAAGACATACCTTCCATGATTCTGTGAGCTCTGGTTCAATCTGCTCAGGTGGCACTTCTTCCCTTTTCACTTCAACCTTCACTGTTTCTTTCTGTGTTTTAGAAACCACTGGTTTTTTGGGAGGTGCACCTGGGACGCCACCTTCTGTGACCTGACTCTGAGCAATGGCTGGTGCAGATGTGGGCCGAGGACTTCGGTCTGTTGAATCAGCAGCTGCTGCTAGGTGAGGAAGGGAAAGGGAACACATTATTGAAGGCAAGAGTGATTTCAATGCCACCAGGTGAAATAATTGCAAATCCAGGACATATACAAGTGCTAAGTGTCCACAGGGCTATCACACAGAAGGTAAAAATAAATCATTAGTGTTCTGCCAGATAATAGATGGTAACAAGAAAGCTAAAAGTATCCTCAATGGAAATGCTAAAATGTGCTGATTATTATGACCCATAAGTGGAGAATATGGAGAGGGCAGGAAACATCAAAGTAAGAAAATGACATCATTTGATTAAAAAGTTGGCAAATTTGTTTAAACCTTGTAATCTGTTAGTTTTAGGAATCTGCCAACGTAGTTGATAAGAGGGGGGAAAAGGGCTAAGTCTGATATTTTCCATGAAGTCTTTTGAAAATAATGATGTATTTATTTAGAGGTTACTTGAATATATCTAAAAAATATATTCTAGGAAAAAAGGTTTAATTCTGATTTCTTCTGAGAAGTCTCCTAAGAGTGATTACAAAATAACTTGATAAATGGATCTTTGATAGGAGATGCTTGTTTTGATAAGAGATTTTACACTTTTGATGCTTAAGGGTCTGTCTTTGAACCAGGCACTTTCCTTTTTAATAAACCATTTGAGTAAATGATATGAATTCAAAACCTTTGGCTTTTACTCCTTAAAAAAACAAGAGCCTTTTTGGAGGTTTAGCCTTTCACAGAGTCACCAATTTGTATGATAGCTCCTATTCTCTAGTATATTTAGGGTTGTGGTTCTCAATTATACCTCACAGAGAACATCTCAAAATATCTGGAGACGTTTTTGGTTGTCATAACTGGAAAGAGACGTGGGAGGGGGTACTGGCATCTCACATGTACAGGCCAAAGTTGTGGTGGTTAAGAAATCTTGATTTAGGGGGGCCTCCATAGTGATGAAAGGGGTTAAGCACCACACTATGAAGCATCAGCTGCCACTGCAGCATGAATTTGATTCCTGGCCAGGGAGGTAACCCACATGGTGCAGCAGACCTCTTCTGCCTCACCCACTGCTCCCTTCAGCAATGTATGTCAGTCTGCCTGTTCTCCTCCCCACTGTGTCTCTGGTGAATTCTCTCACCCCCTACACCTCCAGTCTGTACCCCAGTTCTTGTATGCATAAATAGGTAAACCTTTAAAAAAAAAAAAGAAACCTTGATTTAGGAAAAAGGGTATACATTAACTGTTTCAGAGAGAATATACAATCCAGACTAATGACAAAAGCTTGATCTTTTCACATAGTTAACAGTCCTTATGGTTTTAAGTACTGGGTATCTAAGTTTAAGATTACTGACTAGAAAATAATTGCTCTTACCTTTTTAAAATTTATTTATTTATGCATACTAGAAGAGTACAGGCCAAAGGTGCAGGAGATGAGAGGATTCACCAGAAAGAGTGGGGAGCAGAACAGGCAGACTGACTGACATACACTGTTGAGGGGAGGAGCAGGTGAGACAGGCGAGGTCAGCTGTGCCATGTGGGTCAGCTCCCTGGCCGGGGATCAAACTTGTGCTGCAGTGCTGCATATTGCCTCATAGTGCTGTGGCTTAACCCCTTGAGCCACCAGGTAGGCCCCTGCTCTTACTTTTTAAATGATTTTTATCTTCATTCTTTCAGGGGCTAAAATAAATACATGTATGTACTTTGTAATATAACCTCACTTATCTAGAGGTGAACTAGGAATGCGGGTGTTTTCCACACAATTTAATATTTCTGATAACAGATCATGAGCCCTTCAAATACTGAGACATTTACATTTTAATTATTTTGCATAACTATCCTGCCTTCTTGAAATGAACATACTGAACTTAATTTATTTGGATAAATTTAGATTTATAAGCAGTAAAGATAAAATGAAACAGAGGAATTGCATGAATCAGAACAGAAAAAAAATGAAATTCACATAAACACAAAACCAAGGAAGAAATGCTTATTAATAATAATAACCTCCAGTGAAAGAAACAGTTCCTCAGAGGACACATAAGACAAACAGCAGAACACAAGACCCTAGTTTGTTTTGATGGAAACTCTGTGCTTCTAACAAAGTTCCTGCTACTCATGAGTGCTCTAAGACAGTCAGTGCAAGAATGGCAGATGGCAGACCAAACCTAACAACACAAGGGAATGTGACAAAATATTTTGCTCACAGTTGGGTTAAAGTATCATTATACATGTGTATTCACACCTCCTCTCAAAGAATTATTTAAGCTCTGCTTGGCATCATAGAAACATAGCCCATACTTTTACCATGTGTTATTTTGCCACTTGTGTTTGGTTTTAATCCAAAACTAATACTGCGGAGCCAAATGATTTATGTCTTCAGCATTCCTAGTCCCACCAATCTGTACTGTCTGTGGAAAAGTAGGTACAAGTGTGAAAACTGGCAGCTAGAAACAGGCAGAAAGTTCATCAGTTGTAAAATGTAGAAGACACCAGTTGTTCCACAGGGAGGTTGAAGAAGGCATGTTAATGAATAGAAAAACACTTAATCAGTCTTAAATATTAACAACTTTTAATGTTATACCGAAGTTCTTATATTTCTATTATGAGTTAATATAATTTAAGAGTATTATGGGAAAAATTAATTAACTATATTAATTACATTGATGTGTGAGTCAAGTGAAAGATACTCCCCTGGAAACCTTGGAGAGAGGCAAAGTTCTTTCGTTTTCTCAATAAGAAGACTACCAACTACGAATGACAACAGAGGATCACAGTAATGACTGTGGTTGTTTTTAGCAATAGTTTTATTGAGATGTAATTTACATACCATATAATTCACCCCCTTGAGAGTATTCAATGTTTTTTAGTGTATTTGGTGTTTGGGGTAATAAGTACTTTTTAAGATGCTTTGGTTCTTCAGCCTTATGAATTCATTTGTTAGCTATTACAAGATTGTGGTCCATATACAGAAAATACTTAACATTAGATATTTCATTGTTTCCCATTTCTGAAGGTATAGACAAAGAAGAGTGCTGGTGGTGGTAATGTTATAGATCCATTAATTTCAGCATTATTTTGCTCTTGTCTGACAACAGAAGAATCTCAGACAATTATATATTTGAGCAGTAAAGAATAAAACTCAAAACCATCATACGGAGTACAAGAGGACTTAAAGTCTGGTTCAAGCTCTGTTACTAACATGACTTCTGCTAGTGTGTATGATGCTGGCAAAACAGCATGCAGTGGAGATCAATGGGTCCACGGTCAGAGGGCCCACATGAATCATCTATGGGTCTTGAAACACAAACCAAAAATCCAGCTAATGCTCAAGTCCATGACAGGCAGATGAGGCTTCTAAGAGTGAGAGTTGGCATCTGGTTTGTTTCAAAGCTCCAAAGATGATACAGGTGTATGCCCCTGGCAAAGATCACTTACAACCACATCCACTGATTGAAAGAAGCACTTGGTTGTATGACTCTGTAATGTGGCTTTTTTGGCCCCAGTTTCTCGCAAATTAAAACAAGAATTCCTGAAAGCTTCTTGCTCACTAGGGTGTTGCTACTAAATAAAAATATATGAAAATGTTCTGAAAATAAAAAGTACAATACAAACTAGAAAGTTCCTGTCATCATCATTACTATCCTTGTGACTTGTTGTCACTCCATCACTCTCCAGCTGGTGAAGCAGCTGCTCTAAGCATATAACGGAAAGGAAAGGGGACAGTCATTTGTATCAATAAAGTGAGATCCTTTATAAACAGTTCCCTAATATATCATCTCTAGCTCAGAGGCTTTTATATTCATTAAGAAACAAAACAGGGCCTCCCTGGTGGCGCAGCGGGTTAAGCAACGCACTATGAAGCAAACTGCAGCCACTACAGTATAAGTTTGATCCCTGCCGCTGGTCAGGGCGGGGACCCACATGGCGCAGCAGACTTCTCCTGCCTCGCCCACTGCTCCCCTCAGCAGTGTGTTTCAGTCCATCTGCCTGTTCTGCTCCCCACTCTGTCTCTGGTGAATCCTCTTACCTCCCTGGACTCTGGCCTCTACCCCAGCTCTTGTATGTATAAATAAATAAATCTTTAAAACAAAACAAAACAACAGGGCTTCCCTGGTGGCGCAATGAATTAAGCACAGCGCTAGGAAGTAAACCGTAGCACCTGCAACTTGAGTTTAATCCCTGCCACTAACCAAGGAAGTGACCCACATGGTGCAGCAGACCTCTCCTGTCTCTCCCACTGCTCCCCTCAGCAGTGTATTTCAGTAGATCTGCCTGTTCTGCTACCTATTCTGTCTCTGGTGAATCTCTCACCTCCTGTGCCTCTGACCTGTATCCCTGTTCATGTATGCATAAGTAAATAAATCTTTAAAAAAAATAACAACAACAAAAGAGGGGGCCTAACAGAGAAAAATTTGTTATAAAGAATGGAGAGGGGGGCCTCCCTGGTGGCGCAGTGGGTTAAGCAACGCACTATGAGGCGAACCGCAGTCACTGCAGCACGAGTTCGATCCCTGCTGCCGGCCAGGGGGGGGACCCACATGGCGCGGCAGACCTCTCCTGCTGTGCCCGCTGCTCCCCTCGGCAGTGTGCTTCCGTTGATCTGCCTGTTCTGCTCCCCGCTCTCTGTGGTGAATCCTCTCACCCCCACCCCACGCCTCTGGCCTGTACCCCAGTGCTTGTATGCATAAATAAATAAATCTTTTAAAAAAAAAAAGAATGGAGAGGACCTCCCTGGTGGCGCAGTGGGTTAAGCAACGCACTATGAAGCAAACCGCAGCCTTTGCAGCACAAGTTCGATCCCTGCTGCCGGCCAGGGAGGGGACCCGCATGGCATAGCAGACCTCTCCTGCCTTGCCCCCTGCTCCTCTCAGCAGTGTGTTTCAGTCCATCTGCCTGTTCCGCTCCTCACTCTGTCTGGTGATTCCTCTCACCTCCTGCAACTCTGGCTTGTACCCCAGCTCTTGTATGCATAAATAAATAAATCTTTAAAAAAAAAAAAAAGAATGGAGAAAGATCTAGGAAAAGGAGGGAAAAATAGTTTCCATTGATTGTTTCTAGTTTTGATACTAGGAAGATAACACACAGAGAAAAAGAAGACATTTGAAAAGAGAACTATAAAAAATTTAGTTCTAGTCAAGTTTATATGCAATTCAGATGCTTAAAAGACAAACATGCAAAATGTTCATAAGGGCTCAATGAATATGAACATCTTTTATTCTTTCTCTTCTACAAAAATAGAAGCCATCATAGTGAATAGCAAAAAATACAGGTCTGGGAGAACTGTTAGAGAGCCCCCCGCCTTTATTGGGTCCTCTTAGCTGACAGAGAACAGTCCTAGATTCTATGTCTAGTCCTATTGCTAACTATGTGTGACCTTGGGCAAGTCACTTGAATCCCAAGGATAGATTTTAAGAAATAATGAGCATCAATAGGTAACCATTTCAACAAACTAGACAATGAACAGTTATGTAAAAGTAGAAATAAAAAAATGATAAATAATAAATAATAAAACAATAAAGATAATGGCAGGCATAAATTAAATTTTAAAAAAAAGTACTATGAAAAGATAACAAAACCAAAAGTTGGTTCTTTGAAAATTTAATGAAAGAAATAGACCTGTAGCAAGACTAAAGAAAAAAAAGGGGCACAACTTATATCAGGAACACAAAAAGGAACTTTGCTAGGGATCTTACAGATACTAAAAAGATACCCAAACATATGCAAATAAATTTAGAAATCTAGATGGAATGGACATTTCTTAGAAAAGTACAATTACCAAGACTGAAACAAGAACATCAGAACATCTTAATAGTCCTTTATCTAATAAAGACATTAAATCTATATATAAAGAACCCGCTCACAAAGATATCTGTTAGACCAGATGGCTTTATTGGTGAATTTTCCACACACTAATGAAGAAATAACACCAGTTTTACATAAGCTCTTTCAGAGAACAGAAAAAAAGGCAAATTGCTCTCAACTTATTTTGATAAGGTGAGACTTGATACTAAAACCTGACCACATTCTTATAAAAGATAGCTACATAAAACCTAGAGCAAACATCATATTGAATGATGAAGTCCTAAGACTGGGAGCAAGAAGAACACTAATTGTCAACAATTCTAGCCAGCAACAACAACAAAAAAAAGAAATTAAAAGTATAGTTAAAAAGAAGTAATACAATTACTATTGCTTTTGGCTGAGGTCATTATCTACCAAAAATTGTCCACAGAGAAACCTTTAAAAGAAATAAGGAGGGCCTCCCCTGGTGGCGCAGTGGGTTGAGCAACGCACTACGAGGCAAATCGCAGCCACTGCAGCACGAGTTCGATCCCTGCTGCCGGCCAGGGGGGGG
>JAGFMF010012145.1:8149718-8174241 GCA_019455555.1 Galemys pyrenaicus | reverse complement strand
CTCCCTGCTCTCTGTGGTGAATCCTCTCACCCCCCACACCTCTGGCCTGTACCCCAGTGCTTGTGTGCATAAATAAATAAATCTTTAAAAAAAAAAACTCTTTAAGGTAGTATTACATTATTATCACCTGCTTTATAAGTGAGATTAAAGAAACAGAGAGATTAAGTAATTTGCCCGAGAAGATAAGATCCTAAATGGAGAGGTTGAGATTGGAGCCAGGTCTGTTTGATTCGGAACCCAAGCCTCTAACTTAAGTAACATGACCCTTGCTACCAGACAGCACAGAAGTGATATACTGGCAAGCCCTTACTAAATGTAACTGACAGTGCTCTATTTGGCAGTTCTCATTAGAATTTTTATTAGTTACCTTTTCTTTTTAGTGGTATAAAGACCCAAATATAGTTTGTTACTTCATTTCAGCAGTACTCTTAAATCCTTGAGACTTACTTTAGAAAAATTCAGACAGGTCTTCTGTCAGTATATGCATTCATGAAACTTATTTATTTCCTTCCTATTTTATTTATTTAAACAAAATTTGGAGATTCCCATAATAGTACTCCTCTTTCTGTCCATAATCGCCACATGACAAATGATCTAAATTTTTAAATCATTGGTCTGGTGAGGCTACTAGAGCTGCTTTTCTGCTGAAAAAGTACCCATTTAAAAACGTTTGGGCTTTAGAGCCTCCCTGGTGGCACAGTGGGTTGAGTGCCACACTGTGAAACATCTGAGGCACAGTAGCGCGAGTTTGATCCCTGACCAGGATGGGGACCCACACGGCACAGCAGTCCTCTCCTACCTCACCCACTGCTGCCCTAGACAGTGTGTTTCAGTCCATCTGCCTGTTCTGCTCCCCACTCTGTCTCTGGTGAATCCTCTCACCTCCCATGACTCTGGCCTGTACCCCAGCTCTTGTATGCATAAATAAACAAATCTTTAAAAATAAAGATGTTTGGGCTTTAGGGGCCTCCCTTGTGGTGCAGTGGGTAAAGCAACGCACTGTGAAGCAAACTGCAGCCACTGCAGCATGAGTTCGATCCCTGCTGCCAGCCAGGGAGGGGACCCACATGGCGTGGGCAGACCTATACTACCTCGCCCGCTGCTCCCCTCAGCAGTGTGTTTCAGTCAGTCTGCCTGTTCTGCTCCTCACTCTGTCTGGTGAATCCTCTCACCTCCCTGGAGTCTGGCCTGTTCCCCAGTTCTTGTATGTATAAATAAATAAAAATTTAAAAAAATAATGTTTGGGCTTTAGTTCAGTATATGACATTAGGCTTTTACTCTGTGGTAGAGCTTCTAAATTCTAATTCTGGTAGTGTTCAGGCAATCACTACAAGTTGTAGAAACTTGATTTAGTCAATAGTCTCTCTGAAACTTGGGTTCCTTTTCTTAAGATGATTCCACTGAATTAGACAATCAGTAATCTCCATTTCATTTTACCATTGAAATTCCTTAATTTAATTCTCATAGATAATTGTAGTTCCTTTATCTCTCCCTAAAGAGAAGATCACAAGAAATCACTAGTATACTGCACAAACCTCCATCAAGGCTCCGGGACGCCCGTTTGCTCGCTGTGCGCTCAAAGTGTGGGGCAGGCCTGTCAATCAGAGCACTGGCTTGCCTGGTCTGAGCCTGAGTTCGGCCACTGTATCGAAACTTGGATCCCAGTGCAAGAAATTTGCTTTTAGGAATGGTATCTGTAGATGTCAGTCTGGGGAGTGGGGGAAGAAAACATAACAATCACATATATTATCTTGCTATAATGAGACCATGAGATTAAAGACAAAATCAAGAATTAATAAAAGCTTCATAATTCTTATAGGTTCCTTATATAGTTACTAAAATAGGTTTCCAACCAAGCAA
Source organism: Galemys pyrenaicus (assembly GCA_019455555.1). Taxonomy (NCBI): domain Eukaryota; kingdom Metazoa; phylum Chordata; class Mammalia; order Eulipotyphla; family Talpidae; genus Galemys; species Galemys pyrenaicus. Next base: position 8,172,381 of record JAGFMF010012145.1, on the reverse strand, counting down.
TCATTAATTCTATGTCATTTCTCAAAATAACATGTATAATTTATTTGTGACCTATATTAATAATATCATCTTATATCTGTAGACAGGGCCTTACGGTTTAAAAATGCTTTTATAAGGGCCTCCCTGGTGGCGCAGTGGGTTAAGAAACTCACTATGAAGCAAACCACAGCCACTGCAGCACAAGTTCGATCCCTGCCGCTGACCAGGGAGGTGACCCACATGGCACAGCAGACCTCTCCTGCTGCACCCTCTGCTTCCCTCAGCAGTGTACTTCAATTAATCTGCCTATTCTGCTCCCCGCTCTGTCTCTGGTGAATCCTCTCCCCCACACACACACCTCTGGCCTGTACCCCAGTGCTTGTATGCATAAATAAATAAATATTTTTTAAAATGTTTTTATAGCACTGGATTATTTTTACTATCTCCCTATATATAGTCATCATTTTATAGATACAGGAAGTTGAATCTCAAAAAGGAAGTTACCTTGTTGTTAAGAGGTTGGGCAATAACAGGGTCTAAGCCCAGAGTTCATTTTCCACTCTATTAAAATGGTAATCTTGCCAAATATACTCCAAACTTAATTAATACCCAGTGACCTACTTTATATTTTTGGTATATTTTCTCCTCAGGTACCCCATCTTTTTCCTATACAGTATCCTGTGCTCCCTTTTGTCACAGTATTTACTGTACAGATTTGAAACAATTTATGAGCTGGTCTCCCCTATGGGACTGCGAACTCTCTAAGGGTAAAGGATAAACACTAAGATTTATTCATTTTTGTGTTTTCATTTCTGGCATTGTGTCTGGCATGAATTTGGCACTCAATAAATGTTTCCTTAATAAATACATAAATCACGACATGAAATGTTACCAAAAAGAGAGTTTTTTTTTCCATTGGAATACTTAAACATTTCTTTCATATAATGAAATATCACATTAATATGTCTTCTTATTGTGACAAAATGCATTTATATATGCTATCCTGCTATTAAATATACTAGTTATAGCTGAATTCTATACTATAGACATTAAACATGGAAAATAACTGCTCTCTTTCTTACCCTTTATAAAAATTCTAATATGGAGGTTGAGGTATTGATTCTAAAGAGGGGATACTAAAAGCATAAAAAAAAGAATGCCAATAATTAAGATTCTTTAATTTGGCATAAAAAGTACCCTCATGTTTATTTTGAAATGAGAATTGCAGTGTTATATTTCCTGACTATTCTTCCTGTCCATAGTGTTATAGAGCTTAGTGTGATATGAAGATTAAAGTAGAAAGAAAGGAGATCACAGCTATTTCTCTTGAGAGTTATTCATAATGAATCAAGTGTATTTATGACTAGGTCTAGAATTTGCTTCAAAATAGTCTGAGAAGTAGTGGGAAGGAGTGGGTGGGGAGATAAGTGAAATAAGATTGGCCTTGGGGTGATAATTATTGGAGCTGGGTGATAGGTACAGGGGAATTCATTATACTGTCTCTCCTTACTGTTGTCATGAATGCAATTTCCCATAATAAGGGAATTTTATTAAATGCTGATAATAACCAGCAAGCTGTCTGTTCAATAAAAGCAGTGACTCATCTAAGGTATGTCTTCTCTGCTAGACGTCATGTTCCATCTGGACAGGGACTAGAACTCTTTTGTGGTATATTCCCAATGCCTAGTACAGTGTACAAACGGTAAGCACACAGAAAATGCTTGGTATGAATACCAGGCATTAATGATGTAGCCTCTTGGAAAGCAGTGAAGTTGAGACTTTCTTCTGTCTTCTGATTATAGAATATAATTGGCTTCAAAGATGCTTCTCTGTGCTCCCTTTACGAAACTGATCAGAGTCAAGGTAACAGTCTGCTTTCTATCTTTAACCTTCCAGTATAAAAGCCCCACAGAAAGTAGTTAAGTGCTAGCTAGAGAAACTCCAGGTGGAGGTAAGTCAGTGCCTCTGCTGACAAGACTGATATCAGTTCCAGGGAGGGCAGTTCTCAGAGCTCCTGGTAAAGTCCTACTCCTCACTTTTCTTTTCCTTTTGCCATATCATGTGGAATACGTGTTTCAATCTAAAGGAGGAGGACTGGATCCACTGTGTTTTGTTTAAGATGATCTCACCTGAGCTAAATAAAAGAACATCAGCCAAACAAAGAAGAGAATTTCAATAGCAAGCTCAAAATAGAAACAGGCATAAATAATTTGTCCTTGAAAAATACTCAAAAGGGACCTCCCTGGTGGCACAGAGGGTTGAGTGCCGTACTGTTAAGCATCTGTGGCACAGCAGCACAAGTTTGATCCCTGGCCAGGGAGAAGACCCACATGGTGCAGCAGACCTCTCCTGCCTCACCAGCTGCTCCCCTCAGGAGTATCTTTCAGTTGATCTGCCTGTTCTGCTCCCCACTCTGTTTCTGGTGAATCCTTTCACCTCCCATGACTCTGGCCTGTATCCCTGCTCTTGTATGCATAAAAAAAAAAAAAAAACTCAAAAACAATACCTGAAAAATGTGTGATGCTCTACGCAGACTTTCCATAATTTCTTAGCCGCTCGATAACTGGGAAGTTTGAATCCAATGGTACTTTCGTACTGTTCTTGCTATAAAAACAGAAATAAAGATGGAGCATGAAATATTATTTGACCAGAATCATATAATACCAGAGAAATACAGTACTTCAGAAGAGATCATTGGGAATAAAAAGAGTATTAATAGTCTAAGACATAAAATATCATTAAGCTTTTCCCTACTCAACAAAATAAATTTACTCACTGAGGGTGACTTTTTCCAAAGCAAAGAAGCCAGGGAAACATTTTACATTATTTATACAGTTTATTTTGTTCAGAAACACACACATATATACACTGTACATACATTTTTCCAAAACAAAGCCACTTTCTTGTTGTCTATATACAGCTCTTCCTTAATCATCATCTGCATCTGAAATTCTAAACTCCTCAATGATTAGGGAACTGGACACTGAATGATTTTCCCAAGTAATCACAATTATCACATAGTAGTTTTTACTAGTAGAAGCCAAAACCTTTGGCTTAAACCAGATTCTTGAATTATCAAGTATCTTCTCTTTTTTCCCTTCGATTGATTTAATTGATCTACATACCGCTGTGACTTAAGCAAGCCAGTCAGTCTAGGACTACCAGAAACATTGCCCTCCTTGTTTCTGCCTTAAGCAGATAAAGGGGAAACTGATACTTATTTCTAGTGCCCACATTGCCAATAACACTAAGATGACATACCATCATTTATGCTTTGACACATGAAGAAATTGAAGTGAGGGAAATTATGTGCCAGTCTCCCAGCTATTACATAGCAGAAACAGAACTTCAACGTGTCCACTACATCATGTGAAATCATCTACTGCAGTCAATACCATACTTCTCAAAACCCTACTGTTGCTTCCGATTGCTTTCTTAAGAATTCTGCATTTTTAGGATATATTATAGAGTTGAAGTTTAGAGAAAACAGATATTATCACTTATTTATTAATATTTGTGTGTTAATTTTTGCCTTCCCACATTAAAACCTAAGATTGCTGAAGGATGGACTGTATTTAGAGTTATATTCGTAGCCCATAGAATTGTGTCTGGCACAAAGTCCTTAATAAATATTTGTCACTTGAATGACTTTGGGATTTGAATTCTTTGTGAGAAATCACTGATTGTTCCATGCTAGACACAAATAAATAACAGCAAACTTCACTGATAATCCTTATTCAAAATATTTAAGGCTGCATATTCAGTATTTCCATGCTCTAGTAATGAGTCATTTCTCACCAGCAGATGGTGATATACACACAAAAAAGCCACTTCATATTAATCTGATGCTTTCCTGTTTAGAGCTTTTACATGCATCTCATTTGATCTTCAAATCAACCATGACAGAGGAGCTATTACCCTCTTGAATGAAAGGAGGCTGAGCTTAGGTTCACGCAGTCTTCTGTGCAATAGCTAGCAGAGTTGAAGCTAGAGCCCCTTTTCCTGTCCCTGCTCTGCCATGACAACTCTTTAACATAAATACTAAATTTGCCTGGCATAAAATTTGATCACCAACTGAGTTATCTATAGTTGAATATGCAACTCTTTAAAAAAATCCAGAACTTTGGGCCTCCCAGGTGGTGCAGGGGTTGTCTCATACTATCAAGCTATCACAGTCACTGTGGCATTAGTTCGATCCCCAGCCAGAGAGCTGACCCACATGGCACAGCAGACCTCTCCTGTCTTGCCCACTGCTCCCCTCAGCAGTGTATTTCAATGGATCTGCCCTGTTCTGCTTCCCACTCTGTCTCTGGTGAATCTTTTCTCATACACACGCCCTCTCCCCGCTCCATACCTCTGGCCTAGACCCCTATTCTTGTATGCATAAATAAATCTCGAAAAAAAAAATCTAATGCTTTACACCTTAGAACATAAGCCTAGTAGTAACACCAGAACTATACATATAAAAAACATTTAATTACACTAGGTAAGGAATTGGTGGTACAAAACATCAGTTAACTACACAATTTAAAAATCACATGCTATTTAATAAAAAAATAATTTCCTGTCAAGTTTTTACCTAGAGTAAACCAAGAACAAGTTTATCAGTCCACGTTTCACTTTGGTTATGGGACATTTCCTTAAATAAAATGAAATTCCCAGAAGATCAGTAGTAAGAAAGACTAATTTAGTAAACAGAATTATTTGCGCCTAAATATCAGTAGTTAGCTGTAGAGTGACTTCTTCAATGATATGATGAGGAAAACAGGAATGAACAGATGTTTTAGGCATGGTCTCTGATTGATTGAAAAGATAGGTGGCTTCTATACCTCTCCAGGTCGAATCTTGATGAAAAAGCTGCTACGTTTGTAAGAAATCTTCAGCACTTTGGGCCAAGGAAAGCGGTTAATTCTCAGTTTATCTTTGTAAACCAGAAGGCCACTAGAGCAGACACCTAGAATGATATCCACTCCCTCCAAGTCCTGAAAAAGAAAAGCATTGACATTTGTCTTAAGCAAAGTGCTCAATATATTTTTGACTATTGAAAGAGAATCTACAGATGTCAACCACCAAGAGCAGTTACAAAGCATATAATAAAAAAATAAAACTTAAACTACCAATCATAACCCATGTGACCGTTTGGGCTATGTAAAAATGTTACCATACAACAATGTTCTTAATTATCCCAAATGTCTTTAAAACATCCAAATCAGTCTCAGTAATTCTATTTCTATAATCTGTTCCAAGGAAATCATTCAAATCACAGAAAAAGCTTCATACATGAAACTGTTCATGTGTTATAAAAGTGAGAAACTAGATATAACCTAATTATCCAAACATTAGGGTTCAGTTATTGTCCACTCATATAGTGAAATACAATATGCATTTAAAATAGTTTATATATATTATTTAGATATAAATAGTATATGTATATATATGTGTGTGTGTGTATGTATGAATACATACACACACACACATATATCCAGCCTATCTTGGAATTCTTCCAGTGACAGCACACAAGCTTCTCAGGTTTGAATATATATTTGAATGTGTATATATTCAAGTACATATATGTGATAAAACAAAACCACATTTACATGTCTCTTTATTAAAGACATTTTAAAATTACATACTATTTATATATGTAATTCAATGAAAATTAATTTCAATGGAGTCCATCACTGTTTCCTTTCTCAAGATGAGTATAGAAAAACACACTAGTGCTACATGTGTTAATACAGCACAATTGAAAGTAGTAACTACATATAAAGCTCCAATTTGATGACCATATAACAGAATTTTTCAGAAGAACCCGCTTAAGTTTCTAAAGCCTGTGGATACAACTATATCTTTATCTTAATTATATGTTTTGGAGACACTATTTGCTCTATATCCTTTGGGAAAGGAACATACTGAATAAATCCTTCATCCTTTCCTAACAGATACTAACTTGACACCAGCCTCAAGGAGGAACTGAGAAGTAACGTGAAACTTCAGGGAACAAACACACCTGACCTGATGTGCTGCTTATCCTACCCTCTAAATCTTTAGAGAGTCACAGAAGTTACAGCATCTACTGCAAAACAGTAAGGAGCAACATCTTAAGAAAGCTACACACAATGATTTTTTACTAGAATTAGTAGAGTTTCAATATGGAAGAGACTTCAGACATTAGATATTTAGATTGGGAGTGGCCTGAAAGATCACTTTAGTCCAAACACCCACCAGATGTTTGAATATCCTTTTCTAAATTCCTACCAAATGATTACTATCTTGGAATTCCTCCAGTGACAGAGAGTATACAACCTTCTCAGGGAGTCTAGCCTGTCTCTGAATAGCTCTGACTATTACACGATTTGTCAAACTGAGCTGGACAGTATTTCCCTGTAGTTTTCATTTTACTGGCTCTGGTTTTCTATCTTGGAGCCACAGTAAATCTTTACCTCACACATCAACCCTTTAAATACACGAAGACAGATGTGATGTCTTCCCTAAACTTTCTCTCTTATGGACTAAGCATCCTTATTCCTTTGCTTATTTCTCACTGGAGATGGTTCTGAATCTCACCATTATGCATGCTGGTTAGTCTCTTTAAAGGAACCTCAGATCATCCCTTGAGCCCTTTCCCTCACAATTTCCTCAACTGTTTCAGTAGCTGAAGATGAGAGAAGTCAAATGACTTCCACTAAGTATTCAGTTAAGCTGTATTTAAGCATGGGTAGTATTAAAGCTCAATTCCCCATCCCAGCAGTCCTCCACAGAGCCATTATGGTCCATTCTGTGTGCATCAGAATCACTTGCAGAGCTTCTTAGAACAGATTGCTGGACTCCATCCACAGAGCTGTTGATTCAGTAAGTCTGAGATGGGGCATGAAAGGTACATTTCTAATAAATTCCAAGATGATGCTAACCACTGCCGGTACAGAGATCACACTTCGAAAACTACCACCTCCAGCTGATGATTCTCACGTTGAAACATGAGTGAGAATCATTTGAGATGTTCAGTGATTCTGGAGATTCTAGGGTCTCTCCTCCAAAGTAATTCATTAAATTTGAGAGAACTTCCAGATCCGACCTATAAACCTTACAGGTGATTTTGATGTAAGTGATCTTGGCTGTTAAACAGGCCTACTGACATTCTATATTTTCAAACATATCTTCATTTTAGGAAAGTTTCATTAGTCTTGCCCTAGGTGCTATATCTTTTGATCCTTACAGTATATGTGGTAGTAAAGTCGTAAAAGGGCACATCAATTTATACATTTGATACACTTGACAGAGTCCATTGACAGACTTAAAAATTCCAGTAAGAACCATCTCTTTTGAGGACATACAAATGGCCAACAGGCACATGAGAAAATGCTCAACATCCCGCGTAATCAGGGAAATGCAAATTAATGAGATATCACCTTACACTAGTAAGAATGGCACATATCAAAAAAACCAACAACAAATATTGGCAAGGATGTGGAAAAAAAGGAACTCTGCTACACTGGTGGTGGGAATGCAAGTGATTCCAACCACTATGGAAGGCCGTATGGAGGTTCCTCAGTCTATTAAAAATAGAGCTACCATATGACCCAGCAATCCCACTCCTAGGGATCTACCCAAATGACACAAAATCATCGATCCAAAAGAATACATGTACCCCCATGTTTATTGCAGCACTATTTATAATTGGTAAGACCTGGAAACAACCCAAATGCCCAAAAGTAGATGACTGGATCAAGAAGATGTGGTACATATACACAATGGAATATTATTCAGCAATCAGAAATGAGAAACTAGGGGCATTTATAGAAACATGGATGGAACTAGAAGGAATTATACTCAGTGAAATAAGTCAGAAGGCAAGAGAAAAATATCAGATGACTTTACTCTTAGGAGGAACAACAACTACAAAAAAAAATAATAAGAGAGAGCTAAAGGAAATGAACAATTACAGTCAAAAACAAACAAACAAAAAACACAAGAACAAAAGAACAAAGAAACCACAGGGATCATGGGGTTGGGGTAGAGGCTGGGATGAGGGCAGAAAGAGCACAAGGGACTGAGGTAATGGTGTATGGGGAAATGGAGGTAGGAATTCCCTGGGGATTACAAATGATGTCAAATATAATTAAATAAATCTTAAAAAAAAAGATATTTGAAGGGATAAAAAAACCATCTCTTTTGAATGTTCTATATAATACAAAGATTGATATAAATTCAATGCATACATTTGATGCACCTGATTGAGTCAATTGAAAGCTTAAAATTCTAACAAGCACTATTATTTCTTTTGAATACATTATAATCCCCAGGTGAAGGTACCATGTGACACAGGTCTGACGCATGCACATTAAAAAAGGCCAAGGATGTGAGGGCGATCTGGCTGCGACATCTGTCACCCCATTGATCGCCAGGGTTGATTCGGCTGACCTGGCTGGCTGGGCGGGTGTCCCCTTCCTCCCTCACCGCTCCATGTGCGTCCCTCCCGAAGCTGCGCCCGCGGTCGAAGAGGACGGCCTTCCCCGAATAGAGACAGACCGGACCGGTCTTCGGTCGAGGGTATACGAGTAGCTGCACTCCCCTGCTAGAACCTCCAAACAAGCTCTCAAAAAAGGCCAAGGTTATCTTTACCTTTGCTTTATGAAGGTCAACACCATACATTGACAACTTTTTGGCATTCTCAAGAAATTCCAAGTCAGCCTGAGCTGGAGTCATGGACCTAGGAAAAAACAAAAATAAAAAAATACAATGTTGTGTTCTAAAAGTGTCACAAATTTTCTTTACATCTATGGTCTTAATCCAACCAGAATCAATTTTTGTGTATGAATTTAGTTTCAATGATGTTCATTGAATAGTTCATTTTTTTCTCTGTTGATTTTTAAGGCCTGCTATATAATAAATCAAATTTTCATAAAAAAAACAATGTTATAGTGTAACTGTACTTTATACAGTATAAATATATTTGTAATATATATTATAAATATTGATATACAGATCAATATGTATTGTAAATATATTTCATAGTCCTGAAAGTAGAATATTACCGAAAAGGACTCTTCACTACTTGTGTCTAAATAATTGAAATATTCCTCAAAAAAGAAGATTTTGGAGAAACAAAAAGTCACTAAAAAGCTATCAGAAAAAAAGCTTAAAAAATCCAATATACAATTTCTTTAAAGCTCATTCACTATCAATTCAGTCCCTCCTGCTCCTCAGCCTTTTTCTTCAACTCACATAAACCCTCTCCTTGCTAATTTTTTTTATTAACGGGTGACCAAATTAAATCCTTTAAGGGTATGGTACAATTTACAATATCCTCTTAGCTGCCTTTTTTTCTACCAACCCCTGAATTGAGTTATTATGGAAATTAAACAGGAGGGCAGCTAAAGTTACTTAACTGGGGACTGACTGGGGTAGGCTTGATGAAAAGAAAATTTCTGGTAACAGATGGTATCCTGCCCACTGATTAAACAAAATAAATTGGTTAATAGATGCATGTAAATAATGGGACTGCTTTCTCTGTTATTACAATGTCCTCATTAGTAGGCACACAATGACTTAAATTTGTTTGATACAATTTGCCTCTCTGCCTAAACACTGTGATGGTCTTTCCTACTCCTTCATAACTTTTTTTCTAGAAACTGCTCATGAACTGATGCTTTAAGAAAAAGATAACACTCTTAGGGCTGCACAATTCAGACCAATCAAGTATAAATTCATAATAATGCAGCAACATCCCCACAGAAAAAATCATGTAAACCTCTCTTTCCCATAAGACTGCCTCAAACTAAACAAAGCAGCAGTCGCCAATTCATCTAACAGGACAAAGTCTCTTCCTAGCCCATCTGTCTTTACCTCATTAAAAGAACAAAGGGTTCCTTGAAACAACAATGAAAATCTCAAGAGAAAGTCCACAGACTTGTTCAAGACTTAGCTCCCCAACAAAAGTCTAAAGCATAACACCTGAATTGTGTTTATTAGAACTCTGAAATTGAACACATGAAACAGGAGCATAGTTAACCCATATTCAAGTCATTGAAAATATCTCAGGAAAGTTCTGAAGTTCATTCCCTCTCTATCTCCATATAAAGAATAGACTTCTCTAGTTAAGGTGCACCCAGTCAGTTTATGTCATTTGTTGTTACTAGTATCAGAGGGTTGAATTTTAAGAGATGGAGTTTGAAGATCATAGAGTCAATAATTTCACGTTGCTAATGAAGAAACAGACCCTGAGGGAACATATGGTTTTGGGCAAGTTATGACTCAACCACATCTCTGGAGCTCTTAAGGGTGGTGGTCCCTCCATCTCCTAATAAAGTAAGAACTGCAAAACCTACTTCCAGATACTAGGACGGGCAATGTTTTTTTTTTTTACTTTACTGAATGAATGTAAGATCAAATGAGGTCATAGCTGTGAGACTACTTTGTAAAGTATAAATGTTTATTATTGCAACCTTAGTTTTCTGATGTTACCTAGGGCTCATAAAACAAATAAATTTTGATTAATTGAATCTGAAGACAAATGTTAAAATATTAAATGAAGCAATCATGATAAAATCTTCCCTATACTCATTCCTCCAACTCTAAGACTCATATTAATGGTGTCAATTTAAACTCAGATATACATTTCAAACTAAGGAAAAAATACTTTCATAAATAACTATGCTTTCAAAATGTATTAAGGACAGGCAATAAGGAGAGATTTTTAACTTTCAAACAAAGACTTTTTTTGTTAATTGAAAATAATACTTATATTGGAGGTTTGGCTAACACTTGCATTTATTTTTTTAATATAATTTTTAATTTTTTAAAACCCTTAAATTTAAAAGTTACAAATAACTTTTTCCTGAGAATAAACTGCAACTTGATCTTTCACTCCAATAGAAATAATTTCTATAAACAAGGACATTATTGTACATAACCTCAATACAATTATCAAAACCAGGAAATTAATGTTAATGCTATCTAATCCTCAGGCCCCAGTAAATTTAGCTGGTTGTTTTTAAAAATATTTTGCACTTAGCAGAAGGATCCAGGTTAGCATCATGATTTCTGTTTAGTTTATGTCTTTTATTCTTCTTCAGTCTGGAACAGTTCCTTAATCTTTCTTTAACTTCCTTAATCTTGACCTCTTGAGGATTACAAGCCAGTTAGTTTTTCTATAGAACACCCCTTTATTTGAGCCCATCTCAAGTTTCTCAAGTTGATTCAGGTTATATATTTTTAGCAGTCATGTTACACAAGTGGCCTGTGTATTCAATGCATGCTATCAGCTGATATGATTTCAATTGTCCCTTCAAGGATAAAGTCCATTTTGATCACTGATGTTTGTGGACAGCTTGAATTTGCCGTAACAACAAATACTATTAGCTATTTACTAAGTCTAAAAGTACTGACTCGCTTTGAGAAAATGTTTGCCAAATAAATATTTCTGAATAATTATAGTCAGTTTTTCAAATAAAAATGGTGTTTCTCGCCCCCCCCCCAAAAAAAGCTGGCTAATTCATCTCACAATTCAAAAAACTATGTAAGTGCTTTTTCTTGAGAGAACTGTTTACACTTCTCTAGGCAGACGTGCTTTATGTGCCTTCTGTGTACTTCCCACTTATTCACACAGAATATTAAATCAAAATATAATTTAAGATTTAATAAAATTAACACCTTTCACTGCTTCATCAAGAAAAGTTTTAAGTGAACTGGGCTTTTTAATTTTGTACCTAATTATAAGTTAGAAATTAAAATAAAACTGCATGTCAGTGAAGAGCAGAACGACTAACTGCACAGTTCAGTGCTACTGCCTGGACTTGTGCTTCACCCATTTCAACCCCATGAGAGAAGGGTGATTCATGTAAAACTACTGATTTGGATATCGTAGGCATGAAAGCACTTTTATGGTTTTCATGACTGAGGTACCAGAACCTACAGGGACAATAAGGTACCCAGAATTTAAACCTGATTTAAACCCGTCTAGTTTGAAGTATTCCAATCCATGCAAGTCTTATTGCAACCACTTCAAGAAAACAGGATGGTGCAATGGCTACACGAAATATTTGTTATTACTATGGAAAGCCTACTAGGAGCACTCTGGATTTTTCTGTCAGCAGTGTAATGCTTAGAGTAGCAAAATATAACTCATGTTGACATACCTCAGTTACTTAAGATTAGACACACTAATAAGCTAAAATATATCAGACACACTAACAAGCTAAACTAGCTTATAAAGTTTAGTTATAGCAAGTCATTCAAATAACTATGGTAGAAATACAGATTATTGTGGCACTTTAATATAAGTTAGCATGTATGAATTTTTACTATGTATAAGACTAAGTTTGTCCAATTATTTATTCTAATCCTATTGATCACTCTATTCCTCTGAGGTAGTCATCTCCATCACACATACAAGGAAACCTGAGGCTCAGGTAAGTGAAGTGAATTATCAAAGTCAAAAGCTCAGGACCAAGCAGAGCCAAGATTTCAGCCCATTCAGTCTGACTTCAAGCTTTTCCTCTTGATCACTGTACTGTATTTCCCAACATTACTAACTATTTCCATGAAGAAAGCAGTGAATTCGATAAGGGCTTCTAAAATATCTTCAGGGGTTTCATGGGTCCTCTGACATCTACCACGTAAACCCTCCCAAGTTTAGAACCCTTGCTCTAAGGACTGCAAGGCACCTAAATACAGGACAATATGTTTAAACTCTGGATAAAAAAATAAGACAATGGTAATAATAACTACCATTCATTGTGTACCAACTATGCGTCAGACTATGTTCTAAGTGTTTTACCTTAGTTGATTTTCCTAACACTTTACTCTGGTGAGAAAAATTGAGGTTCAACGGGCTTAAATGACTTGTCCAAAGAATTGAGAGAGAACTGACGTCACGCCAACTTTTTTTCAAACTACCACATTCTGGCTAAAGTAAACACTGAATCAATTCCAGGTCAAGGGCTTAAACTTACTGCCAAAACAAAGAAACAAACCAGCAGATGTATTTACCGGTATGATTTATGCAGTTCTGTGACCTTCTCTTCAAGTTCCTTGTTCTGATTTGGGGCCAATTTAAAGTCACTGACATAATCTGCCCCATGGAGCTCTGGGTCATAGTCTCCCAGCTCAGACTGGATGGTGTAAGAACCCAACAATGCTAAGGTTGCAAAGGAACAGGGCAGGCGTCCTGCAACTATGTCTTGCCGGAGCTGAAGACATAAATAATACCTATAGGCAAAAAAAGGGAAAAGATGTTACTATGTCAGCAACAACAATAACAAAATACAGAGAAAAAGGAAGAAAAAGGGAAAGGGAAGGGAAGAAGGAAAAAGAAAGATTAAGTAAATTTGAAATAACAATAATTGTTCAATATAAGTAGAGGGCCTTTGGTTGTTCATTTTACTATATAATTCATTGTACTAAATAGTAGCACTATTATTTTTTCCTTTCTTGGTGTTTTAAATTTTTCCACATAAATAGAAAGATTAAAAAATTATGTTAGGCTTATGGTTGGAAAGCTATTTAGAAAAAAAGGAAAACTCTGATAGAGGTAAAAAACAGATATTCTATTGAGTACACTAAGTAGTATAAAGATGAGATACAACATATCTCACATAAAAATTATATATTTACAAATATATAGATATGTAGGTATATACCTAGATCTAAATCTTCACAAAAAAAACTTGTGAGGTGCGTCAAGGGACTGAGGTGATGGTGCACGGGTGGAATGGTGGTGGGTACTCCCTAGGGAATACAAACGATGGCAAATATAATTAATTAATTAATTAAAAAAAGATTCAACAATATGAAAGCAAATAATCTAATTTAAAAAAAAAAAACTTGTGAGGTGCGTATCATTACCAGATTATGTACATGAGGGCAACCCCAAAGACTAAGGTGTCAAATTGTAATAACGGCTATTTGACTCCAAAATTAGGCTTTGTTTTCTATATACTACTTTGCCAAATGTGTAGATACTGTCTTTCATATACAAAGATGACATTACTGATACTTTTTCAATAAAACATGAACATTTTCATCATGTTTCTCCTCCAAGAAACTAGGGTGCATGCAGCTTTCCACACACTACCATCTTGTAAAGTTGATTCCCCCTGTGTGCTTCACTGCTGGCCTTCAGATGAGGAAAAACACAGTTCAGTCCAACAAACCACAGTGTGCCCCTCCCTACATGTCAGAAATTCTTCTCTGTCAGCAGGATGTTCACACTGATGGCCCTGACTGACCTCTTTGGCACTTGTTCCTACTGACTGATTTGACCATGTTACTGAGTTGACCAGCTTCTGTTTTACCAAACAGAAGCTCTGGAAGAGATGATTAACAGGAAAAATCCTGTATTAAATAGAATGATATTCTTGTTTGGACTATAATAAGATGCTGAATAGTATAAGCATCCATAATCACTTTTGCTATCTATAATAATCAGTCACTACATAAAATTTTATGAGCAATGTCAATCAAACCACAGAATCATAAATATCTCTAAAATGTTGGTGATCAGCAACTATTTTTAAGGATTTGTTTTATTTTTTATATAATAAGACTCAATGAAGATGAGTAAAAAGCAACTTAAGAGAGAAATATCACCTGCAAAAAAGAAACAGCTAAAACAACTAAAGAAATGAAACAACTAAAGAGATAATGGAAATAATTAAAAGAAATGGCATCACAACCTGAAGAATGTACTACGGATTACAAAAAATAATCTTTAAAAATGGTGTAGACATTTCACAGTACTTAAAGAGCTTATCTGGTTTATTCCTTTGAGCAATAAGAAAACTGAGGCCCAGAGGGTCTAAAAGTATCTGAAATCAGACAGTTAAAAGCAAAATTAAAGCTACAAAACACTTACTCAACAACCAACACTTCAATGTTATCAAACATTAGCCAGACAACTACTATATAAGGCCCTATGCAAGATGTTATGGATATAATAGGTATTCATATTATATTACTCTTTGCAATATACATACTGCTTTCCCATTTTTGTTAATATTTATATAGGATCTAATAAAGGCTATGTTCTCAAAAGAAATCAGTAAGCTGCTTTTAAAGAGTACACAGTTCATTTCCTAAATTAAGTGGGCTCAAAAATTACTGAGGAAAATTCAATTCATGAGATCATTTTCCTAATCACACACTTTAAAGAGACAGAAAGAAATAATAACAACACTGAAATATCAAGTTTTTTGATCCCTATAAGAAAGAAAATAATGGGAAAAGAGTATTTAATAAAAAAATAGAGCTATTTCACCACTACATTTATGTATTGACGTTCGGAGAGTGGTTTGGGTTTACACGCGTCCTGTCCACACTCGGCATTAACACCCATGATAGAGAAATAAGGTTAATCCTGCCAGTTTCCTCCAGGCAAGTCAGAGATTTAGTTTCACTTATTTCAAGTTGTCTTGAAGAAACCACAAACTCTCTTAGATTTAACAACGCATCGTTTTTCTTCAAACTTTCTACCTTAGGTTTAAACACTCAACATTTTTCTTCAATTCTGAATAAAGTCCCAGAGCTTATAATAAGGAGAATTACTTATTATATATCTAGCTATTAATAAACTACTTACCTTGTTATATCTTCTGTTAACTGTGCTGGATCAGGTGGATAAAATTTTACATTAAATGTGAAATTCCAAGGGATACCTGTAAAAATAAACACAAAATAATTTTGTTATTATATTTCTGATTGTTAGCAGTACCTAAAAATATTCAAAATATTTCCTCTCTCTGAGGTCTTTTAATATTTCCATGCCTGTGGACAAAGTGTTATTTTAAAGATTTATTTATTTATGCATACAAGAACTGGGGTAGAGGCCAGAGTCCAGGGAGGTGAGAGGATTCACCAGAGACAGAGTGGGGAGCAGAACAGGCAGACTGATTCAAACACACTGCTGAGAGGAGCAGCAGGCCAGGCAGGAGAGGTCTGCTGTGCCATGTGGGTCCCCACCCTGGCCGGCAGCAGGGATCGAATTCATGCTACAGTGGCTGCGGTTTGCTTCATACTGCGTTGCTTAACCCACTGCGCCACCAGGGAGGCCCCAAAGCGTTATTTTAAAAAGAAAAATAAGTTGTTTATGATGAGAACTCAAAAAAAAAGACAAACATTTAGTGGTTCTTTTTCTCAGCAAAAGATTTTTTTAACAGGAAGATAATCTAGTTATTCTTCTCTACTTTTTTAGCGATTTATTTATTTATGCACACAAGAGTGTGAGGAGTCACCAGAGACAGAGTGGGGAGCAGAACAGACAGATCCACTGAAATACCCTGCTGAGGGGAGCAGTAGGCAAGACAAGATAAGTCTGCTGTGCCATGTGGGTCCCCTACCCTGGCCATGGATTGAACTTGCCCTGCTGTGCAGCAGATGCTTCACAGTGCGGCACTTAACCTGCTGTGCCACCAAGGAGGCCCCTCTTCTCTACTTCTTATAAACTCTTTTTCAACTTTTCTTCCTGAAGAGTGTTTTGGTTCAGTCATTTTCTTCTGAGTAACACTGAATATTAAAATCATTTTAATTAAAAGGAGCTTGGTGTTGTTTTTCTTGTAATGTCTCAAATAATCTGGATATTTTTTGCTCTAACTTACATTTTTTTTAAAAAGATTTATTTATGCATACGAAAGCTGGGGTACAGGCAAGAGTCGCAGGAGGTGAGAGGATTCACCAGAGAAAGAGTGGAGAGCAGAACAGGCAGATCGACCGAAATACACTGCTGAGGGGAGTAGCAGGCGAAGCAGGAGCGGTCTGCTGCGCCATGTGGGTCCCTCCCTGGCGGGATATCAAACTCATGCTGTTGTGTAGCAGATGCTTTACATTGCAATCGTGCTCAACCCACTGTGTCACCGGGAAGCCCCTCTAACTTACATCTTAAAACAAGATTTTATAGTCAAAGAGCAATGTGGAGAGTCGCCAGTCCAAAAGAGCATTTTGTTTCTTAATCTTGAGAAAGATAAACCACAGATAGGGCAACATCTCACCATAATGTTTTCTTTTAAAAAACAAATGAAAAATTTTGTTTTCGTGGTAAAGTTAAAAATCTATTAATCATGATGAGTAACATCTATTTCAGTTCCTAGAAGTTTCTCAAAAATAAACTAAACCGGGGCCTCCCTGGTTGTGCAAGAGGTTAAGTCTCACACTAGGAAGCTACTGGCAGCCACTGCAGCACAAATTCGCTCCCAGACCAGGTTGCTGACCCACATGGAGCAGCAGACCTCTCCTGCCTCACCCACTGCTCCCCTCAGCAGTGTATTTTGGTAGATCTGCCTGTTCAGCTCCCAACTCTGTCTATCTCTGGTTAATCCTCTCACCCCCCACACCTCTGGCCTACACCCCAGCTTTCGTATGCATAAATAAATATTTTTTAAAATAAAATAAAATAAAAGGACATGTACTAAGAAACGGGGATGGGGAAGGAGAGTGTCTCTACCCTTTAGCTAGCCTCACTGGGCCCGGGACAGGCATTAACATCCATATATTAATTATCCCCAATATATTAATCTACCCCTTTTAGACCTAGAAATATTATCCAGAATATCAGTAGTGTTCAGCAGTAATATATACTAGAGGACTTGGAATTAAGAGCAATATGTCAGAGGAACATATACAAAGGATTCTCATTTTTCTAAACATTTTTTTGTTCTTCTTCCACAGTGTCTTATATACTTCAGTTTGGAAGACTGTTGAAAATAGACAAAAAGAACTGTACAGAAGATTAGATGCAATACTTGGGAACCATTTAAAAGAAACAGAATTAGGCAGCAAACCAACAGTCAGCTACTATGGTTTCAATCACTACCCTGTGAACAAGTATCCCTTTTCTTATCTTTGTTGTTTTTTACCTTCTATTTCTCAACTACTTCTATATTCCCCAACTTTACCCAGTTGTTAAAAATAAAAAAATCATCAAAATCTGACCTACATCTTGACAGTGTCCACCTCTGCTGTATCTTTCTACTGTGGAATCCCTCTTTCCAGGGGAAGGCTTTATCTCAATTTCAAAGCCATGTGAAGTCTAAAGTGACTCACAACCAAAAGATGGAAAAACCAGGGTGGAAATTCTCTGACCCACTAAAAGAATGAAAAAACTATAAAAAGGGCCATATTACTTACCACGAACTTGTTTTTTTATTTCTTTGGCAGAATCCAGCCATGTCTGTTAAAAAGAAAGAAAAAGAACAATACATTCACAGAGAGCTCCAAAACACAAACCAGAGTGCCAGAAGCTGATTACTGATTCCCCAGTCAACTTACACTATTGATATAATTGCATTAATTTCAGGTAGCATAGTAGTTTTGAGCAGAGAAAGGAGGGGGACAACTGGACCTGTTCCTCAATTTCCCCATCTATAAAATGAGATATTAGTAGCAGTGGCTCTCTCACAGAGTTATTCTAAAGATTAAATGAGTTAATACATACAAAATTCTTAAACAAGAAATTTTATTATTCTATAAAGACCACTAGTACTCTATAATCAGGATTGACATCACCCAAATGGTATTTTTTCCTCTAACTCTGACCTCCACTCTTACTCAAATTCTCTGTGTCAGCACAGCTTCTGGTATGTGGTTTTTGCTAGTTAATGTTTATTGCACTGAATGAACTCCTAATTTAAAATTTGCATTATTTACCAGAAGAGCTCAAGTTTTTTGCTTACAGAAGAAATTGAAGGGGGAGGCAGGTAGAAGGAAAGTAGGTATGAATTAATGTGACTTCTCCTCCAAGGAAAAGATCTTTTATTCATTCATAAATAATTCTAAGAAGTAATAAAATATTGGAAACTAACACATATAACCTTATTTCATAGTGGGAATAAATCTCTCAAGGGCATAGAAGTTTGCTCTGATTGCTTTTCCTCTTCTCTTGATTCTTAGATTCAATCTGGCAAGAAGCCTAAGGGGAGCAAGTGAAACCATTCCAAGTGAGGAAAAAGCCAATTCATTTAACTTTCCTCTCTCTGCCAAAGGTATCCAGTTGTTTACAACCCAAACACTCAGATCTAGAAGTTCTTAAGATGTTACCTAAACACAGGAAAAACCTTTACATGCACAAGAAGAAGACACTGAAGACTGGAAACAGAAAGGGGATAAAAACTTTATCCCTTATCTCTTATATGTCAGTCATGCTTTCCCCACAATATGAAGAACTAATCTGTGGGTAGGAAACAAAAGCAAAAATAAAGTGCAAAAGTAAAGAGAAAATTAACAAAAAGAAGAGGAACAAAAGACTAACAAAGATAACCACTTAGGAAGAGGCAACAGGTAAGGAATTCCAGGAGTGAACTGACTTGTAGCTTGGAGAAAGTCACGTTCTCTCTCAATTCTAAAATGAGGAGTTAAGACTCAAGAACCGTTACAATTCTAATATCCTTTGTACTTCCAGAATGATAGAAAGTTTAGATAAATGACTATATTAATTGCTTTATAGATTTGATCATTTTGTGAATATCTAAAACTTCCAGAGAGAATATCTGGAAATCTGGCTAATATATTGACCATAGGTATGAAGAGATTGGTAACCAAAGTGAAGTCAGATAATTTGGCTAGCTACATCAATTATAAGTAAGAAGTATGCTGTTTTCTGAGAAAAGATCAAGTAGATTATTCATCTCGAAGGATCAAGTAGATTATTACACCGAAATCTAATATTTTAAGCAAAGGCTTGGTCATTTGGTAATTTCATTTTTAAATGAAACTATAATATGACAGTAACTAATTTTTATTTAGTGTTTCCTACATGTCAGGCACCATTTTTTATATAGATTAACTCATTACCATTCCTATTTCGATGAGGAAAGAGAGAACTAATTTATTTACCTAACTCACAACTAGTAAGTAGCAGTCATTCTCTAAAGTGTAATAGTGTATCACTCTTTCAACCCCACTACTAAATGCCTATCACACTCAGCCAAGCAACTGGCTTTGTCTATGGACAAAGTCATTTTTTTTCAGTGAACCACCCTGCAATCAAAAATAAAGATATCATCCCAAAATAATGGTGGTAATCAAACCCACACCAAGATAGGGTGACTCTCAAAGTCCTAAAGACCAAAAAAGAAAAGATTCTACTAGCTTAATTCTACAAAGGGCAGGGAGAAGGAAGTTTACACAAAGATACAAGACTCAGAATGCGAGTTCTGGCAAGATGGCAGAGGAGAGAAAACACAGGAACCACCTCTTCCCCACCTATATATGTGAAACACTTGGGGCAGCTATTTATAGACAGAGAGGGCAACTCAACTATTTGACAGACTAGAGAAGTGTGACTCGAGAAACAGCATGTGGAAGAACTGTCATCACCAAGATGGCTTTTGCTGCCAGCTCATCCTTTCACCTGATAATGCTAAGCAAGGTCTTCTCAGATTCATTTTTGTACAAGATCTGTCTAAGGCAGGTGCAAATAAAGTTCCTGCTTTCCTTTCTGTGCCCTGCTTCTTGGATCAGTTAAAGGTCCTCACTTAACCCAGAGAAAAAACTCTCCTTCGACCTATTTCCGAGAGCTGGAGGTCAGCCATGATGAATTTAGAATCAGAAAATATAGACCAGCCCATGACTATGTTCCTCCTGGATATCCTGTACGAACCTAGCCTGTACTACAGACCTGCCAGATGCTCAGACTATGATAAGCCCTATTGTTCCACACAACTCATTTTCCCCATTGATTTCCCCAGAAGGGGTTCTTATAAACTATCAGGAAGTTGAAGCTAGATTATGATTCAGAGACATTAGTGTTTCTCTTCCAGGGACATTTTATCTAAGAGGAACAATAATGCTCTCCCCTCCGTTTTTTTTTTTAACACAGCCAGGTTTGTTGTTCAGTTTTTATACTTGGCAATTTTCAATATATAAATGAATATAATTAAAGCAATTTAAATCTGCTTATTAAAAACAGTGAAAGCTACTATAAAGGAAATAAAAGTTGCTGATATGACAAAACATGGATGGCACCAACAATGGTGAAAAGTTTTCAATGCAGCTGAAAGTTTTTGTACCAGTGGAAATAGCGCTATAATTCAATATGGGGCCCTAGAAGCTCAACAGCAAGCAGAAAGGATTTCCTCAGCTGAATGCCTTTGGATGAGTCAGCTTCTAGAAATGTAAGTATGCTTGGTCCATGGGAAAATTATATCCAGTTATTAAACAACTAGGTATTTTATAGGCCAAATTCAAGGATCCTTAATTATTTGCCAGTCAATCTTTGGCCTCCCCCCAATATAAAAACGTTCCATTTTATCTCTGATCTATTTTACATACATAACATAAAATACATTTCAGAATATTTTTCTTGATTCATGGAAAAATTTTGTAGCTCACAAAGTTTTTCACCATAGTTTTGGGGTTCTGTTTTACTTTTTCACTATCTTCATTCTTCCCTTCCTAATGGAAACTAGAGGCTTCAGCATAAGCTGGTTTGAGTCTTTAAGGACAGGGAATAAAGGCTGTAAATTCTTAAAGAACAAATTAACCTAGTGCTGGTAGACATATCTCTTCTGTTTGAAGATTGATTGGCAAATAATTAAGGATCCTTGAATTTGGCCTATAAAATACCTAGTTGTTTAATAACTGGATATAATTTTCCCATGGACCATTTATACAAGGAACAAGCTACTGCAAATTGCTAGCCAACTACTGGTACATTCTACACAGAGATTTTATTTAGGCAGAAGGCAAGCCCATGTCTTCCAGTTTGCATTATTTAACTCCAATAACCCAGTAAATAGGGTTCAGTTGTTAATGAGAGTGGCCCTCAACTTTTCTTAATAAACATAAATAATCCTGGAAAAAGAACCAACTAAAATGCTTAAGTATGCCATTGCCATGACTTGGCCACGACTTGGCCCCCATGGAGCTGTCCAGATTTATCTATCACTTGATTCCTTACTCCTAATACTTAGCCAGGCTAGATGACTCTTGGTTCCTCGAAAGTCACTTTCTCAACTCCAAATCTTCACACAAGCCAGTCTCTCTCTGCTTCAGGTCTTGGTTTAGGCATCACCTCCCCAGAGAAGATTTCTGTGGCATTACCCTCCCAGGATATCTTGTACTTCCTTTTTCTTTTTTTTTTTTAAAGATTTTATTTATACATACAAGAGCTGGGGTACAGACCAGACTCCAGGGCAGTGAGAGGATCAACCAGAGACAGAGTGGGGAGCAGAACAGGCAGACTGACTGAAACACACTGCTGAGGGGAGCAGCAGGCGAGGCACAGGCGAAGCAGGAGAGGTCTGCTGCGCCATGTGGGTCACCTTCCTGGCCGGCAGCAGGGATCGAACTCCTGCTGCAGTGGCTGTGGTTTGCTTCATAGTGTGTTGCTTAACCCACTGCGCCACTAGGGAGGCCCTTGTACTTCCTTTTGTGTAACACTCATCATACTAAACTGTAAGCTACAGAGGGGCCATGTCTACCATATTCACAGCTATAGCCTAATCAATTGCTACAGTACTTAACAAATACTTGTCAAACTGGACTAAACAAATACTTGTCAAACTGGACTAAAGTTTTCATTATTATATTTTATATTTGTAATTTTCCGTTAATTGGTCCAGGAAATAATTTAAGTGTTCTGAATTAAATACCTAACTTTTTTTTTTTTTAAAGATTTATTTATTTATGCATACAAGCACTGGGGTACAGGCCAGAGGTGTGGGGGGGTGAGAGGATTCACCAGAGACAGAGCAGG
>JAGFMF010012145.1:8134377-8149668 GCA_019455555.1 Galemys pyrenaicus | reverse complement strand
CCCCACCCTGGCCGGCAGCAGGGATCGAACTCATGTTGCAGTGGCTGCGGTTTGCTTCATAGTGCATTGCTTAACCCACTGCGCCACCAGGGAGGCCCTAAATACCTAACTTTTAACCTTTCTTCTCACTTCCATATTCTTGCCCTTTCTTTTATTTCCTTCAAAAGTTAACTAGTGGTTTCCTTTAGAAACCAGGCTAGAAGAAAACAGCAGATTCACTGTATGTATTAAAACTGTTTTAAGAATAATAGGACTTTACTCTCTTTTATAACATTACTCCCAAATTATAAGCATAGTTTATAATTATAATATTGATAGACTATCTCTCCAACAGGAATATTTACTATGAACCTTTTGCATTTAGAAATAATTCAAATTGTATATAGAAGTTATTTGTATCTATTTCCTAATCAGAATGTCTTATGTCTTTATTTTCCTTGTATATTTAAAATATACAGTCGATAATTTGTTTCAATGATGAAAGAACATACCAGTAATAGTCTTTCCTTTAAAAAATGTTAATTCTAGAGGGAAAATTCGAGAAGCAAGAGTAGACAAGAATAACTAAGTACACTGTTTTGGAGAGGTGTGCATAAACGCATTTTTAACAATGAAAAAGAATTAAAGCACATATTTTTTTACCTTCTTATTCACAAAAAGGGCAGTCTCCTCACCTTAGAAGTTGTGTTATCCCAAATGGCTAGACCAAAGTAGTCTTCTTCCAAAAGATTAAGGTGCTCACACACTCGTTTAAGCAAATCTTGCCCCTTGGCATGCTTCTGCAAAGATAAACACATTTTAGCTGAAGGTTCTTCTTACTCCTGTTTTCATCTCCAAATAAAATGCTACTTTCCAGGGCCTCCCTGGTGGCACAGTGGGTTAGGCAACGCACTATGAAGCAAATCGCAGCCACTGCAGCAGGAGTTCAATCCCTGCTGCTGGCCAGAGAGGGGACCCATATGGCGCAGCGGACCTCTCCTGCTGTGCCCACTGCTCCCCTCAGCAGTGTGCTTCGGTTGATCTGCCTGTTCTGCTCCCCGCTCTCTGCGGTGAATCCTTCACCCCATCCCCAACGCCTCTGGCCTGTACCCCAGTGCTTGTATGCATAAATAAATATTTTTAAAAAAAAAGAAAAACTTAAGGAAAAAAAATGCTACTTTCCAATTTATCTTTCAACCTTAGTTATTATTAACACTTTCAGATGGCTACAGAATGTAAGTAGAACAATGTAGACAAACAAAATTCTCTTATTTATTTTTAAAGATTTTATGCATATAAGAGCTGGGGTGCAGGCCAGAGGCGGGGGTGAGGGTGGGAGGGGATTTACCAGAGACAGACAGGTGGATCTACTGAAACACACTGCTGAGGGGAGCAGCAGCTGAGACAGGAGAGGTCTGTTGCGCCTTGTGGATCACCTCCCTGGCCAGGGATTGAATTCATGCAGCAATGGCTGGTGATAGCTTGATAGTGCTGAGACAATCCCTGTGCCACCAGGGAGGGCGTAATTTGTCAGTTTAAATATGCAACAAATTTAAATGGCTTGGAAATAGTTTGCTATAATTCAAATCAAGATTCTACCTTCCCTCCCTCTATAACCCTCTCCAAATATCACACTTTACTTTTGGTATTTTCTGAAGCTTGCCATTGGGCTGCCATCAGTCTCCATGACCACCCTAACTAAACCAATCAAGATCCACAATGGCAGGTGTGGCCATGGAAGTCATCACAATATCAATCTCAGATCACTACACCAAGAAAGTGAGCTATGTCTCAACTCCCTGAAATCTTTCCCACAAATGCATAAAGTCTAAAACTCTAGATACCCTACAGACATTATCTGTTGCAGGAGCGCTTTCATTTGTGCTGCAAATCATTTCTTCGTGTTTTTTCTACCTAGAACTCAAACTACTGCAAAATTTGGGTACTTGTATTAAGAAATGGCATTCTTTAAGTTTTTTATATCCTGTCTCATGGGCTAAGAAAACACATTATTAAGGCTTATATTTGTGAAAGCAGACATGAAAAAGATAATAAAGTTTTTCTTAACAAACACAATTATGGGAATAGATGAACCTAATATCAGAAATTGAAGCTAACCTGAAAAATTTAGTTCACTCTATAAACAACAAACCTCTTTTTTTCCTAAGCAAAATTGTTTTGATCATGAAAGCGATACCTGCTCAATTCACAAGATTTGGCAGATTCAGGGGGAAAAAATGGAGATTAAAATTAGACCCATTCATAATCCTACATCTCCACTCTTACAAGATCTCTCAACCAACACTGGTGTGGCTCCAGTGGCGCAATCAGCACTCGGTCCCTCCAAGAATCAGTCCATAGCAACAGTTATACTGGGTCTTATTTCAGGCCATGACACCACTTACCCAACCCAAATGAAATAATCTGAAAGAGTTCCAACTACTGGAAATTAAAGTGCACTCACTTCCACAACACATTCATAAACTGTGTCATCCAGCAGAGAAACTTTGCAATGCATGTTTCTATGTCTTTTGGTTGATCTCTGGGAAGCTTTTAGTTCTCTTTCTGCTTTTGATTCAGGACTTTCTTCTTTTACTTCTATTTTAGAGCAGTCTTCAACCCCTCCTTCCTTAGTTTCAAAATCTGTATCTTCTCTGTTTTCTTCCTGAGCAGGCTATATATCCATGACATCAAGTTAGTAACAGCCATTTCACAAAACATCCTGTATATATCTATATACTTTAACCTGTAACAATACTACCAATAAAAAGCACCAATTGAAGGAGAAAAGCTGTTAAAGCAAATATATATTTCATTAAGGTGAAATAATTATGTTCCTATAAAAGATATTATGATGTCCCTAAACATTTACAGACTGCTATTCCCAGAACCTTGTACTAGAAGGTAGAATCCCATCTTCAGATAGAATCCCAACCCTCAAATCAACCTATGATGGTTTCAGGCACCAATTGATTGCCCTCAGCATTATATATTCTTCCTCAGTATGTCACTATGTATTACTGAAACCAATCAAAACTTTACCATCTCTACCCCATGCTCCTTAATTTTAGCAAGGTAGCCTATGAATTGCAAAATGAAATGTGATTTGTCACATATTCTAAATTTTATGAATAGATAAGGTGGATTCTTAGCACTTATTTTAAGGTATAAAGCAATGTATGTAGTAGGGGAAGTCTATAACTACCAGTCAACTCCTTTTTGCCAGGCATCAATCATGTTAATTGTAAAGAAGCAAGAGAGATACTGAAATCCAGGTCTCTTGGGGGCAATCATTAGGTAAGTAGGACAACATGTATGCACTTTCTTTCTTACTTCTAACACAATAAAATTGCTGAAAGATTCTCAACTAAGCCTTACTAATTCTTTTCTCTCAAAAGAATACTTAGCTGGCACTTAGGAAAAAGGATTTAATTATTTGGCTCCTAAACCAGATGCTAAAGGTGTTCCAAAAGGTTCCTCCCCATCCTTCATGGCTGTCTTACGTGTAACCTCTTCAGAGAAGACCCTAACTATCCTGTCTACCCTACCCCTACTCTATTCTTCTTCAGATCAGCACTCTGCTTGCTATTTTCATAACATTTATCACAATAACTAGATATTTTACATTTACTATCTTTTGTCTCCTTCAAAGTCCTCAGAGCAGTTCATGTTTGTTTTATAATAATATCCATTTATATAGTAATTACAATGACCCAGACGAGTTATTATTCTAAAAGTATTACTTATATGAACTCATTTTATACTCATAATTGCCTGTGAGGACATTATTATTAACCCCTCTTGGCAGATAAGAAACTGAGGCCAGAGAAGTTAAAGTGACCTGTCTAGGATGATACAATTAATAAGTCACATGCTAGTGAGCTCCAGATGTTAACTCTCTTCACCACATTGTAGTTTTTACTTATCAATATGACAATTTAGGACCTGGCAGGCACAGCGGATTTTAAAAAAAAAAGTTGTTGAATGAATAAGTGAACATTAAAAACTGACATGTTGCTTCCAAAATATCCAAGGTGAATACCCTAGGTAAAGGCTAGCACAATCCTGTATGTGCAAATTCACTTAAAATCCTGGATAGGGAAAAGCCATTCAGTAAAATTCTACTACACATACAGAAACATGGTTAAGCAAATAAACCTTTATCTACAAGTGTTTAATTGTAAACACTAGCTTCCAGAAGGACTAAAAATAGTTTACACCTTTAAACAATATTTCCTTGTAATTTTATGAACAGCAGTAATTTATTTTTCATTTTTTATGTAAACAACTGTATACAATTTATATGAATTATATTCATAGTCTAAGTGAATGTAATTTTAGCTAAATCTAGAATTAACTTTGTCCATCACCTGTTTCATTTTCAGTATAAATGCTGTGATCTTCAAATTCAATAAGGACTGATTAAAATGCGAACTAAAAATAGGACAAAGATTTTTTTCCCCCACATTAAGCAAAGGGGGAAAAAAGCAGTTAAAAAAACCTCTTCCTAAAAGACAATGTAATTTAACTTTTTTGGTACTCCTAAAATAAATAAAATGAATGATATTAAGATATGTAGGCTTTCTTTGCCTTTACTGTTCATGTTTATTAGCTGAATACTAATACTTATTGAGTGCTTATTATGCCAGGTAATGTCTTAAGAGCTTTACATGTTTATCTCTTAACTTTTGTAATCCTCAAATGAGGTGGATATTAATCTCCTCATTGTACAGAGGAGACTGATAAAGCAAAAGTGTCATTGCTCTTGACTTGAATCTGATGCCAAAGCCTCCCTCTTAACTACCCCCTTACCTATTACAATATGTAGTAAATCTTGTTTTGAATCTTGCTTCACTAGTAGCTACTGATTAATTAAAATTTTACTCTCATCATGTTTAACATATTTCTAGGAATATCTAATATATTTTTAAAATTTCACTAAAATCATTGAACCCAAACCTGAGACCTAATACTAATACATAAAACTTATAACAATGCAGACAATGCTCAAATGCTTCAGAAATACTTTGAAGATACTTTTAATTTGTAGATACCAAGGCTGAAAACAAATGGGCTCCTAGAAAATACTTTTGAGGTATAGCAATATTTTCCCTTTTTGTTTTGACAGATGAACAAACTTTTCCATTCCTAATAATTTCATCAAAATGGACTCTTAAACCATCTCACTTCTTTTTCCCCTCTCATTAAAACTTTGGAGTTGTTCCATTATTAGAGCAAATTGATATACAGACTGAATAAACTCACTTGATAACTGTTTTTTTTGATTTATACAGTGTAAATATCTTCTTAAAAAACAAGTCACTGACTACATCAATATCTTTAAAGCAGAAACTCAGCTTCATGTTACTCACAAACAGTCAATACCTAAGGCAAATGGCTAGTAAGAAATTTCTTAAGTGCCAAAATACATAACCTCCCTCCAGGCCACCTCCCACAAGTCCACACATCCTCCCTCACCTGTGTCTCTGCACTGCTTAATGAATGGAGATCCAAGGATGGGTCTGTCTTGAGTTCAGGTTCAGGAGCTGCAATTGGGGCCTTTAAAATGATCTCCTCATCAAGACTGGTTCCAAATTCAATCTCTTTCTGATCTCCTTCACCTTTCTCTTTAGCTGACTCTACTTCTTTGCCTTCTTCCTCAGACACTTGTGATTTAGGCCTTTTGAGGAATGAGGAGAATAGCCGTGACAGGCCCCTGTTTTCTGATGTCCGCTCCTTGTTTTTGATCAAGTCTTCATGTGTAGGAGTGTCTCCATTAGATGCTTTTAGCTTCTGCTCACAATGATTATCTCCCTCAGCTGCCACTTGAGAAGCCTCTTCCAACTGAGTTTCTTGTTGGCCAGTGTTTGTGGCTCCCTCACCCTCTTCCTTGTGTTGTTGGTGTGGTGAATTTTCAGCCTCAGCCACTAAACTCTTCTCTGTTGTCATGATGTTGCTATTAAAAAGATAAAAGTGGGGGGCTCTTATAAGAAAAATACATATGATAGGCAAAACCCTAAATCAGGTCAAATGTGCCAAAATTAATATATTTAGGTATTTAATCACCAACAGACAGCACTTAAGTGCATTAAACAGGACACTTCCCATAAAATATAAAAATATCTTACTTATACATCCTAAGTGTAGGGTCAGAGAATGATCAGGTATTTCCACCCTCCCACCACTGTGATGATGGACACCTGCGGTGCTGCGAGCATTCCAGGGTGGGCATGCGCAAGTGGGCGCACCTGTGTTGGACACGGGCATAAATGGGCAGCGTCATGAGGACGCCAGAACTGTGAGGACCGACCGACAGAACCAACAGGACGAAGGAACAGCAGCAGCAGCAGCAGCAGAGAGAGAGAAGCAGCAGCCGAGATGGTGAGATGCGCTGGGGGCTGGGAGGCCTGCCAGCCTCCCGGCCCCCCGGCACCCATGCCTGCCATGTTCCTGGCCACCTCTACTAAATAAAGCATGAAAAGCCACCGAGAGCTCCAAGACTCTCCTTCCTTGACCCGTCTTCCCAGAACCATCCCAAACCTTGCTCCAGTGCTGCCTTCCTGCTGCTACACTAAGTAAAATCATTAATGTCTTGGTTCACTAAATATAATCACATAGAGAAATTAGCTTAAAAGAGTATTCGGGGCCCCTGGTGGCGCAGTAGGCAACGCACTATGAAGCAAACCACAGCCACTGCAGCATGAGTTCTATCCCTGCCGCCAGCCAGGGGAGTGACCCACATGGCACAGCAGACCTCTCCTGCTGTGCCCTGCAGCTCCCCTCAGCAGTGTGTTTCAGTCGATCTACCTGTTCAGCTCCCCACCCTGTCTCTGGTGAATCCTCTCAACCCCAGCACCTCCGGCCTGTACCCTAGTTCTTGTATGTATAAACAAAAATAAATCTTTTAAAAATTTTTTTAAAAAAACGATTATTCAATGAGGCCACTTTAGTGAAATGCATCATGCTTTCAATTTAATGTTCAAAACTGCAGCAAATAGCTTTATTCTAAGAAAGGATGTATTTGTAGACTGTCCTTTGTGGGTATCAATACGAAGGTGCAGCGTTTATAGGAATGATATTCCACAATTTTGTGGATCCTAAGAGATGATGAAATAAGGCTCTCCAGCTGTTTATTGTTCTTTTTTTAAATATTTCTTAGAAGCATGGGCTTCGCTATTAAGAACAGCAGATGCAGACTTATGATTGTCTTTATCAGACATGACAACAGCAATGGCAGTACATGGTCAAAATTAAAAAAAAAACCAACAACCAAAAAACTACTTAGGTTTCCATGTTTCATTATTAAATTATAGCCCCTTTTAGAAAGAACCCATTTTAAAATTTTTTTTCCTTCTAACAAATGTGAATGCTCAGCATTTTTAAGAGTGAAATAATTAACATAGAGAAGAAATTTTTAGAAAGTAAATGTTGATTAAATTATAGAAGATAGGCTGCAGACCTCACATCTTTCAAACTTATTAAATTCTAGCCTCTTGATCTCAAAATGCCAGTACTAGTCAAATCTCAAAATAATAGCTAGAGAGCATTGTCATTAGTTTACTAATGAATACCCAACACACAGTGGAAATTTTGTGACATGAGGCAATACAGGTGACTACTGATAATCTTACACATTGTTTTACTGCTATACATGAAAATACTCCACTCAAAAGACAGTATTTATAACTGTGCAGCAAATAGTTTTCCATACTGGAAATACTGTTCCATTCTACTTAGATGAAGTAATTTTATTTGAATATTAACAACCTGAATTAATGAATTACATTTAGCTCATTCCCTCCTCAGGCTTTTGACACCTGCTATTCTCTCTACCTATAATATTACTCTCCTGGCTATTTGCAGGTTGGACCCCTTTTCATCGTTACTGTGCCAGCTTAGATATTACCTCCTCGGAGAGGCTCCCACACACATCCTATCTAAAGCAGTGGCCCTGACTACTCCAGATGGCCTCACAGCACTACTACAACACTCACTACTACCGACAATTAGACTGTTATTTGTTAAGAAGGGTTTTATCACCCTTCTCTCTCTTTCCCTCCCTCCACCCCAGCTAAAATGTAAGTTCTGTGTGTGAGGTAATGTCAACTGAATGTACCTGATAAACTGCAAAGGCCTTCTCTGAATTTATTCAAGTAGTTTACTTGAAATGCATGACATTCATTCATTCATGCAGTCAGTCAGTCTATAAACACTTGTCAAGTACCTAGTGTGGGTGCTAGGGATGTAAAAGTAACAAAGGTTTTTGCTATCTTGGAGTTTGTATTCTTAATTCAACTTTAACCTATACAATGAAAGAAAAATTCAAGAGATCTTATTTACAATATGAGGTCTTAATTACAATATGAGCGAAATTTAAAGGACTGTGTATAAATGGGATAAATTAGTGAAAAAGGAAAGAAGCTGATGTGTCCTGAGTACTGCTTCTGTAACAGCCCCACATCAGGGGGTTATCTACACTATCTCAATTTTCACAAAGGAAGAGAAATCACTGAAGTCTGATAGTTGAAGAAGTAGAAACTCAAGAGTAACTTGCCTAAGGTCATAGTGCTTATAGTAGCAAATCAGTGTAAGTGGTATTGAAATAAAGGCATGTGAATGAAAGGAAAAGGCTTTATGTGGGCTTATTGCTGACCTAACTCATATTATTTTAAGCATTAATAATATCGCAAACAATAAAAATTATAGAAGGACATATTCTTTTTTTTTTTAAGATTCATTTATTTATACATACAAGAGCTGGGGTACAGGCCAGAGGTATGGGCAGTGAGAGGATCCACCAGAGACAGAATGGAGAGCAGAACAGGCTGACTGACTGAAACACACTGCTGAGGGGAACAGCGGGCAAGGCAAGAGAGGTCTGCCAGTGCCATGTGAGTTCACCTCCCTGGCCGGTGGCAGGGATCAAACTCATGCTGCAATGACTGCGGTTTGCTTCATAGTGCGTTGCTTAACCCACTGCGCCACCAGGGGTTGGCTCCTTTACCATATAATCTTAAAGCCAATGTTCTTACTTCCCAGATAAATAGGCTCTGGGAGGTTAAAAAATTGGCTCAAGATTATAGAACTAAACCATGTTTTAATCAAACTACTAATGAAAGACAAGGTAGCAATTTTATTGTAAATTCCCAGAAGAGTATCTGTCTTTGTAAAACTTGGTATTTCAAATGCTTCTTTCCACTGTTTTCTGCTAAAGAAACCTCTATGCGTTGAGAATTTATAGGCAGGCTTTTCAATCTGGCCAAGATCACCTTTTTTTCCCACTATTTTCAAGTCTCTCACTCATACACATATGGAAAGACAGGGAGAAGAAAGCAGAAGACATATTATAAAAGAACTTAAGTAACATGCTAAAGAATTTGTCCTTTATCCTGTATGCAGTGGAGAACCACTGAACATTTTAAAACAGGGAAATAGATAAACAAAGTAGAGGAAGGGAGATGAGGCAGAAACTCCACAAATGAATGGGTAAATTCAGGTTATCAGTGAATAAATTCACAATGGGAATCCCTAGGGAAGCTGAAACCAATACCGAGCAAAGAAACTTAAAAAGCCTTCCAACCAAGGCTTAACTTCTTAGTTTCTCCAGTGTATTCTCATTAACAAGTTTCTCATTAACCCAGGCAGTTTACGTCTGAAGTT
Organism: Galemys pyrenaicus; assembly: GCA_019455555.1. Lineage (NCBI taxonomy): Eukaryota > Metazoa > Chordata > Mammalia > Eulipotyphla > Talpidae > Galemys > Galemys pyrenaicus. The sequence continues at coordinate 8,140,029 of JAGFMF010012145.1, read as the reverse complement.
AAAGGCATTTTTATAATAACCTTTCTTGGTTCACTCTGATAAATGGCTTAATAAAAATGGTATGGCAATAGAACCACAATAGAGAAAAGAAAGAAGAGATGGATATCTCAGAGGCATTTCAATATACACACAAAATTAAGCTTCTAATTATCTCCTCACTATTCCAAAAAATGGTTCAATCATACTCATCTAGTAGCTCAATCCAGAAACCTAAGAGCCACCTTTGTCTCAGTCTTCTCTATTTCCTTCCCAAGCAAATCCACCTATTTGTCCTATCTACTCTGCCTCCAAAATATATTTACAATCAATCCACTTTCACCTTCTCTACTGCTACCATGTCCTCCTGTGTGTAATCTCTATTAATGAAAAACAGCAGTCCCTCAGTTCACTGCTTATGTTACATTTTAAATCATTCAGTTTTGGGCAGTCTGTTTTGAAGAAACCAGAATCTGTCCAAAGAGACAGATTTAATGGATTTTGAAACCACATCATAAAATAAATAACTGAAAGATACTGGGGTGTGTAGCTTAGAAAAAGGAAATCCAAAGCAGGGAAGTAATCATTGCCTTCAGGAACATCAAGAGCTGTGAAATGGTAGGTCATTCTTTTTTTTTTTTAAGATTTATATTTTTATTTATTTATGCATACAAGAACTGGGATATAGGTCAGGTGCAGGAAGAAAACAACTGGGATATTACAGTAATAGTACAATTGAGTTGAGACTACAATATAAAGTTATAATTGCCATTTGGGTTAGAAGGATAAGGGGAGGAGAAGAAAGGGGGGAAGGCCCTTTTACTTCTTTTACATACAAGAGAATCCAGTGACATTCTTTCAGACAAAAAGAAAAAAATGTCGTCGCCCCCCCCCAACTCCCCCTCAAAAAAAATCAGTCTCCTAAGACTACAGGAAAGTGTCTTTCCTTCAAAACAAGTTTAAGTATACTAATTAGCACTTCTGAAAACACAATACCCACCTATGTGATTTTCAGATTAAAATAGCACTTTAAAATATTAAAGTTACTTTGTGCTTCTCTCTCCTGTCCTCCCAAACTACTTGGACCTTAATCTACTCCTATGCTGGATTAAAGAATCCTTGTCATACTGAGTGAATCAGGAATGTCAATCAGTATAATGCTGTTTTCAACAACTTGGTTTGCTTTTAATAAGTCATTTCTATGGTGACGAATACCAGTGAATCAACTACTTCAAAGATATTTTTAAATAAGCAAATTCTTCCTCACTTCCTTCTAATATCAAAGAAATGTTCTGTACTTCTCCCATAGAATTCAAGCTTGTGCTTAGACAATGTATTTTAAAAATACAACACCTGGGCCCACCCAAAAGAATACACAACCCCTATAATTATTAAACATCACTGAGGAAGATGTAAGACCAAAAAACTAATTTTCCATAGAATTGGAACTTCAGTCCCTTTGTCAAAATGTGTTACTTTAGCATTCTGAGCAGAAATATTTAGAAAATGAATTATATGCATCTTGTTTCATTTTCTTGACTCCATAGGACATAATTAAATTTTTATTGAGTTAGTCATCACTGTGGACCTCAATTCCATGTAATGCTAACATCCTCAAGGGCCACTGAAGTCTTTTGGGGATAGTGGGGTCGTTAGCTCTGCCACTGGATACCTGAGTTCGGTGCTTCTTAATTTTTTGTAGTAGCCTTAAATAGTTTTTCTGTTTCTTGATTTGTAGAATTAATTCTGATTTCTTGCTGTAATTCTACACACTAACAAGAACTTTCAACAGCAGATCTTCTAATCTGCTATTTACTCATATACCAATGACTAGCAAACCAAATAGCCAAGTGTAATAAAATTGTGTCTAGTTTAAAAGTAAATTCTAAGGAAGTGGAGCTTCCCTGGTGGTGCAAGGGGTTAAGCATCGGCAGACCCAGCCTTGGGGGTGACCCACATGGCCAGCAGACTTCTCTCACCCCACATGCTGCTCCCCTCAGCAATGTATTTCAGTCAACCTGCCTGTTCTGTGCTCACCCTCCTCTGTCTAGGGTGAATACTCTCACCCCACCCCCACCTCTGGCCTGTACCCCAGTTCTTGTGTACATAAATAATATTTGAAAATAAATTCTAAGGAAGAATAATGATCTAAATTACTGTAATAACACTGAATTTACTTTTAACACATGGAAATCTATTTTGGTCCTTCAAATATCATGTAAATCTACTTTGAGGTCCTTTTTTTAAAAAGATTGATTTATTTATGCATACAAGAACTGGGGTAAGGCCAGAGTCGCAGGAGGTGAGAGGATTTACCAGAGACAGAGTGGGGCACACTGCCAACGGGAGCAGTGGGTGAGACAGGAGAGCTCTGCTGTGCCATGTGGGTCACTCCCTGGCCGAACTTGTGCAATGGCTGCTGCTGCTCCATAGTATGTTGCTTAATCCGATGCGCCACTGGGGAGGCCGAGGTTCCTATTATATTGTAACTAGTTGAGGAGGTCAAATGACCCCCAGCAAACCAATATAACGATCACAGATCACAATAGTTTCTTTACAAGTGGAGACTGAAAGTTTTTAATGTTGTTATTTCTATAAGGTGTTTTAGCATTATAAACTCTTCTGGAAAACAAACAAATGAACAAACAAAATAGTCTGAAAATAAACAAGAAGGGAAAACCAATTAATTAAATTTAGAATCTCAAGATAAATAAAAACAAAACCTAAAAATTATTGACTAAGCTTGATGACAACTTTCTCTTTCTCCCCATTATTGCATACTTAATTCTGACCCTTAAAGAATAATTTAATAATAATATGAAGAATATATCAAGAAACTTGGCAGAAAATCACAACTTTCAAAAGTTTTACTATGGAGAAGAAAGATAGGTCAAATATGTAAGCTTATAACAAAAAAATTTTAAGCACTTAAAAGAAAAATAATGCATGACTGCAAGGCCAAGGACTTTACAAGAACTTGCAAGTAAATGAAGCTCATTTACTACATTTCATAGGTGCATATTATGTGGCAGGTTCTTTTCAGAGTCTGACGATATGGCAAAGAAATTTTCTCTATACAGTCAGAAATTTTCAGAAAACCCTGAGGAAAGAACTAAAGACAGATATGAACAGCAGGGAACAACAACGACAGTTTTATTTTTATTTTTTTTTAAATATTTATTTATGCATACAAGCACTGGGCTACAGGCCAGAGGTGTGGAGGGTGAGAGGATTCACCACAGAAAGCATGGAGCAGAACAGGCCGGTCAACGGAAGTATACTGCTGAGGGGAGCAGTGAGCACAGCAGGAGAGGTCTGCTGGCTGGAGGCAGGGATCGAACTCGTGCTGCAGTGGCTGCGGTTTGCTTCGTCGTGCGTTGCTTAACCCACTGCACCACCTGGGAGGCCCCCAACAACGACAATTTTAAAATAGCATTGTAAAGGAGTACTTACAAAAATAATGACCAAAAGCTATGGTTCAGTAAAGGACGGAACTGAAATAAACTTTGAAAAGGTGTCAAGAAAAGAGGGAGAGGGAAGGAAAGAAAGAATAAAGGCAAAATACAGACTACAGTTTGAGAGGAAAATAGAACAGCGTTAACATGTGTCAGAGACAAAATCACCGGTGCCCTTTCAAACTATAAAGAAATACTTAAAAAGCAAAGCTAGTTCAAGCTCATGTAGTAACCTAACAAGTTACTTCTCCTGTCTTAGGAAAAATTTTATTTCCAAGTTAAGAAGTTAACTTGCAGCCAGTATAATTGAATCATAGTTCAAAAATGCCTCAAGCCAGAAAGAGAGAACAAAACAAACAAGGTAGAATTTGAAAGAACTCTAAGTAAGGGGCCTCCCTGGTGGCACAGTGGTTAAGCAATACACTGTGAAGTCAATGCAGTCAATGCAGTCAATGCAGCCAATGCAGCCACTGCAGTTCAATCCCTGCTCCCGGCAGGGGAGGGGACCCACAAGGCCAAGCAGACCTCTCCTGCCTACCACGCCCGCTGCTGCCCTCAGCAGTGTGTTTCAGTTGGTCTGCCTGTTCTGCTCCCCACTCTGTCTGGTGAATCCTCTCATCTCCCATGACTCTGGCCTGTACCCCAGCTCTTGTATGCATAAATAAATAAATCTTTAAAAAAAAAAAAAAAAGAACTCTAAGTAAGGTTTCTGCATTAAAGTTTGAAAAATAATTACAAAGAAAGAAGTAGAAATAAACATCAGAGAACAGATGGATAAATTAATAAGATCTAAACTATAGCAGTGAAAGTGAACTAGAACTACACATCAACATTGATGAATATTAGGTTTGAGGAAAATAGCAAATTGAAGAATATATTTCATGTAATACTCTTTATATAAAACTGAAAACATGTAATACTATAAGTTATAAATATTTAACAAAAGCAAAAAGAAATGAATAATCACAAAGTTTAAAATAGTGGTTATCCTCAGAGACAGGGAGGGAAATGAGATTTAGAGAAAGGCACCTCGGGGACTCTTAACTATATCAGGAATGTTCTATTTTGTAAATTGGGTAATAGTTACCTTTTTCCTGTTTCTTAAATATTTTACAATAAATTTTAAAATAATAACATAATTATGAGAAAGATAAGTTGGTAACATTCTTTTTTAAGATCTGATATAAAGAGAAAGCAAACAAAGATGAACTAAATAAAACAAAATAAACTCTGGACTATAAAAAAATTTTTTTATGAGCCAAAAATTCAATGTGGTTTCTAAAAGATCAACATAATCTTAATAGAAATGTGATATCCAGATTATTGGAAATAAATGAGGCACTATATTCTTTATAGCTAACCACAGAATACTGTTTCATCCTGAGTACTAATTTTTAAGTGGGACATAAACAAAACAGAGCATGTCAAATGACCAGAAATGATGAGGAATCTAGAGACCAAGACCTCAAACAATCCATCAAGAGAAAGGAGGATTTCCCATGCTGGAGGTTATCAAGACAGAAGGGAGAAACTAGATAGCTATCTAAAGCAAGAATAAGATAGTGGGTAGAATATGATGTATATATGTAATGGGACAGTCAGCCTGAAAAATAAAATTCTGATATGTACTAAAATATGGATGAACCTTGAAAATATTAAGCAAAAATGAAATAAGGCAAATACAAAAGTAAAACATTGCTGACTGGGACTGGGACAGAGTAATGGGGGTTATTGTTTTATGGGTAGAATTTTAGTTTTGTTTTTTGGTGTTTTGTTTCAGATTTTATTTCTTTATGCATACAAGAGCCAGAGTTACAGAGGGTGAAGAGGATACACCAGAGACAAAGTGGGAAGCAGAGCAGGCAGATCTACTGAAGTATATGGCAGAGCGAGGCAGGAGAGGTCTGCTGGGCTATGTGGGTCGCCTCCCTGGCCAGGGATTGAACTCGTGTTACAGTGGCTGTGGAAACCCCACAGAGCGGAACTCAACCCCTTGGGCCACCAGGGAAGCCCGAGTTTTAGTTTTGGAGGATGACATTCTAAAATGGACAGTGGTCATGGTTGCACAACCATTTGAGTATATGTAAAGCCATTGAAATGTAACACTTAAAAATGTTTACGATGGGGCCTCCCTGGTGGCGCAGTGGGTTAAGCAATGCACTATGAAGCAAACCGCAGCCACTGCAGCACGAGTTCGATCCCTGCTGCCAGCCAGGCGGGG
>JAGFMF010012145.1:8117066-8134327 GCA_019455555.1 Galemys pyrenaicus | reverse complement strand
GCTCCCCGCTTTCTGTGGTGAATCCTCTCACCCCCCCCATATCTCTGGCCTGTACCCCAGTGCTTGTATGCATAAATAAATAAATCTTTAAAAAAAAATGTTTACGATGGTAAATTTTATGTTATATTTTACAATTTAAAAAAAAGGAAAGAAGTTTGTCTGACTTTCCAAATCCTTGCCAAATATTCCTCCTGTGAGTCCCTTTGTAGTTCAGGTATTTTCATATTTATTTCACTGTGCTGTTTATAACAGCTTGTTTAAAATTTTACACAAAGGCAGCAAGTGTGTCTCTCGTTAATCTTTGCATCCTTGATCACAATGACTGCCATTCAAGTGTTCAGAGTTAATTTATTCAACATTGAAGATGAATAAATAAAATCACTCTCTTTATCTTTCAGGGGATATAAAGTGATAAATAATTCCTAACTCCAAGGAGTTTATAATCCAGTATTGGAAGATATCCTTGTTTTCTGACAGGTAACCCAGTGTTAAAATGGCTATCCCCTTGTTCTAAACAGTTTGGTATCCCTATTAAAAATATTGATCTACAACTAAAAAAGACCTCATTTACCACTGTCTACTTCATTCAAATACGAGGTCACTACAGTTCTGAGAAGATAAGCGGTCACTTACCTAGGCCACTCAACTAACAGTGAGCCACACTGCAATGTTTTTCCTTTTCTAGGTTTCTTTTTTCTCTGTTGTACCTGTAACTCTTTAATGACATACTACATAGGTTTTATTCATTTATTTTGTTTATTGTCCATCTATCCCACTAGAATGTAAACTCCACTGGAGCAAAGGCCTTTGACTGTTTTGATGAAAATGAAAATGAAAAAAAGAAACTGACCTTAATATCATTCAAGGCCCCAAACTACTTTCCTTATGATGAAAGGTAGAGAGGAGTCATTTGGCAAACAGTTAAAAGAAATGAACAGATTCAGACATACTCAAGAAGAATAAAAGGCTAATCTACACATCGGGTACTTTAGAGGAGGACACGCTAATTCCTGTTAGAATAAAAGGTGATGGGCAATAGTCAATATTAGTCACTTTGCATTTACTTTTCTAAAACTTTTTTTAACTTATATTATTTAAAAGTTCACTCATAGGAGAATAGTTTCATAATCAATTACAAAACAATTAGCTAATTTATTATCTGGCTTAGCACCAAAGAAAATTAAAATGCCAAGAGCTTGAAAATGCTCAAGTTTATTCCTAATTATTTTCTTATGTAGTTCAGGATTGTCTCTAACAAAGGTAGTACTCAAAGGAAATCAGTGACAAGATCAATGCGAATGGCAATGACCTGAAATTCTCAAAGGGTGTACAGTTCCAGGTCAGTCCCCAAGAGTCTGAGTCCAGAGACAGGCAGGCCTCACTTCCTAACCTCTGAAAAAGTGAGGCTTGTTTCAGTACTGCCGAAAGGATCATAAACCAAAATAGATACCCAGAAACCCTGTTAACTCATTCTATATCTACATCTGATTCATTCATCTTTCTCTTTGACGTAGTTTCCACACTACCACCTATCCTCTCAAGTAATATTACTCTGTAAGAAATCTTACCAGCAAATAATTTTCAAGAACGTATTAAATTGTAAAAGGCATCCCTGGCTTATTTAGGTTTTATGAAAAATTTAAAACAGTATAATAGAATTCTCATTTGAGAAATACATTATCAAAAACAGCTTTTTCCCCATAATTAAACATCTAAATTTTTTTCTCCTTTGAGAAAAAAGAAAATTTTCTCTCTTTATCATAATTACAAGACATTTAAAAACCTATCCACTAACTTAAATAAACATATGCACTGTTTCAATAAACATTTATTAAATATATCCTAATATTCTAGACATGTACTGCAAGCCTAGACGTAGCTCCTCCCCACCAAGCATGCACAACCTACTTTAAAAAACTAGCAAGAGCAAATAATAATGTAGTAATATAGGCAGAAAGTAAGTAGAGCACAGAGAAAAGGCTTTAACCCAATCATCAGGAAAGCCCTTTTGGAAACAACCTGAAGGAAGTCTTAAAGGATGAGTAGGAGTGAAGACTGAGGGCAAGAGCAAGGTCATCTAGATAAGCACCAGGAAAGAGCAGAAACACCTGAACATGAAGCAATAAGCAGGTCCTCAGCTGGAGTACAGAATACAGAACGATAAAAAATAGAGGACAAGGCAGGTTTGGGGCAAGGTAGGGGTAAATTAGGGAAAACCTTCCTTTGCAACATTGAAGAATTTATACTTTATCCTCTAAAAATAGAGAGCCATTCAGAGATTTTAAATGTGAAAGCATCATGGTAAAACTGTTTTAAGAAAATATTCTTTGGAACCTCCCCGGTGGCACAAAGGGTTGAGTGCCACACTGTGGGGCTTCCACAGCCAATGCGGTGTGACCTCGATCCGGGCCAGGGAGGCGACTCACATGGCGCAGCAGGCCTCTGCCGCCTTGCCTGCTGCTCCCCTCAGCAGTGTATTTCAGTAGATCTGCCTCTTCTGCTCCCCACTCTGTCTCTGGTGAATCCTCTCACCTCCCCTACACCTCTGGCCTGTACCCCAGCTCTTGTATGCATAAATCAATAAAAATCTTTAAAAAAATATTCTTTAATGATTAGGTATAGAAGATGAAAGGAAATGGAAACAAAACATATGAGTCTAAAATGCTTATGACAGGCTTGATGAAAGATCACTAAAGCCTGAACCAAGGTTGCTGAAAGAGGAAAACAGAAGATGAATTCAAAGCTGAAGAAACACAGCAGGACAGAAAGGATTCTTCTTGCTGGCAATATGACCTTTGCCAAAGTCCTTGACTTTTTGTAAGCCTCAGTTTATTCGGATGTAAAATCTTTCCTACTTCATGTTTGTGCAAGGATTAAATTAGAAAGTGTATACCACTTAGCTCAGTAATTGGCACTTAAATACTCCTTTTGTGGAAGCAGTTATTCATAAAATAAAGTGACCAGGCATTGGTGATTGAAGGTAAATCACATGAGAGAGGAAATCAGGATTAATGCTTGATTTCACTAAAATGATAGATGGATAAGTGCAAATTTAAAAGAAGAAATAAATAGGTTTAAGATGGAGGATTATGTAAAGTTGTCAGAAGTCATCTGAGTTTTCAAAAACAACCGTGAGTATAAACACAGCAGGTTTACATACTTGACCCTGGATTTGTAAACTGACCTGCCCAGGGTTATAATGAAACACTAGAGAATGTTAAATCCCAATCAGGCTCATAAATCATCTAGTTGAGTGGTTTTTTAATATTTTTGCTATCATGAACTTATCTGAGACTCTGATAAAAGCTACAAACCTTCTCCTCAGATCCTCAAAGATAAAAGTCCGCAACAGAGGGTTTAGAACCCCCAAGGGCACTGAGATACAGCTAAGCTGAATTACTGCTTATTAGAGGCAAAGTCAAACCTAAACCCAGACTCTCATTACCATGTCAAGTCCATGGCCAAATGAATGGCCATTTCTAAAATGAATGGCCATTTCTCTTACAGTGTATTTCTGAAAGTATCTTAGACGTTTTAAAATGTGATTCCAATGAATTACCATAAATATTTAGAGATAGAATTACTACCTCATACCAAGTACCAAAATGAACTAAAAATGCATCAAATTCTAATAAAGATACTAAAACTCCCAGAAAACATATTCATGAATTTGGATTAGGCAATGGTTTGTTAGTTAGATATGACAACAAATCACAAATCACCAAGAAGAAAATAAGTTAGACTTAATTTCTACATTTGTGCTTCAAAGGACATCATCAAGAAAATGAAAAGATGGCTCACATAATAGGAGAAAATACCTGCAAACCATATATCTAATAAGGGTGTAGTCCCTAAATATATAAAGAACTCTTACAACTCAACAATGAAACAATAACCAATTTTAAAATGGGCAAAGGATTCAAGTACACACTTCTCCAAAGAAAACATAACAAATGTTCAACAAGAACAAGGAACATCATCAGTCATTATGGAAATGCAACTCAAAACCACAATGACATACCACTACCCACCCACTAGAATGTCTATAGTAAAAATAGTAAGCAGAAAATAAAGGTGTTAACAAAGATGTGGGGAAATGGTACCCTCAAAGGTTGCTGATAGGCACAGGAAACAGTGCACACTGTTCCTCACAAGTTAACCCAGAATTACCATGACTCAGCAATTCCATACCTACAGTCACACCAAAGGAACTGAAAATGTGTTCACACAAAAACTTACAGCAGCATTATTCATAAGTCAAAAAGTGGGGGCCTCCCCTGTGGCACAATGGGTTAATAAGCACTGCACTAGGAAGCAAAATGCAGTCACTGCAGCAGGAGTTTGATCTCTGCCTCCAACCAGGAAGGTGACCCACACTGCATGGTAGACCTTTCCTGCCTTGCCTGCTGGCTACCCTCAGCAGTGTACTTCAGTTGATCTGCCTATTCTGCTCCCCACTCTGTCTCTGGCAGATCCTCTCTCTCTCTCTCTCTCTCTCTCTCTCACACACACACACACACACACACACACATCTGGCCTGTACCCCAGTTCTTATATGCATAAATAAATCTTTAAAAAAAAGTCAAAAAGTAGATGCAACTGGAATGTCCATCAACTGAATAACAATTAAAATAGTGTTTGTCTATACAATGGAATATTATTAAGCAATAAAAGAAATCAAGTACTGGTACATGATACCACATGGGTGAACCTTGGAATAGGATGCTAAGTGGAAGATTCCAGCCCCAAAAGCCACATACTATGATTCATTTACATGAAATCTCCAGAATACACAAAGCCATAGAAACAGAAAGTAAATTGGTGGCTGCCAGGTGATGGAGGAATGGAAGAACAAGAAGAGACTGCTGCTGTGTGGAAGGATTCTTGAGGAGATGAGAAGGTGCTGGAATGAGATAGTAGTAATGGTTACACAACTTGTGACCATTAAAAATCACAAACTCAACACTTTAAAATCAGTGTACAGTTTATGGTACATGAATTTATCGCAATAAAAAACAAAAGCAAACACACTTAATATCTGCTAGAGAAATCCATTTAAGAATACTTAAGAATCTACCTAAGAATAAGAGCAGGGCCTCCCTGGTGGCGCAGTGGGTTAAGCAATGCACTATGAAGCAAACCGCAGCCACTGCAGCACGAGTTCGCCGGCCAGGGGGGGACCCACATGGTGCGGCAGACCTCTCCTGCTGTGCCCGCTGCTCCCCTCAGCAGTGTGCTTCTGTTGATCTGCCTGTTCTGCTCCCCGCTCTCTGTGGTGAATCCTCTCACCCCCTACACCTCTGGCCTGTACCCCAGTGCTTGTGTGCATAAATAAAGAAATCTTTAAAAAAAAAAAAAAAAGAATAAGAGCAAAACCAAACTTGAGCATTAGCTGTAAATCTGGGAACCACGTGATTACTAAAGTCATTGTTACCCTAAAAGCTATAAACCTGCTAAGGGTTTCTATACAGAGGTGGACCGAGTTTGTTCTCACAAAAGAAGAGCCAACAAATGACCATTTCCTCTAAAGATTTAAAATATACTCTAAAGATTTACTGCACTCTGAGTCAGGATCTAGAAAAGGAGAATCAAAATTTATGATAGTAATTTGCATTAGTATAATATTTAACTTTTTATTTTGTCTTTATGAAAGTATGAGAGTCACAGGTATTAATATGCACATTCTAAGAAATATATTAAATTACACACATGGAAAGACAGAGTTTGGTCAAAAAGTAGTACCTCATTTCACCCCAAGAAATAGATAAAAGAGTTATTATCCCCATTTTATCTGAAAAGGTCATCTCAGGAGTAACAGGACCTATTCAAGGAAATAGAATGGTAGAGCTGCGACTGTAGGTCAAGAGTTCCCTGCCTGGTTTATTCACATTAAATCACGCTCTAACTTTAGGGTACTTCTTTCTCCATTCAGTAACTCAGTAACTCAACCAATTTTATTATGTTATTTATGAGAAATCAAATAGAATCTCCAAATTACAGTCTTATTCATTCTTACAAAGAATAACCTGTTTATAAACAAGGATATTCTGTAAGTATAGAAAATACTTTAAACACATTTAACACCTGATTCACCCAGGGTGTTTCACTTTAAACCTCAAATGTCATAAGAGTTATAATAAACAGCTATAAATATATCCTACAGGAAAGCTCCTTTTGGTCCTCAGAGTTCACTTACCTTTTGTTTTACAAAAGCCTAATTCTAACAAGTCTGTCTAGTTATAAGATACACTAAAAGTAGGAGACGTTATAAACCCAGTTGATACATACACTAAGAGTAAAGTAACAGTGTAAGAGAAAGGAGACACATAAAAATCTGAAGGTAAAGTAATCCTGACCACTATTTTAAGGGTAACAAATCCTACATAGCTCAAGACCCTTTATTATTGTTCATAATAATCCACAATCACCAATGAAAGAATAATCTAATTTGATATACTTTATTCAAGAAAGCAGGGAAGAATGTGGCTTCTATTTTCTCACACTCAAAATCTTCGATTCTTCTGTTTTCTTCTTTTGTTCCCAATTAGTTCAATCCAACCAGCAGCTAACGCCAGTTAGTCAGTCTACCCTGAGCAACCATTTCTTTCCATTTTTACTGCTTCTGTTGTCATTCACCTAAGAATCCTACAAATTACCTACCAGGATTCCCAGTCACTCCTGCTACAAAACTTAACTTCCTACAACAAAAATTTAATCATGTCATTCTTTTACTCATTCAGTTCAGAAATATTTATTGTGAGATCAAACCTTTTAAGGGCCTGCGGTTGCTACAATACAAAACCTAAACTCTAAACTCCTTTTCCAACACACCCCTGGCCCGGTTGTGATGTGCTCACCCTCACCCAACCTTCTATTTCCTTCCCTCTTGTTCCCACCTGCAACCACTCAGTATTTCCTAAAACATCCTGCACTTCCCTGCTTCTGTCCTTTTGCTTTCTGCAGTACCCTGTGTCTTCGTCTCCATCCACTGAAGTTCTAAGCCTCCTTCAAGGCTGAGCCCATGAATGTTTTCCAGGAAACCTTCTCTAATCCTTGCAGTCAGAATTAATCCTTCCACCTAAGGATCTTTATTTACTTAAGATATATTGGGGGATCTTTTCACAAATATCTAGCTCATTATTTTTAACAGTTGCACAGTAGTCCACTGTATGCCACACGTTACTCAAAAGTGACATGAAATTTTTAAAGCATTAACCATTTTAATAAATAGAAGAAAAATAATACTGTAATCCCACTGACCAGATAATACTTATGGCCATTTTTTTTTTAAATAAAAGTAGTACATGCTCATGTTTAGAATAATCAAGTGGTACAGAAAGGTATTTGCTACAGTGACCAACTAAGTAAAAAGTAAAAAAAAAAAAATCAAACTAGACGAGTAGTAAGAGGGCATGAAGAATTGAGGGAGCAGCACAGGTCCACCTATCTGTAAACATTCACTGAAGTTGATCCCCCTACACACATACAGTGAAATGGTCCGTTTTTTTTTAAAAAAAGATTTATTCATGTATGCATACAAGAACTGGGGTACAGGCCAGAGTTGTGGGAGGTGAGAGGATTCACCAGAGGCAGAGCTGAGAGCAGAACAGGCAGATCGACCAAAATATACTGCTGAGGGGAACAGCAGGTGAGGCAGGAGAGGGCTGCTGTGCCATGTGTGTCCCCTCCCGGCCAGGGACCGAACTCACGCTGCTGTGCCAAGGATGCTTTGTACTGCAGCACTCAACCTACAGCACCACCAGGAAAGCCCAAAATGGGATGTGTTTCTGCCAGGTGGATTGAACAATTGTTCCCCTCTTTATCTATTTTGACAATCTCTCCATATAGAACAGGGAAATGGACGATCCAGAAATAACCATTAGCAAGTCAGTGGGCATCCCCATGAATCTAAAAAATTTCTAATGTTCTCAAACTTCCCCTGCACAGCATCCCTCCTATGTAGTGTGTGTGGTTCTATCCTGCCAAAGCCAGGGCTGCTAGACCTAAGCCATACCTATTGGTATGGCTGATACCAGCTACCCCAACTCAAGTTCTCATGCAAAAGTCTCCTAATGGGCTGAACTACTCAATTCAAGCACACTTCTACCTATTCTCCACACTACATGAGCCTTTCTTAAGCAAGCTTTCCTCATGTCTTGCCTATAGAATTCTTATTGCTCTTTCAAGGACAACTTCAAGGTGCAGCTTTCCCAAAAAGTGTTCCCTAAATTCTAGTCCTCAATGACTAGATTCCCAGCGACTCACTCTTCTTCTCCTTAGAATTTACAAAGATCATTTATACTAAATTATTTAGCATTTTATTTAAATTCCATTTTACCCTGTTATTTCATGTGTATTGCTAGGTAGCAAGCTCCTTGAAGGCAGCATTATATTCTAAATGTATTTTTCACAGTACCTAATCATAGGAATTACATAGTAGATAAACAATAAATAATATTTTAGATGATTCCACCTACTATGTATTTTCTTATAGTAAATATTAAACCTTTAAGCATAATTCTGTAATCACAGAATTCCTAAGGTTTATATATGGTTATGTGTTGCATAAGGCAATATTAGCAATACTGATACAATCCAACACAAAAAATTATCTGTCAAGCAACTTTCTGAGAGATAAAACAGCTCAATTTGTGAGTGTTCTCTCATTTTAAGAAAAAAGTTCTTGTTCTTAGCGACCTGTAGTGCAGCTCTGCTGAGAGCCAGCAGTTATTTACTTTATATTCTTCAAAACTAATTTTTCCATACAGCTGTGTTTACTCACACCATGTCTCATTTATGCTAGAGGTGTAAAACAGCAAAGCCCAGATCTCTCCCTCTCTCCTCTTTCTATTTTCCCTTGCCTTTGTTATTTGCCTTTCTGCAGCTTGCTAGCCAAAACTGTAATTAGTACCCCACAGGGAGCTATACTTTTCTAATAAAGAACAGCCTACAGCACAATGACATGTATACACACACAGCCATGTGTGTTCCTAACGAATTAGGAATATTTTATACATGCAAGCCTTCAATAGCTAAATGAGAGCCCTTTACATGGCAGCTGCAACTGACTCACAACACTGAATGCAGACTGATTCACCCTTTCTCTCACTGCACACACAATCTAATTGCAAGAAGAGAAACAATCTAGTTGCGACTGACTAGAATTATGAATACAGGTCCTAAAGCAAGCCTTAGTTTGGAACCACAAGGAAATTTTTTTAAGTTACTACAAAACTGGCGGTGTTTGTTACGTAAGAGCTTGCTATGGTTCTTCTATAAAGTCTTAGGCAGGTTAATTAATGCTTTTTAAGATAGTTGAAACAGAAGATATGGGTTGTGTTTGTGTGTGTGTATGCAGAATCTGGATCCTGCTCCACAATCCTGTCCCTATCCGGTCTCATCTGATCCCAACCCAACATCACCTTTCAATCTTCTCCATTCGTTTTTAATCTTGTTAATCTCCCATCCACACCCTTTCAGTAAATGGAATAAAGTCAAATAGAAGAATAAATCATCAGATTGTAAAAAAAAAAAAATTCACTTGTCAAACATTTAAATTCACAAGTATAATTCAAGAAAGAAAAAAAAATCCCTTTCCTACTATGGCACTATGAATGACAAGTCCTTCCTTGCACAAATACACAGTACCTGACCTATGTGTTTGCATTAGCAAGTGTTATTACCAGTCACTATAATAATCAGCTTACTTCAATGAAGATAAAGGCTATAAAAAAAAAGCAAAGCAAAGCAAAGCTATGGCTCCTTGGAGGCTCTGGAGTGTATAACAAGGATACCAATAAAGACTCCCATTTATACTGTCACCTTTCAAATGACTATTGATGCTGTCATGATTAATAAAATCAAATGCATTTAAAAGATTTCATTATTTATAGTAGTTTGTCATACATTTTGTTAATTAAGAATGACTACAATTACAGTTATTACCACCTGATACTGAAGTATTATACTTAAAATTCTATGTAACTAAATGGCTGTTAATTAATTGAGTTTAGAAATTAAGGTGAAAAATGAAGACTGAAAGTCACTTCATGACATAGGAGTCCTTGGATTGAGACCAACTATAACTCATTTTGTTCCTGGTGACAGGTAGGAGTTACTTAACAAATGTACTTTTGCACTAAACTGAACATGGCCTTAAATACGGAGGCTCTGATTCACATTTCTGCATGTTTTCCAAGTCAGTAAAAGATTTTTAAACCATAAAATTAGGAGGAGGCCTATGAAGTATAAAGTAAAAATATTATATATTACATGGAGCTAAAATGTTATTCAAGAGTTTAAACTCTCTTACTACACTACCTGGGACATCTACTCTGTAAAACTCCTCCACAGATGAACAAAGTGTCATGGTTTACAGACTCATCAGTAATAGAAAGTTCAGAATCTAATGCTAAACCAAGGGGCTCCCTGCTTTGAGGTCCCTCACATCAAACTATTTTAATCTCTTTTTGGGAAAAATAATAATCATTAAATACTGTTATGTTTTGTAGGAAAGCATTAATGTTGATTTATTGAAGACAAGTATCAATGGCTCTTTGTTGTTAGCACTTTTTTCTACTACTCTCCTATAAGATCATAAATCGTACAATGTAACAAGGAATCCTCCCTTTATCATTTGCCTCACTTATAATAATATCACAAGTCTATAACACTTTAAAATGGAAAATGAATGAACATTTCTTGGAAAATAAAATAAAACATGGAAGGATAAATACTAAACAACTTCAGTTCTCAATGGCTCTCAAAATCTGGGGTGCACATCAAAACCATAGTAACAACTGTTAAAAATGCCTGGCCTCGCTGGTGGCACAAGGAGTTAAGTCTCAGCACTACGAAGCTATTAGCAGCCACTGCAGCTTAAGTTTGATCCCAGGCCAGGGAGCTGACCCCCATGGCACCGCAGACCTCTTCTGTATCTCCCTCTACTCCCCTCAGCAGTGTATTTCAGTACATCTGCCTGTTCCGCTCCCCACTCTGTTTCTTTCTTTCTTTTTTTAATACTTTTTTTTTAAAGATTTATTTATTTATGCATACAAGAGCTGGGGTACAGGCCAGAGTTGCAGGAGGTGAGAGGATTCACTAGACAGAGCGGGGAGCAGAACAGGCAGACTGACTGAAATACACTGCCGAGGGCAGCAGCAGGCAAGGCAGGAGAGGTCTGCTATGCCATGTGGGGCCCCTCCCTGGCCAGCGGCAGGGATCGAACTCGTGCTGCAGTGGTTGCGGTTTGCTTCATAGTGCGTTGCTTAACCCACTGCGCCACCAGGGAGGCCCCCCCACTCTGTTTCTGGTGAATGCTCTCACCTTCCTGAACCTCTGGCCTGCACCCCAGCTCTTGTATGCATAAATAAATAAATCTTTAAAAAAAAATAGACATGCCCAGTATCCAAGTCAGCATCTTCAAGACGGTTTGTTTTAAAGCTTCAGTGGTGATTCTAAGGAAGACCCTAGATTTTGAATGACTCTCAAAATGCAGACTGCTGGCCAATATCATCAACATCACCTGGGAACTTGCTGGAAATATAAATTCTCAGATTCCACCCTGACAAACTGAATCAAAAACTCTGGGGCTGGGGCCTCCCTGGTGGCACAGTGGGTTAAGCAACACACTATAAAGCAAAGCGCAGCCACTGCAGCACGAGTTCGATCCCTGCTGCCGGCCAGAGAGGGGACCCACATGGCGCGGCAGACCTCTCCTGCTGTGCCCGCTACTCCCCTCAGCAGTGTACCTCCATTGATCTGCCTGTCCTGCTCCCTGCTGTCTGTGGTGAATCCTCTCACCCACCCACACCTCTGGCCTATACCCCAGTGCTTGTATGCATAAATAAATAAATCTTTAAAAAAAAAAAACAACTCTGGGGCTGATGCCCAGCAACTTGATTGTGCAAGCCCACCAATTGATTCTGATACATGCTAAAGTTTAATAACCTCTGCCTTTGGGCCTCCCTGCTTGCGCAGCGGGTTGAGCACCGCACTGTGGGGCTTCATAGCCACAGCAGCACACGTTCGAACCCTGGCCAGGGAGGGGACCCACATGGCACAGCAGACCTCACCTGCCTCACCCACTGCTTCCCCTCAGCAGTGTACTTCAGTCGATCTGCCTGTTCTGCTCCCAGCTCTGTCTCTAGTGAATCCTCTTACCCCTACGTCTCTGGCCTTTACCTGGGCTCTTGTATGCATAAATAAAATCTTAAAAAAAAAAAAACCTCTGCTTTAGACAACATTGTCTACCCAGTCTTCATTAATTCTGTAAGAAAAAAAAGAGATTCAACGAATACAAAGATATAAGGCATCACTGAACTTTTTTTTAAGTTTTATTTTAATGAATCATTAAATTAACACTAATGCGACCTTCACCAGAAAACAGTTAAATTCATCAAGTTCTTAGATCAGGTTTCCTCTTTTAAATACAAATGTGCCTAGCAAGAATGAGACAAGGGACACAAAGTTAGCATGCCATCCTGTATGTTCTTCATCTGGATCCTGAGCAGTAAGAGTCTCTCACATCAATTGATTAACTGCAACCCTTGAGATGGAAAGAAAAGTCCATGGAAGTTTTTTTTTTCTTTCCTTGATTTTAATTTTAATACTAAATGATATCCAGATTCAACTATCAATTTGCAGGAAATACAAAGAGCAAAGAAACCTTTTCAGTTCTATCAAGGATCTGAAATTGGCAAGATCTAGACTGAGTAGAAATTCTATAGGATAAATTTCTTCCCCCAAAAAAGTATGAGAGAATCTATAGCTTAAGCAAAATTTAAGAGATAAATCTATCACCTGCAATAGATTCCCAAACAAATAATTAAAAAGAAAACAAACTGTATGAGACCTTTGGAAATTTGAATACTTAATGAGTACTTGATGTTGAATAATTATTGCTAATTTTTAGATGCAATATGGTATTGATTATTCTTTAAAGTATACTTATCTTTGAAGAAATACATTATTATAAATAAAATGATATATCTTGGATTTGCTTTAAAATAACATTAAAAGGAAGAAGAGTGGCCAGGTAATAGAGATGAACCAAGATTGGCCATGAGTTGGTAATTGTTGAAGCTGGGTAAGAGGTACCTAGGTTTCATTATGGCACACTGTCAACTATTCTATATATGTTTAAATTTATATTAAAATTTTTTTTATTAAACTAAATGGAGAAGAGACTGGCAAAGCAGTCGCAGTAACCTTTATCCCAAGATTAGCTGAAACACTGAAATCGGGAAGAGATTTTTAAAAATCTATTTAGGACTTTTAGAGTTAAAAAATACAAATCTAAATAACTACACTTTGCATTTAAGTAAACAGATGACTAAATCTTTAGTGAGCTGCTCAGATTTCCTGTCCTTTTAATTTTCTAAGAAAACAATTCCATGGGCCGTATTTTACACACACACACACACAGTGTCTAGGTCCACACAGATAATTATGTTGATGACCTCAGCTGTTCAAGGCACCATTAAATGGTTTGAGTGTGTAAACATATGCTCGTTCTTCCCTTGAGCCACTATCAACTTCTTCCTAAATGGGGGGTGATAGAAAAACCACAGCTGAGGTCCTGCATGAAATCTGTCACACTGTTACCAGGGAGGACAAGTTAAATCTTTATCTTCATCCTAACTTGCACAAGAAATTTATTATAATGAAGAAATGGGCAAAAGACGAGAAAAACTTCTAGCTAGCAGCCCTTGTCTGGAAATATTATCTTCCAAAGTGTACCTAATATATATATATAACTGATAATCTAACAACATCTTTATACAGTATGCTTAAATATATGTTCAGTTTGTTTAAATATATACTATTTAAGAAATACATCCAAAGGTAAGAGTGGTTATCTTTCTATGGAGGGATATTTTTCTTTCTCCCATTTTGTATTTCCAGATTTACTACAAGGAATATGTATCACTTTGATAAGGGGCGGGGGTGGTCCTCCAGGAACAGAAGAAAATTTATTTTACCATGTTATGTAGTATATAATAACTGAACAAAGTTCAATTTGGTGCAATGTGAAACAGGCTATAGTTATATTATTCTTCTAGCCTTCCCCTTGCTCATGTCCCCAGTATGAACCAGACATCTTTTCTCAGTTCTCCCTGTGAATGAGAAGACAAAGTCATCTCTATTTCTCTGTTGATTGACGTCAAAAGGGAAAGCAGCACTCACCCTCAAGCCACTTCCTAATGTCTCTCCATCTCCTGATTTCAAGAAATATTCATGAACTACAGTCTTTTTTCTAGACACCTTCTGTCTGCCTAGCACAGATTCTCCCTAGTAGCTATTCTCTTATTTCAGGTCTCTGCTAAATGATTTGTTGCTGCTCTGTGATGGTACTCCTTCACTCACTCTCCTACATCAATTTCTACAACATACATCACACATCAAGTCTCTTCACTTTTGGGCATCCTTTTATGTCCAACCTATGCCCTACTTCTAGGCATCATACATTGAAATAATGTCAAAATTTCAAATGGTGGGCCTCCCTGGTGGTGCAGCGGGTTGAGCACTGCACTGTGAAGTATCTGCTGCACAGCAGCGTGAGCTCGCCCCCTGGCCAGGGAGGGGACCCACATGGGTTAGGGTTAGGGTTAGGGTTAGGGTTAGGCCACAGGCATCACCTTCCTCCCTGCTACTCCCCTCAACAGTGTATTTCAGTCAATCTACCTGTTCTACTCCCCGCTCTGTCTCTGGTGAGTCTTCTCACCTCCCGCGACTCTGGCCTGTACCCCAGCTCTTGTATGCAGAAATAAATTAATCTTTAAAAAAAAATTTCACAAATGGTTCAGCCTAATGTACAACCTGATTATCAGAGTTAACCTATTAATTACATGCAGAGATAGGTTTTTATAAACTCATTTTCTCAACAATTAAAAACCAACAACTATAATACCATCCTTCATAAACTGAAGATGGTTGTATTTCTTTACTTGGCCTTGATATACATATATAGATGCAGAAATGGCTAATGTCTATTCAAGACCTCTCTGTCTCTCTCTCTCTCTCACACACACACACACAATTTCCATATAATTAAGGGCAGAATGGGCCCACGTGAAAGGCTACACTTCTCAGCTCTCCTTACAGACAGAGGCAGCAGTAGGATATAAATGAAAGTCATTGCCCTTTGGCCTCCAACCCTTCCCCCTCCTGCCTTCTTGCCTAGAACACAGATGGCTGACTAGGGTGTGAGCAGTCACCTTATGACTCTCAAAATAGAAGCCATATGTTAAGGCTGGCCTGCATAAATTCAGAAGGAGATGAGATCCTAACTTCATGGGGCCAAGAGAGTTTTTGTTTTAACATACACATAGATTTTAAAATAGGCCTGTGACTAAAATAGATCTGTGACTTAAACATTTACCCTGAAAAAAAAAAAAAGGCATCCCTGTTATGTTATAGCTAAAGTCTGGTCAAAGGTATTATCCACAGACAATTTACCGGTTAATAGTCTGGTTCTAAAGTTAGACCAACTTGAGTTTGAAGTTGCTCAACCACTTGCTACTGTGCTTCTTGGACACATTAGATCTCTAAGCCACAGTTTCTTTATTGAACCGTTAAGAGTTGTGGGTTGTTGTGATTAATAAATACTAATACTTAGTACCATATCAGGTATTATTTTATATAGATGAACATATATATAACCCAGCAATTTTACTCCTGTCTAACCTAGATAATTTCTAATGTATGAATAGTAGAAAGACAAAGATATGCCAAGTACAGAATCAGGAGAATGTCTAGAGAGAACATGAAAAAAATTGCAAATATTAACTTCAATTTGTAGGAAACCAAAATATCTCTCTTCAGTGGAATAATCAAAGCAATTTAAACAGCTAACAAGTTAGCTAACTTGAGAATTCACATGAAATTAGACAGAATTAAACATTAAGTTGCCCAACCTATTCTGTAGAATATCTATAATAACAACATTACTAAGAGCATCTATACCCTGGCAGAGTCTCTACTTGCATCTAACAAAAAGAAAGTCATTCATCCTCAAGGGATTAAGAAGTCTGTTTAAGATTCATAATTAAGCAAAGAATTTAAAGTTACACTTATCCATTAATTTGGCCTTCCCATTTGCACACACTTGCAGCTGCTCCTTCCCATTCCTGAGTAATCATGCACCATCCCTTGTCTTACTTTTTGTTATTTCAGCACACTGCATATTCTCTCCACAGACACCATCTTTCCCTTCAGCTATGAGGCAGACTGCTCTTTCTCTTCCCTTTTGTATAGGTTTACTTCACTCCGTTGTGAAAACACAAAATATCTGAAGTAGTATTCCTCTTATAAATATCATTAATACGTCAAAGAACACGAATGAGGCCAGTGGACCACAACCAGCTACAGATCTTCATTACCTGACTTTTATTTGGCAAACTAGCACGCTGAATATTGAGGAGAAAGGGGAGTAGAGGCATGAAACAAGTACAGTTGATATCATAACAAGATGAAAAGTGAAGTTACAACTGCAAATAAAAGTTTAATCAAATATTATTCAAGTTGCTGATACAAATCCCAAAATTTCTGTGGATGTCAATAGACTAAAAATATAAAATTTGCAGTAGGATAATAGCATGCCTAGTTATCCTGAATTGTTTATGTCCACATTTTGCCAAATTCCAACTCAGTGGCTAAGGTTAGGTAAGATGGCAGAGGAAATTCTAGCTTTGAGTAAGAAGCTAAAATAAATGTTAAGAATTCTTTTAAATCATACTAGTGTCAGGGCCTCCCTGGTGGTGCAGAGGTTAAAGTCTGGCTATACTCTCAAGCTATAGCCAGCCACTGCTGCATGAGTTCCACCCTGGCAAGGGAGCTCACCTACATGGTGCAGCAGACCTCTCCTGTGTGTCCCACCCTGCTCCCCTTAGCAGTGTACTTCAGTAGATCCTCCTGTTCTGCTCCTGACTCTGACTATGATGAATCCTCTCACACCCCACACTTCTGGCCTACACCCTAGTTCTTGTATGCATAAATAAAAATGAATCATAAAAAAAAATCATACAAGTGTTACTTCTATTAGTAAAATGCAACAAATAAAGTATAACACATTATCAAAACCCCAAATCTGTGTCAGTACTAT
Organism: Galemys pyrenaicus; assembly: GCA_019455555.1. NCBI lineage: Eukaryota > Metazoa > Chordata > Mammalia > Eulipotyphla > Talpidae > Galemys > Galemys pyrenaicus. The sequence goes on along the minus strand of JAGFMF010012145.1, from coordinate 8,117,223 downwards.
TTTTATGTTTCCATTCATTCATAGCATTTATTTATTTTTTTAAGATTTATTTATTTTTTGGAACTACCATACGATCCGGCAATCCCGCTCCTAGGAATCTACCCAAAGGACACAAAAACACTGATCCAAAAGAGCACCTGTACTCCTATGTTTATCG
>JAGFMF010012145.1:8090036-8116882 GCA_019455555.1 Galemys pyrenaicus | reverse complement strand
GGGGGGGGGGGGGGGGGGGGGGGGAGGAGGGCAAAGGGAAGAGAAGGGAAGAGGAAGAGGCCAGAGGGTGCACAAGGGACTGAGGTGATGGTGCGCAGGTGAAATGGTGGTGTGTACTCCCTGGGGACTACAAATGATGTCAAACATAACTAATTAAAAAAAAAAAAGATTTAAAAAAATTTATTTTTATGCATACACGAGCTGGGGTACAGGCCAGAGTCGCAGGAAGTGAGAGGAGTCACCAGAGACAGAGCGAGGAGCACAACAGGCAGATCAACTGAAATACACTGCTGAGGGGAGCAGGGAGAGGCAGGAGAGGTCTGCTGCGCCATGTGGGTCCCCTCCCTGGCCAGGGATTGAACTCACGCTGCTGTACCGGGGATGCTCCACAGAGCTGTGCTCAACCCGCTGAGCCACCAAGAAGGCCCCTCATTCACAGCATTTATATGAAAGAAAAAAACCCAACTTTTTCAAAGAAAAACATCCCATACACCACCGTGGTCATTCTCCCCTCACAGTCAGGGCATTCTGACAAATATAAAAGGTCATCTTGCAAGATGATACTAATCAGCACTACTATAACATCTCTGGCAAATCTTGACTAATTTCAGATGTCAATTTAAATTAGGGTCAATGTAAGTCACCTACCCCAAGATTTATATCATTGATAACAACTTTATTTTCTATTTTTGTTGCCACATCCATGCAAGGAACGTCACTAAAATAGACAATAATTAAAATGGGTAAAAATCAGCAGTTAACGTATGTTATTCTAATGATAACCTCGTAGTACATATTAATCCAATAACTATTGTGCATTTTCTAACTTAAAGAAAATGAAAGAAAAGCAGAAACTTAAATACTCAATACATTCTGCTGGTCCACAGTACCTTTCTCTCTTTAGAGTTATGAAACCTTTTTCCCCTTACAGTGATGTTACGGAGTACAAGATACCTTCTTAGCTCTATTCTCATTTGCAATATTCTCAACTGGTAATTTAGGTCTTTAAAAGATGATCATCCTTAAAAACCCACACTGCAAACATCAAGTAGCCATCATCAAAAACAAACACAACTGAACTCTTATTATGTGACAGGCACATCCCTAAAGAGACATACACACCATCCTTATAAATAGGGCCAAAAAAGCACAGGGGAGGGAGGGAGGAAGGAAGCGGAGGTGGACACGGGAGAAGAAGGAAAGAGAAAGACAGACAGATGACATGTCCCAGATGCATTTCTCCTCAGAAACACATACAATCCAAGAACTATCTGCATGTGTTGATCACCAGATAATTACCACGTAGCAAGAGTGACCACATGGTCAGTAAGTCAATTACAGCATAATCAGGACAAATTCAGTTGACACATTCACTAGTTAGAAATACTTTTATTACCCCAGATTTAAACATTTGTAAGAATATTTATATTCAGGTTTTTCTAATTAGATTTGAATCTTAATTTGCTATTATAGAAGCAGAGAAACTTCTTATGGAAAGGTTTTACCAAACATCAGATTTTGGGTTTTTGTTCCATAACCAGGGCTAAAGGCAAGATTCCTCGTAGATATTAGGGGAGGAACTTTTTCTATTTCTCTTTTCTCCCAATAAACTGACTTGATATTCCTAGTAGAATTAAGAGAACAGGGTCTCCCTGGTGGCCTAAGGGTTAATTCTCAGTGCAGCCACCACTCTGGCCTAACTTCAATCCCTGACCTCCCACTCCCCAGTCAGGGAGCTAACCCACATGGTGCAGCAGACTTCTCTAGTCTCTCCCACTGCTCTCCTTAGCAGTGTATTTCAGTAAATCCACCTGTTCTGCTCCCCACTTGGTCTCTGGTGAATCCTATCACCCTCTGCTCCTCTGGCCTACACCCAATCTCTTCTACATAAAAATAATTTTTTAAAAAATTTTTTTAAAAATAGGATTTAAAGAACAAATTAGACTCCCCAATGGACTCAGAGTAGGAGGAAATAAAGGATAAAATCCATAAAGTTTCATATTATCCCATCAAATGAAAAATATAAACAGGAAGTAATACCATCAAAATTTTTAATAATATTATTGTTGATTAAGAAGGATCATGGGTAATTTTTGTTTTATCTTTACACTTTATTGCCTAAATCTTCCAAAACACCACAATTATTATTTTTAAGTGGGTTAAGGTACATCATTAAGTCACTTATTTTTAGGAATCTTCTTTGCAGAAAAATTTTTTCTGCCAATAAATACCAGTTTAATACTTGTCAAAAGTACTACCTAACTTAATAAAGAACAGAATCTCTTATAACTCAGTAAAGAATCATTAAAAATAGTTCTTCCTCCAAAAAACACTCATCTAATAAAACCTGCTTATAACCAGCTACAACACATCCTACCTTATTATTTTACTTCACACTAAATGCTATAATTTGGTATCCTATCAAACACTGTGAAATATATTCTGAAAGCAAAAAATCACTATTTAGTGTTTTTTTTGTGTGTGTTTTTCGTATCCATACCTTGAATGGGTGATTCACTAAAGCTTCCAGATATGAAAAGTCCCCAGTAAGAAAAGTAAGTGTCATGCTTTCATTTTCTTATCAAGCAACACATTGACTATCCTAATATGTATTTCCTGGTACACCACAAGTCATTTGTAAACATTTTCTTCTGTATGATACACCTCATATAGTCAATCTCTGGATATTCTGGTTTCTCTCCTTAGGACTATGAGATAATATAACTCATTTCAAAATTAAACCTAACTGCAACCAGAGTAGAACAATATTCCCAAAGACATGAGTTTCTAAAAAAATACTTTAAGTTAACAAAATATAACATCAAAACTGGCTAATTTAATAACTTACAAAAAGATATTTACTATTTGATTTTAGGTGACATATTTAATATTAGTTACCTAAGTTTTATCAGGGTACTTTTAATAATTCTAAAAGTAATATCCAAACAGGAGAGAGCAATTTAAATTCAAGTTTTGCTTTTTTTTTTTTAAAGATTTATTTATTTATGCATACAAGCACTGGGGCACAGACCAGAGGTGTGGGGGAGGGGGGGCGAGAGGATTCACCACAGAGAGCAGGGAGCAGAACAGGCAGATAACAGAAGTACACTGCTGAGGGGAGCAGCGGGCACAGCAGGAGAGGTCTGCCGCACCNTGTGGGTCCCCCTCCCTGGCCGGCAGCAGGGATGGAACTCGTGCTGCAGTGGCTGCGGTTTGCTTCACAGTGCGCCGCTTAACCCACTGCGCCACCAGGGGAGGCCCTAAATTCAAGTTTTAAGTTCTCCACCCAGTTTAAATTTTAAGAGTTGAGCATTGGTAGTTATCTATAAAGATAGTTTCCAATAACTCCTCCAATCAAGTTTGGAATCACAAAATGAGGCCCAGTCTTCCTGGCCAGCCTCCTGATAACTGAATCATCCCAAAAGAGGCACAGTTGTGAAATTAAAGCCATCACATACCCTGCAGCCCCAGACAGCACTGCAACTAACTCATTAAGACTAGTCACCCTGGTCGAAATGAAGCCATTTTCAGAGAACTCTGCCCAAAATCCTGATCCACAGACACATGAACAGTACAATGCTTATCATTTTAAGTCACTGAGGTTTTATTTTTAAAGATAAACTTTTACTTTGGAATAATTTTAGACACAGAAAAGTTGCAAAGATGGTACAGAAAGTTGCTATGGGAGCCTCCCTCGTGGCCTAGGGGGTTAAGTCTCAGCGCTACCACCACAATGGTCCACACTGGCGTCCAGAGTTCGATCCCGGTCAGCAAGGTGATCCACATGGTAACAGCAAACCTCTCTTGTTTTGTCTGCTGCTTCTCTTAGCTGTGAATTTCAGTAGATCTGCCTGTTCTGCTCCCCGTTCTGTCTCAGGTAAATTCTTTCATCCCCTACTCCTCCACACTTTTGACCTACACCCCAGTTCTTCTATGCAAAAATACATTTAGAAAATATTTTTTTAGAGAAAGTTATTAAGTATCCTTCATCCAGTCTCCCTTTTTGTTAACATCTTAAATGACTAAGGTTCATTTGTCAAGACTGGGAAATTCACATTGGCATATCACTACAACTTAATTCCAGATTTTATTTGGGCTTAATTGGTTTTTAAATTAATGTCTTCTTTCTGTTCTAGAATCTAATCCATGGTATCACACTGCATTTAGTTATCTGTCTCCCTAGTTTTGATCTGTGACAGTTTCCCAGTATTTCCTTGTTTATCATCACTTTGACTATCTTAAGGAGTACAGGTCAGATAGCCTTAGAAATGTCCTCTAGTTTGAGTTAGTCTGTTGTTTTTCTAATTATTAGACTAGGGGCATGAATTTTTTGAAAAATGTACCACAGAGGGGAGCTGGCCTTCTCATCATCTCATATTAAGAGATACCAGGTATTCATTTGAGCTCACTGGCAATATTAACCTTCATTACATAGTTAAAGTAGGTTAACCACGTTTCTCCATCATAAGAAAATCACTGAGTTTTGAGGTGACTGTGTAGTAAAACAGGTAACTGATAGTGATTCAAAAATATATTAAAAAGATTAAGGCTTTAGGGAGTAACTTACAGTATATTCCACAAAAGAAAGAACTCTTTTTACTTCTTTAAATTAATATTTTTCTGTTCTGTGAAAGACAATGGAAAGACTAGCTACTGACTGGGAGAAAATATTTATGAAGACATATCTGATAAGGGACTGTTCAAAATATACAGAAAATTCTTAAAGTCCAATATTAAGGAAACAAACAAACCAAATAAAAAATGAGCCAAAGACTTTAGCAAGTATCTCACTAAAGAAGATACATAGACAAATTAGACGAATAAGCATATGAAAGGATTATTCACATGTCATCAGAGAAATGCAAATTAAAACAATAACCACTACACACCTACTAGAATGGCCAAAATCCACAACATTGACATCATACTAAACTGGCAAGGAAGTGGAGCAATGAGAACTCTCTTTCATTGCTGCTGGGAGTACAAGATGATACAATCTCTTTGGAAGACAGTTTAATAGTTTCTTACAAAACTAAATGAACGCCACAGAATTCTACAAGTGTGTACTTTGGTGTTTACCCCAATAATTGAAAACTTATATCCACTTGGATGCTTATAGCAATTTTATTCATGATTCTAAAACCAAGTAACCAAAGCATCTGTCAGTGGATAAATGAGTAAGTAAACTGTGGCATATCCATACAATGAAACATTAATCAGCACTAAATATTAATGAGGTATCAAGCCATAAAAAGATAAAGGGGAAATTTAAATGCACATTACCAAGTATAAAAGACAACCTGAAAAGCTACATACTGTAAAATTCCAACTATAATGACATTTAGAAAGGCAAAACCACGGAGCTCAGAGGTTGCCATTTCTAAGGGAGAAGCAAGGAATGAAGAGATGGAGCACAGAATTTTAGGACAATAAAACTACTCTGTATAATATTATAATTGTGGATATATGTCACACTACATTTGTCAAAACTCAACAGAATATACTACATGAGGAGTGAACTCTAATTAACCCATGAATTTTGGTTATTAATGATCTGAATGGACCTATAATAAGTAGAGATTAAGTTAGTATTCCAAAACCTTCCCACAAAAAGAAGTTGAAGATCAGATGGCTTTACTAGTGAATTCTATTAAGTGCTTAAAAAAGTATTCATAACAGCCCTTTAAAAACACTTTCCAAAAATATGAGGGAACACTTACTAACTTATTCTATGAAGTCAATATTATTCTAACACCAAAACCAGACAATGACATCCCAAAGGGAAAAAAAGAAAACTTACAGAACAATATCCCTTATACATATACACACAAAAATCCTCAATAAAATACTAGCAAACTAAATCCAGTAACACATATAAAAATTATATATCATAACAAAGTAGAATTTATCTCAGGAATGCAAGGTTGAATCAACAAACAAAAATCAACCAACGAAAAGCACTCAAATTGGGCCTCCCTGGTAGCCTACAGGGTTAAGTCTCAGCACTGTCACCACTATGGCCTGAGTTTGATGCTGAGTTCAATCCCCCGCAGGGAGCTGACCCACATGGGGCAGCAGACCTCTCCTGTCTTACCCGCTGCTCCCCTCAGCTGTGTACTTCAATAGATTCACCTGTTCTGCTCCCCAGTCTGTCTTTGGTGAATCCTCTCAACTCCCCACCCCCACACCTCTGACCTACACCCCAGTTCTTCTATGCATAAATAAATATTTAAAAAAGAAGAGTCTGCAGTGTGTGGGCACATCCAAGCCAGAACATCACTACTCCCCTAGGGCCTGGGCCAGCTCGTGGGCAGGAGGTGAGTGAGAGCAGGAAGACCTATTCCAACAGTGAGTGGGCTTTTCTTTAAAAAAATAGTATTCAAATCATGGCCTGGCACATAATAGGAATTAGCTCTTGATTCCTCTTTAACTATAGTAATATTGCATCTATTTCTCAAGTATAAAAACAAAAAGTACCAATAACTGGTAATACCAAAGCAACTTTCTCAATCAACTTTAGGGTCATTCTTATCAAAAATTATGGAAAAAAATAACCAAGATGTCTCATCTATCTAGTCTATGTTTGGATTCTTACTCGTCATTTCTATCATCTTAAAATGGACACAACTGTTCTCCTGCCTTAAAGGGTCTTGCTATTCAAGTATAGCTGAGAGGAGAAGAATTAGCATCACATGTCAGAGGGCAGACCCCAAGCCCCACTCCAGATCTGCTATATCAAAATCTGCATTTTAACAAGATCCTCAGGTGACCTGCACACACACTAAGATTTCAAAAATACTGAAGTAAGACATAATTAACTCTAGTATGGGTCCACCCAAATCATGTTACATAAGGACACCATAGTAAAATAATTCACACTACAGTAAATTATGACTTGTGAAAAACTAAGTAGAATGAAATGAACATTTGCGACTGCTCCACTTGTAATAGAGACATCAAACCTAATCAGGCCAGTTTTGGAGTAAGTCAAGTCTAGGTTTAAATCTTCGCACCTAGTCATTGGCCATATGACCTTTAGACAAGTTACTTCACCTCTCCTAGTCCCAGTTTACTAACCTGTCAAAGGAAAATACCACCCCCTGACTCATGAGATTGCTGTAAGAATATTAGGTAAGTGCTTTGCACAAGGATACTCATTAAATCTTCCCTCTTTCCCTCTTTCCTCCTTTGAACAGAACAAGAGAAACTCAAAGATTAATGTTTCCACCTATTCATCATCAAAATAAAACACACAACAAATGTTTTGACCCAAAATGTTTTTCTAATGCTGCCTTTTATTGATTCGAACTCAAAGGTTAAAACAAAAGACATGAAAGACAAAAAAAAGTCAAATGTTAACTGGACACATGCACATCCAACACTATTCAATATGATTTAGAAATCATTTTCTTTTCAAATATTTAAAATTTTTATAATAGGGTATATTATGAATTATCAGAGCTATAATTAAATTTGAATTAGTGATATATTGGTGCTTCAAAACTAAAATATATATATATAAATTAATTTACAAAATGTACTCAGTTTACAATCTACTATGTTTAATATCTAAATTGTCAACTGAGGTATTCAAAAATTTAACAAAATGTAAAGATTTTATTTATAAAACAAGAGCATGTTCATTGGAAAAAAAGACTTTAGTTCCTGTGTCACTATTTTTTTTTAAAGACTTATTTATTTATGCATACAAGCACTGTGGTCCAGGCCAGTGGTGTGGGGGGGGTGAGAGGATCCATCAGAGACAGATTGGGGAGCAGAACAGGCAGATTAACTGAAACACACTGCTGAAGGGAGCAGTGGGTGAGGCAGGAGAGGTCTGCTGTGCCATGTGGGTCACCTGCTTGGCCGGAGGCAGGGATCAAACGTGCTGCAGTAGTTGCTCTGGCTTTGTAGTATGTTGCTTAACTCATTGTGCCACCAGGAAGGCCCCTGACACTAATTTTTTAACATTTCTCTGTCCTATTGGTAAATCCTGAACCTTCAGGAAGTCACAAAAGCAAAAAAGAGTAAATGACTAATAATATCAATGATAAGCTACAAAGGTCATACTCTCATGGAGCAAGTTTACTTCTAAGTAATTAGCAGAACATATGGTCTTTTAATACTACACCTGGTTTACACTAATACCTAAGGAAGAGATAAACAGGAAAGTTGATATGAAAAAGTAAAGTAAATGTACTTCATTTGAAAAAATAGACTATTTAGTCTAGAATTGACAGAGAGAACATCATAGACTAAAAAATATGCAGTGATAGCAAACTCAAGCTTGGCTTGCTTTTTAATCACCACATTAATACTAACACAAACTATTTGGAAAAGAAAAGTAGCTACACTTAGTATGGGGAAAGGTGTTTTTAAAAAGTCTTTTGACTGGAGGGCCTCCCTGGTGGCACAGCAGGTTGAGTTCAGTACTGTAAAGCATAAGCCGTACAGCAGCAGCTCGAGTTCGATCCCCGGCCAGGGAGGGGACCCACATGGCAAGGCAGACCTCTCCTGCCTCACCCTCAGCAGTGTGTTTCGGTTGATCTGCCTGTTCTCACCTCCAGCGACTCTGACCTGTACCCCAGCTCTTATATATATGAAGAAACAAATCTTTAAAAAAAAAGTCTTTTGACTAGAGCTGAACACACCAAGAAGAAAAGATACAGACATGTACACAAATAAAGTTAATTGAACATTAAACTCAAGAATGATTCACAAGAAATAACTTATCATAAACAAACTGCAATTAATGATTACAACATGGAATAAGTGTATTATAATCTCTTGGTTAATATCTTAAGATTATTCACTACGCAATGGGAGGTTTGCTGTGAAATTAAAGAAGCTGAAGCTTTGGGGTCCTTATTTGTACCAGTGCCTATCCATACCACATGGTAGAGGAAAGACAGAATTATTTTTCTATGGTCTTTATAGAAAATGATAGTAATATGAAAATCTTTAGAAGAACTTGAAGTCAAAAGGGCCTCCCTGGTGGTGCAGGCATTAAAGTCTCAGAGGTATCAAGCTATCCTCAGTCACTACAATGTGAGTTTGATCCTAGCCAGGGAGCGAACCCACATGGCGCAGCAGACCTCTCCTGTCTCACCCGCTGCTCCCCTCAGCAGTGTGTTTCAGTAGATCTGCCTGTTCTGCTCCCTATTCTGTCTCTGGTGAATCTCTCACCTCCCCTGGCACCTCTGGACTGTACTCCAGTTCTTCTATACATAAATGAAATAAATTTTTAAAAAAGAACATGAAGTCAAAAAATACTGAAAAAAATTAATGGAGTGTATGAGGGAGTTAATTAAAACATTATACTATTTCTGGAATTTTGTGATGTTTGTACTACTTTTCAGTTTTGTTTTTTTTTAAATGATTTATTTTATTTATGCATACAAGCACTGGGGTACAGGCCAGAGGTGTGGGGGGGTGAGAGGATTTACCACAGAGAGCGGGGAGCAGAATAGGCAGATCAACTGAAGTACACTGCTGAGGGAGCAGTGGGCATAGCAGGAGAGGTCTGCCGCGCCATGTGGGTCCCTGCCCTGGCCGGCAGCAGGGATCGAACTTGTGCTACAGTGGCTGCGGTTTGCTTCATAGTGTGTTGCTTAACCCACTGCGCCACCAGGGAGGCCTACTTTTCAGTTTTTTAATATGTAATTTGTTGTGAGTTATTTTCTCATCCTAAATAATTTTTGTTTTCATCTCTAATTTTTCATTCATAATTTTATATTTTTCTTTTAGAAAGACCTGTTTTAAGCATTTTGAATATTGATCAAATCATGTGACCTCAGACCTTTAATATCAAGGTATAAAAGACCTGCTCAAAGACCTCCCCCTCATCTCAAACCTGAGATTATTATTTATCACCGCACATCATATATTAAGGGGTAAATCAAATTTCAGCAGAATCTTACTTAGAGTTCTAATTTCTTAAAACCATGTTAAGTAGAAAAAAATGTAAAAAGTGAAAAAGGTGATGAAATGAAAAAGAACATTTTAGGGATAAGTGGTATAGCAATAGAAAATAGATTCATTTGCTAGAACACTACCTCAGCAAGATGAGATATAGCTAAACAGTAAATATGTAACCAAAAGTAGTTTAGTAAATTGTTGGTAATGAACAGTGAAGATAGCTAACAGAAAACAGAAGATCATCCAATTGAAAAGGAAAAAAATGGTTACGAAACAGCCAATGACCGTTCCTTAGCTTCCATATGACTAAGCATTGTTCTGGAGAAATGAAAATGTACGGTCACACAAAAACTTGGGTATGAATGTGCACAGCGGCATAATTCATAATGGTCAAAAAGCAGAAGCAAACCAAATGCCCACCAGCTGATAAATGGATTCATATAATGGAATATTATTCAGCAATAAAACAATGAACTAGTGATACTACTACACAGATAAACCCCCAAAAATGCTACATTAAATGAAAAGCCAGTAATAAATAGCAGACATCATTATGATTCTATCTATGTGAAGTGTCCAGAATAGGTAAGTCTATAGAGACACAAAGCAGAGGGTGCCCAGGGCTGGGGTCACGGGTAGTGAGTGAGAATGGGCTAATAACAGGTTTCTTTTGGGGGGGACAAAAATGTTCTAAAATTAGATTGAGATGAAACACTCTATAAATACACTAGAAAACACTTTAATGGGTAAACTACATATGTTAATTATCTCAATAAAGCTGTTTAAATAAGCCACAGTCATAATTTATATATATAAGGGATTTATATATATATATATAAGAGATTTATTTATTTATGAAGACAAGAGCTGAGGTGCAGGCCAGAGGCGTTGGAGCGGGGGGATGGTGTGTGTGAGAGGATTCACCAGAGATAGAGTGGGGAGCAGAACAGGCAGATTTACTGAAATACACTGCTGAAGACAGGAGAGGTCTGCTGCACCATATGGATCACCTCCCTGGTTGGGGATCGAACTCGTACTGCAATGGCTGCAGATAGCTTCATAGTACTGAGACTTAACCCCTTGCGCCACCAGGGAGGTCCCCATAATTTACGTAAATCATGTGAAAGCTAGATTTTAAAGGAATGTCATTTATAACAATTAGTTTCTACTCAATAAAAGCTCAATGTGCTAGGCACTATGTTAAGCATGTTACATATCATTTCTAATTTTTCAGCAGTTCTAAAAGGTGTGTACATCATGTTAAATGTTATATACATTCAACAAAAATAGAAACAAAGGATAACTTGCACAGACTATACATTCATCAGTTACGGGAGCCAGAATTCTAAGCCAGGCCTAGGATAGGTCTTTGGCTCTATTCTACCTTTCCTACAAGTCCAGGAACCTTGTATCAATAACCATGCTCTACATGCCCTTCCAGAATTAACAGTCTGTGATACATAAGACACCCCCTTAACATTTCAGTTAAGCCTGCTGGGGCACCATGTGTTACATCTTGATGGCGCCAAGTTATCACCACTATCCTCAATCAAACTTTGGACCTGATTAAGGATCTCCTCAAGAAAAATCTAAGATAAAATTACAACTAAAATGTAGCTTGTTAGATATCAAGAGGCATTAAAAGTCAAAGAATGGGGAAAGAATTTTTTTTTAAAGATTTATTTATTTATGCATATAAGTACTGGGGTACAAGCCAGAAGTGTGTGGGGGGGTGAGAGGATTCACCGCAGAGAGCGCGGAGCAGAACAGGCAGATCAACGGAAGCACACTGCTGAGGGGAGCAGTGGGCACAGCAGGAGAGGTCTGCTATGCCATGTGGGTCCCCTCCCTGGCCAACAGCAGGGATCGAACTTGTGCTGCAGTGGCTGCAGTTTGCTTCATAGTGTGTTGCTTAACCCACTGTGCCACCAGGGAGGCCCTTTTTTTTAAAGATTTATTTATTTATGCATACAAGAGCTGGGGTGCAAGCCAGAGTCGAGGGAGGTAAGAGGATTCACCAGATAGAGTGGGGAGCAGAACAGGCAGACTTACCGAAACACATTGTGGAGGGCAGCAGCGGGCAAAGCAGGAGAGGTCTGCTCCGCCATGTGGGTCCCCTCCCTGGCCAGCGGCAGGGATCGAACTCATACTGCAGTGGCTGCCATTTGCCTCACAGTGCGTTGCTTAACCCACTGCGCCACCAGGGAGGCCCGAAAGAATATTTATTGAGAGCTTTTTTGTTCCTGGGTAAACGACTAAAAGCCCCTCCTGGCAATACCACCACCACCTCTATTTACCTCAAACTCCCTCTACTCTTCCTTTCTCTTCTGTAAAAAGGTAATTAGATATTCTCTAGATAACTATGGTCTCCACCAAGGGCTATGTAGACACAGTGCTGATCATAAGCAAGAAATGGGTCCTCTCAGATGTAACCACAGGCTGGCCTCCTCTCAGTTTTGGAGCAAGATAGATGGGCCTGAAGTCCTCTCAGGCAGAAGACCTAGAGGCGTCTGTCACTAGAAGGCAGATAATGTCTGTTGCAGTCAAGAAGGGAGACATCCCCATAGACTACAAACTGAAGTTTTATTTAGTGAGTCAGATTACATACAAGCATCTAGTATCTCTGTGCTTCTTTCCCCTTTTTTATCTCCAAATCTTTAGTAAAGTACTAAATATTCCAGCCTGGTCTCAGCTGTGTACTACAGAGCAGCAGAGAAGACTCACCTTTGGAACAGAAAATTAAAAAGAAAGCAACACTCCCTGAGGTCAGCAAGGGATTCTCCAGCGGAAAGTGACTCTTTAGGAACAAAAGTCCTTGCTGGGAGCTCCAATTTTTCCTCTCCAAGTGCAGAATCTCCTTTCCATAGCTAACTCTGAGGGATCCTCACTTTTATTTATTAAGAGAAGGCAGTTTTTACTATCAAAAACAGATCTTGGGGCCTCCCTGGTGGCACAGTGGGTTAAGCAACCCACTATGAAGCAACCTGCAGTCACTGCAGCACAAGTTCGATCGCTGCTGCTGGCCAGGGAGGGGACGAACCCACATGGCATAGCAGACCTCTCCTGCTTTGCCCGCTGCTGCCCTCCACAATGTGTTTCGGTAAGTCTGCCTGTTCTGTTCCCCACTCTATCTGGTGAATCCTCTTACCTCCCTCGACTCTGGCTTGCACCCCAGCTCTTGTATGCATAAATAAATAAATCTTAAAAAAACAAAAACAAAAACAGATCTTAGTATAAGTCCAGATCTATTTGATTCCAAAAATTATATCCTTATTGGCTTCTATACCCCATTGCCTCTGAAACACTAGATAACTGTCCAGTGTAAGTATGGGAGAGAATCATTTAACTGGAGGAGGAGGAGGAGGAAGGAAAGGGAGAAGGGAAAGAGAGATTTCTCCAAAGCAATTACAACTCATTGTGAATTGAATGTCAAGGATGGAAATATTTCCCTTTAATATATGCACTTAGCATATATGGAGAGTAATATAGGATACATAGCTACATAGCACTTGATATGTGTTAATTCCCTTCCTAAGGTTTTGGGTTTTAAATCCTAAAACAATTATATTAGAACAAATATCAAAAACAAGAACTCCCCCAAAAAAACACCCCACATTGCCCTGTTAAAAATTATTCCATAGGTAAAAAAAAAAAAAAATTGGTGTGACTATAAGGTTGTGATTCAAACAAAAAGCGGAACACACTATCTCACTTCTCCAAAATGTTGGAGTGCAAATTTGTGAATTCATTAAAGTACTACATCATTTACTTTTTTATTTACTTTACAATGATGTAGAATAACTTTTGGTATCTTCTAAGTCACAAAGATTCAAGATACTTCAGATTTTGGGTGATTTGTATAACAGTTCCCTAAATGCCTCCCAGTGAATATCAGCCAAACCTCTTCCTGTTTTTCAACCTTGTATGTTTACTTTCACATCTGCAGCAAGAGATAAAAGCAACAATGGGGACATCAGCCACTTGCTCCTGTCCTACAAACCCGGAAATGAAGCTTTGAAGCCAGAATTGCTGTGAAATGGGTCTTTAAAATACACACAGGTTTAAAATGTTAGATTTTGTATCAAACCCAAAGATCATTACTAAACAAAACCATATGTACTTCTACATAACTATATTATCTTCACATACAATGATATACAGACACACATCCAATTTAAATAGAAAATGGTATGAGTCAAGATGCAAAAGTGATTCTACTAAGTCAAAGATTATTCACTGCTATCTCACTAAAGTCATAGTTTATCAAAGGGAAAGGGAAATATAATTTATTGAGTATCTGTACATGCCAGGCCTATCATTAATTTGTTTTTTAATTTTTCTATTGAGGTAACATTGGCTTACAACACTGTATATGTCTTAGGGTTAAAAGAATCACACTCTGGGGCCTCCCTGGTGGTGCAGTGGGTTAAGCAACACACTATGAAGCAAACCGCAGCCACTGCAGCACGAGTTCGATCCCTGCTGCCAGCCAGGGAGGGGACCCACATGGCGGAGCAGATCTCTCCTGCTGTGCCCGCTGCTCCTCTCAGCAGTGTACTTATGTTGATCTGCCTGTTCTGCTCCGTGCTCTCTGTGGTGAATCCTCTCACCCCCCACACCTCTGGCCTGTACCCCAGTGCTTGTATGCATAAATAAATAAATCTTTAAAAAAAAAAATCACACTCTTCTGGCGTATGTATTCTATGTAATGTCAGTAGTATTATCCTTATATTACAGAAAAGGAAACAGAGGTATAAAAAAGTACTTTCACAAGGTTATAATCATTAGAAATCATTAACTTTGCTAGAAGGCCTATATGCAAATATAGGCCTTGGCTGTGGACTTGTTGACTATTAAAGGTGCCACAAAAAAGAATGGAGCTTTGAAGCTCATTTTCATTTGCTGATTGTATAACTTTGGACAAGTTACTAAACTATTACTTAAAATGAAAAATGGGATTAATCATACCTATGTCACAGGGTTGTGGTAAGGCTTAAATACAAAAATAATGATTAGCATTTATCTGGTGCCAGACACTATTCTAAACACTTCACATATATTATTTAATCATCATAACAACCTTAAAATGAGGCGCAGAAGTTAAGTGACTTGCCCATGGTCAATGACTAAAGAATGACAAGTAGGATTTAAAACCAGGCATCCTAATCCTATGTCTTACCTATACAGCACACAGCACGGAGCCTGGCTCACAATCATGCTAGTCTTTATTATGAGCATTATTATTTGACCTGCCAATATAGTAGTAGTGGACAAAGTGCAGTCTTTAGCATAGCCAAGGAGGCACTACGTGAACTGCTCCTTCTCCCATATATACCTCTCCAAACTCACCTGTATCACTTTTCTCTAGATCATTTTGATCCCAGCATGCTGGCTGGCTTAGTTTCTCAGACACACCAAACATGCTTAACCTTTGTGCATGAAATGCTCTGCTCCATGTGCCACTCTGTACACAAGTCAACTAACTTATCAGAAAAGTCATCATCTCTGGCCACTCAAAAATATCGATGTCACCTCCCTACCTTTTTAAAAAATAATTTTATTGAGGTGAAAATAGTTTACTATGTTTTAGGGGTAAAGGTTCACACCTATTCAAACGTATGTTATCATACCACATCCTCCACCAAAGTACCAACAATCCTCTACGATAAGCCACCGCTCCCTCTCTCTGTCTCTTCATATGCTTTCCCTAATCTTCACTAAAATCTGACATTTTATTTCTGATTCATATATGTGTTTATTATTTGCCCTTTCCCACTAAAATATAAGTTTCACAAAAACAAACATTTCTATTTTATTTACTGCCAAGTCCCAGTGCACTTAATTCAGATAGTGCCTGATAAAAAATAGGCAATCAATAAATAATTATTAAAACAATAAATGGTAGATATTTTAGCAATTGTTGTATAACAAATTACTCCACACCCCCAGACAGGGAAGCTTAAAGCAACAATTATTATCTTAGTTTCTGTGGGTCAGGAAATCAGGCATGGCTGACCTGGGTGCCTCTGTTTCAGGGTCTCTCCTGAAGTTGCAATCGAGCTGACAAGCAGATTTGCAGTCATCTCAAGGCTCAGCTCTGCTTGGGGAACCTACTGCCAAGCTCACTCACAAGCTGTTGTCAGAAGCAGATTCACAAGCAGATTCAGAAGATCTGCTTCCAAGTTCACTTACATGGTTGCTGATAGACCCTGGTTTCTCACCATGTGGGCCTCTCCACAGACTGCTGAATGTTCTTAAGACACACCAGTGGGTGATACAAGTGACAGGGCAAGAGCAAGAGGCCTGACCAAAGCCATAGCCTCCTGTGACCTAATCTTGGAAGTGACATCCCACCACCTGTGCAGTATTCCATTCAGCAGAAGTCAATCACCAGGTCTAGGCCATTACTGAATCAGGAGATTACCTTGATACCAGGAGGCAGGGATCACAGGGGCCATCTTAAAGGCTCCCTACCAACACAGGCATAATACAAATCTGAAAAACAAACAAAATCTTGCCCTTTGGTCATGTGATATATTCTTTAGTATATTTAGTTAAAAATTTGCAATCATTCACACTAATGCTAGTCTTTTCCATTTTAAATACACCAGAGGGAGCATAGTAACTGCTGGAAATTTCTTGCTAACCAGCATTCATTAATGGTCAGATTAGAGATAACAAGTTAACAATACAAAAGTTAACAAATAACTTTAATAAGTTAACAAAACAGCATCCGGAGAAAAAGGAATTATCAGATGAATCTTGCTAAGGAGATGACAACAATCTTTTCAAAATATGGATTGGATATTGGTTGATATTATGGAAATGCTGTTAGTTTTCTTATGATAATAATACTGTGGTTTATATCGAATAATGCCTTTATTCTTAGGAGATGCATACTGAAGTATTTTAGGATATAATAGCATACACAAATCAGAGAGGGGTAATTAGAAGCAGAAGCAGAATTATAACCCAAATCTTAAATCTAAATTTTCCTGGATTCACATTCACATTCTTACTACACCATCTAGGGATACAACATCCGTGGCGTGGCGTACTAAGCAATATCTGTGTTACAAGGGGTGGGGGGGGCAGGAGGAGGGCAATGAAAGACATGATACTTCTCTTCTGAGCTCTAGAAGCTGGCAATCTCACCAGCAAATAGCAGCTTTATATGCAACATAAAACCACCCATGACAAAATTGATAGGTAACAAATAAATGCTGCAAGAGTCCAGAGGGGATACCAACAAGCTTTCAGAAAATAAACTATCTTTGACACTTCTTTCCTCTCATAGGTTTCTTATTTTGGGTCTCCTTTCCCTTAAGTTCTTCTCCTTTACTTTACCTAGTGACAACCAACTATTTCCTACCTAATAAAATTATCTGGAGATTATGTAAACATAAAATACATGTTTTGCTTGTTTGGAACACAGGATGTGATTTTTAAAATAATACACTATTTACATTTTCACTGAAAAAAAAAAGGAAACACTAAATATACTATGTGAATTTTCTTGCTTTCAAAAGCAATTGTGTTATTTCAAGTGTTAAGAATGCCAGAAAGCTTCAAGATTTAAAAATAACTTCACAAAAAGCTTATTTCCAACACCAGATGGAAAGAAATTACTCTAAAGACGCATGTGTGGGAGGACACATATACAACATCATATGACACCATGCAAGAGATTTATGTTATTACATAATGCCTTCAAAATTAGCAGGACTCTGCAGGTAGTAAGTTAGCAACAGTGTAGATTCTCTGAATCATTTTAAAAGCATAAAAGGGTAAGAAACAGCAAGTGGTGAGTGGTAGCAAAAAAAAAAAAAACCTTCACTTTAAGCTGCTTTCCATGTGTCCCTACTGCCTGCTGAAATGGTTGGCAGGTAAAAATGTAAGGGCTTAAATCCTTGGAGCTCTTGACAGTTCTGACTGTGTGCCCATATGGTCGAAACTAGGGGGAAAAATGAATTTCAGCAATCTATACCAAGTGTATTAACAAGGTGAAACACTTTTCATTTGAATATATGCAGAATTCCAAATTCATAAATTAAACCACGTTTGACATATAAATTTAAATAGCATTTTTTAGAAGATGATATAGTCAAAGATATACAATTAAGTTCATTGTGTGAAATGATTCTAACAGGATTCCTTGACTTTATGCAAGCATTAAGGAATAGCTGAATAGCAATCACAACTGAATCTTGGCATAGTACTATACAGTTGTAAATTACCAAATGTATACATTTCTTCTATACTAGTGGGTCATGTTCTTAAATTTAAACAACTTAAAACAACCCTATGCTTTAATAAATCACTGAGTTTCTTACTCAAACCTTTTATGTCATTAACAATGAACTTAATGTGGTAAAATACATGTTGATTTTTAATGATGCACATTTGAAACTTATGTAATGTTATAATGAAATGTTATCTCATCAATAACAGAAGAAAGAAATCACCTCTTTGCAAAAGTAAAAATCTTTTATATCATAGCTTGGAATGGCTTAATACAGATTTTATCACAGTATGAAAGATTTCAGAGTAAATGTTTACGCAGAAAGTATCTATACCTGCTTGTGTGTTGTGTCCAGTGCTACAATTCAGACATATAGATAGGGCATACCAAAAGCTGCTTTGCATTAGGACAATTTTTACAGAGGACGGAAGGCACAAGGAATAAGCAGATCGCATTTATAAATCACAATTAACTCCAATAGTATTATAACCTGTTTAGTTTTCTTATTATGTCTATATATTTTTTATGTCTATATATTTTTAAAAGAAATTGATGTGTTCCTATATAGATAATAATAGATGATAGAGCAGATTTTTATATATGTATTCAATATAGAGCAGAATTAAATAATATTAATACTACTGCTTCTTTCTATCTTATTTATCAATATAAACAGAGTTCCTACCCATTCCAGTTAATCCTTACTTCTCCCTATCCACTCTGCCAAGATGATTCTAACCCTACATAAGCTCCATTAAAATTGAGCTCTGAAATGATTTTAATCTCTACAAATAGAAACTGTCCTAAGAGTCAAGAATAATAGAGCCTAGAGTAATTGGATGGAAGTGACCCAAAGAGCCCTCAGTGATGGAAGAAGAGAGGAACAATTCAATAAACAATCACCATTCAACCCATATGGATTTATCTTAGAGATAATCAAGAGATACTTGCAGAGTAAAAATTGCTCTTAACAAATGTGATAATAAATGACAACTATGATGACAGAATGTCTTTGGAACTTCTTCATAGCAGGGACTTTTAGGGGTAGTTTATTGATGTAGGGACTTTGTGGGGAGAAGCTGATGAATATTAGAAGTATAGTGTATTAAAGTTTGTTCTAGTTATTGACGACACCATGGTATGTTGCTTGTCTTCAAAATCCAAATTATTTTTCAATACTTCAAGGTGGGTACAGTCCCATTTATATGAAGATAATTAGCAAAAATAAATATAAACAGACTTTCAGCAAAATCAGACTCTCCCACTAAACTTTCCTAAACCCAACATGTGAAGTCACGTCAGTGAGGTAGTAAATTCTAAACAGGATCAGCACTTAAAATAGAATATCAAGTTCTCCTTTCTAACACCTCCAATTTCTAAATTCTACTCATTGTTATTATAGCATTTTTCTTTATCCTTCTCACTGTGTATTCATTAAATAGCACAGAGTAAGTCAAAATACTAATCTACCCCAGGTGTACACCACAGTATTTGTTACACTTCATTCTACTAAACACACCAAGAATCACTGGTGAAAAGGACACGGCATGGTACCACTGACATAAGAACAAACTTAAATGAGTAACAAAAATTAACCCATATTTTTGGAATTTGGTTCTTCTCTAAGAGCAACTGTAAGTGCAAATTCCAATAATTCTGGTACTCTACACAAATAAGGTCTATAACTGATCAATTCAGAAGCTTCTTTAAAAAGTTTTAAGGGTCCTCCGTGGAGGCGCAAGGGGTTAAGTCGCAGCACTATGAAACTATGCCACTGCAGCCACTGCAGCACGGGTTCAATCCCAGGCCAGGGAGGCGACTCACATGGCGCTGCAGACCTCTCCTGTCTCACCCACTGCTCCCCTCAACAGTGTATTTCTGTAAATCTGCCTGTTCTGCTCCCCACTCTGTCTCTGGTGAATCCTCTTGTCACCCCTGCCCCCCACACACACCTCTGGTCTATACCCCAGTTCTTGGATGCATAAATAAATAAATCATTAAAAAAATTCTAATAAGTTTAAATCTGAAACTTTCATAAGAAGAGGACAGTGATACCACCCAAAGTATACTATCTCCCATAATGTGAATTGGTTAAAATTAAGACTATAAACTAAGGAATGAAGCAGAAGACTAGCTTTGTAATGTCCCAAACTGTTAAATTCAAGCTATACACATACTGGTGAACATTAAAAGTGAAGCACAAACTGACAAAAGAGAATAACACAAAAACACACAGGCCATATATTAACAGAATGCCACAACCATTTCTTTCAGAGGAACTAAGAATCATTTGGAATCATTTGTGAGTTTAGATATTAGCTTATAAGTATTTCTTATGTTTTAAACATGCAAAGAAAAAAAATGTGTGTGTTATTGTGTTAACAGTATATCATATTATTTTTGTATCTTGAAGGTAAGCCTACTTTAAAATAAAGGTTCGTTCACCATATGTTCTACTTATATGTCGTATAGCGTTCAACAAACATTAAAGGAAAACTGGCCCTTAGACATCCAAGAAAGAGATTCAGAAAGCAAGCAGAGACACACCTAAAAAACGTTCTTCTATTAGCTCAGCCTATTTGCTGACAGTCAGAATTCCAAGCACTAAACTTGTCAATTGGTGAAGTTCTTAGCTCTGAGAAAAATGGAAGCCTAACAAGTTTTCTTAATCTCCCTTGGGCCATCATCTATGACTAAGAGCTGCACACATTGATGGGACACTTGAAACTGAAATCTTTTTAACAAATGCCAGTTAAAGAAAATTCAACTGTTTGGTCATAATAACGAAACTCAAAGGAAATTCAAAACAACTTCAGATTACTAATATATGGTACATTCTCAAGGGAAGAGCACAGAAAATAGGAAGAATTTTTATTACAAGCATAGATGAAACCATCTGGCCAAAGATACAGAAACAAGAGAAAAGTATGGGTTGTTACTGAGTTCTTTGTAGTTGAAAATACAAGTAATGAAGAAAATAAAGGTAAGATAGATTGGGGCGATATTGTGCAAGGACTTACCTATAGGACATTTGATATCAGACACTGGTATAAACACTGGGAGAATTCTAGTGAGCCCTACAGATTTAAAATGTTTATATCCAAGACTGAATTCCTTTACACAATGGAAAAGTGTAGTTTTCTTACTAGAGGGAAAAAAAACTAGAAGGCTAGCACACTGAATTCGGGTCTGCCAGTGAGTTCACTTATAATAGTGGCCAAGGGGCCTCCCTGATGGCTCAGTGGTAAGTTAACCAACGCACTATGAAGTAAACCGCAGGCACTGCAGCACAAGTTCCATCCCTGACCCCGGCCAGGGGGGTGACCCATATGGCACAGCAGACCTCTCCTGCCTCACCCACTGCGCCCCTCAGCAGTGTGTTTCAGTGGATCTGTCTGTTCTGTTCTGTTCTCCACTCTGTCTCTAGTGAATCCTCTCACACACCCTCCCCACCCCCTCCCGCGCACCTCTGGCCTGTACCCCAGTTCTTGTATGCATAAATAAATAAATCTTTTAAAAAAATAATAGTGGCAAAGATACACCTTACTTCGATTTCCCCAGGAATATGAGTAACACCTATCTTTACCTTAATTATAACTTCATTGTAGAAAGCACTGAATTAACAGCTTGATTCCAAGGCAATCTGATGTTCAGTTATTATACCCACTTTTTAATGTCATCTGTTGAGTGCTTACCGTGTGCCAGATATTCTGCTACATAGTCTACATAGCTTATATTAATAACAACTCAAAAAACTATTTTATAAAGGCAAAAATTTTACAACTGGCAGCGAAGCTGTAATGTTTCCCTTTTACAGAAAAGAAAAATGAAGAGTACAACAAGTTTTCATTATTTTACTAATAAAATAGGGATGACAAGAATTGTACCAATGAGATATACATCCACATATGTGTATATA
This sequence comes from Galemys pyrenaicus, assembly GCA_019455555.1. Classification (NCBI taxonomy): domain Eukaryota; kingdom Metazoa; phylum Chordata; class Mammalia; order Eulipotyphla; family Talpidae; genus Galemys; species Galemys pyrenaicus. The sequence goes on along the minus strand of JAGFMF010012145.1, from coordinate 8,094,803 downwards.
TGTGTAAACATAGATACCACTACTAAAATTTTTGCTGGTACTGAGAATACAAAAAACAATGAGCAATAGCATTGAATACAGAATATCCTCAAGAGAGTAGAAATCCACTATAATAATATCCAAGACACAAGACATAACCATTTCTTGCAATTTTCACTAAAAACAGAAAGAACAAAATAGCAGCTGTGAAATCACTCAGACTACTAAAAAAAGCTCAGCATCTCTTAAAGAAAAAAGGGGGGAAAAACTATCTCCTAATCAGCAGTACATGCCAAAAAACGACAAGTCTCCACAGACTAGTCATTTATGGTACAGTTAGAGAAACAAGATGACAGTCGCTATCATGTGGCCCAAACCAATCCGTCAGCAATTTGTTTCACGTGAGATCACTTTCTCTCAAGAGAACGCCTGTTCCGGGGAAAACTAAACCTGTTTTGGCAAACCACACCCCACCCGCCCACCCAGGAATAATAGCCTGGTGATGAATCTCGGGAGGGCCAGCCTGGATCCAGCCTCTCCACAGGTAAAGCAGCCCAGCCAGCGGGAGGAAATATTCCAAGCCGACAGATGCGAGTACTGAAAAAGGAGGTCACGATGCTGAGAGAATAGATTTAACCCCTTGGTCACTGGGAACTGAATGGGGGGAGCACCGGAGCCCTCGGGTTGGGGTGTTTGTGTCTGTGTGTGTGTCTGTGTGTGTTTTATGCTGCGGATGTCTATGGCGGGAAGGCCTCCAAGTCCTCCCCGTCTCCCCGCACCCCTCCGATTGTGCCTGACTTCTCCAGACAGCCCGGCTACCTCGTCACGGAAAACCGCTCTGCGGCTGCACCCCACACCTTCGCCGCCCGAAACCTGCAATTCTCCGGGGTTTGGTTTCCTCCCAGGCTCCAGCCCACGGCACAGTGATTGACAGGCCAGACAGTAGCGATTTCCCCCAGTCAGAAATATCCCCCAAGCCTAACTTTTAAACGCTCCCCCGCGCAACCCCCGCCTCCTTCTCCTCAGGCCGGCGTCTGGGTTCCAATCCCTGCGTGTGGAGGCCGTAGAGCCCGCGCCCCCGGCCCCGGGGCCTGTCGGGGGCTGGAGACAAAGAGGCTGCGGCGCCACCGCGGCCGCCAGGACCGTCCCCTCGAGGACAGCTCCACCACCAGCGTCTCCCCCCAAACCCCCCACCCAGCTCGCGTGCGCCACCGCCGCTGCTTAGCCTCACCGGCGGCTCCCAGGCCGGGGCTCCCGCGCCCGCTGCTGCAGCCACCCGATGAACAATAGCAGGAGGAGGCGCTGGCGGCGTCCAAGGCTCGGGCCCTCTGCGGCTCGCGGGCCCGCCGGCTGCAGGCAGACAGACTGACTAACCCACAGGCGGAGGGAGGGAGCAAGAGAGCGAGTGAGCCGGCGAGCAAGGGGCCGGGCGCGCGCCCTCCCGCCTTCCCTCGGCGAGGCAAGGCCGGCCCGGCCGGCAGCCAGCCCGCCCGCACGCGCCCCGCCCCTTCGGTTCGCCACAACATTGTAGTAAATTTCTATTGGATGGTGCCGGAGGGAAGGAGGGGGCCGGGTCCGCGGCCCGTCAGCCCATTGGCTGAGGCCAAGTTCTGGCTTCTCCGGTTTCACCCCTCCCTTAGGCGGGTATGGGGAGGGGAGGGGAAGGAAAAAGGGGAAGAGGCAAGGGGCTGGTTGCGGATGCGCAGGCGCGAGTGAACCCACTCTGGAGTCCAGGTGTTCCGGGCTCCTGCAGCACCCACGTGGTGAATGAGGAACCCAATGCCCTGGACGAAGGTGAGCTTCTTTCCACCAGTGGATGGATCAAGTAAGAGGCCAATATTTGGAAGCCCCAAGGAAATCCCAGGCTGCTGCCAGGCTGTTGCAGCTGACTGCCCCTTATGTACCTAGTGACCTTGGTTAAGTGCTCAGTTTTTCTGGACCTCAGTTTCCCCATCTCCTAACTTGCCCGTCTCTAGGCACCATTCCAACAGCCATCTGATGAGGCTTTACCTGTCCTGGCAGCAGGTAAGGCCTGAAATGGAATTTGAGTACGATGGCTGTGCCAACATTTCACCTGTTTTCTGCATTTTAAGGGTCTCCTCATGCCACTCTGGCACCCTCAAAATCATAAAACCTTAGCTTCCAAGGTCTGGTCTTCAACTGAATTCAGGGGTACTCTGACAATTATCTGACGTGCCTTTATTTCCTTTCAGAGATTTTTAGAGTCCCTTGATCTTTCACTCTCCCTGCCTGGTTGGTTTCTGAAGAGACTGGGGCCCCACCCAGCAGAAAGAAGCCTGTTTTAATGATAGCCCTATAAGGTAAAATAGGCTCCAATATTCGCAGTTTAGATAAGAAGAAACCTAAGCAGAGAGGGTTAGACTTGCCAGGAGAAGCCAATCTGACATCAGCGCCAGTATATGCCAGCTAAAGTGTCACCTGGTATCAATCACAGCCTGTTCACCTCTCAGCTCAGCCTCTAGAAACAGACTCCCTGGGTTCAATTCTCAGCCTCCAGCCCTCCCTAATTATTTGGCCCTCCCTGTGCCTGTTTCTGACCCCATATAAGGGTCAGAACTATCAAAAAGGTTGTTCCTACCTCATTAGAATTATTGTAAGAATGAAATGAGTTACATGTAAAGAGTTAAAATAGTACTGGTTCATAGTAAGGTCTAAATAAGTATTAAATATTAGTAACCTCTCTACAACAGCCTCTACTCACACTTTCTTGCCCTGCTTTAATTTTGCTTCTCAGCACTTACCTGACTTTCTACTACTTATTTACTTATTGTCCCTCTCAAATAAATTGCTACAATTTGGACTTTCATTAGCTCAAAGCTGGGGTGGGGGGGCTCTTATTCATCTCCTAGAAGAGTGCACACTCAATAAATATTTGTTCAAAGAATAAAAAAATCATCCCCACTTTATATAGAAGGACGCTGAGGTTTAGCAAGGTCAGGTGACTTGGCCAGGTCATTCTGTGTACTAGAGGCAAAAAACTTGTTCTTGAACACTCTGGTCTCCTGCCTCAGGTCCTCATGTTCAGCTGTGCTTTTTTTTTTTTTTTTTAAGACTCCCTTCTGTGTTTCACTTTGAGGTCACACTGGTTTACAACACTGTCTGTGGTTCAAAGGCATAGGCTCACACCTCCTCAGATGTCTGTCACCACACCACACCACACCTACCACCAGGGCACCCTTAGCCCTCTACCACAGTCCATGAGCCGCCTCCTCCTCCCCTCTTTGTTTTCTCCCTCCCCCTCCCCATCTCATAGCTTCCATTCCATAGTCAGATTTCTAGAGTTTGTTATTGGTTTGGTTTTGTCTGTACCATTTTGTTTCTCCGTATCCCACATATAAGTGAAACCATCCAGTTCTTGTTTTCCTCCTTCTGACCTTTGCTTATCAGCTGAGCTTTTGACTAAAGGGGCTGTAGCTCTACCCCTCTGTGCCTCAGATCTTCCTAGAACAAGGAAATCTGGTGCCGTGAAGGATAAGAAGCTCAGTCACCAGAGAGCCCGCCACTACCAGCATATTCAGATTTATGAAAACCAGTATCCTCCATGCCAGAAAGTACCAGTCAGTGACATTTATTTAAAGAGGTTTGGTTGGATACATGGAGTGTACAGTATTTAATAACCATTCCCTGAAAAACTGCAGGGTCTTTGACTAGAAGAAAATGACTAGATGCACTTAAACCACCCTTAAATTCAGTGCCATGCAATACCACACCAAAAACTGTTGGCATTGCCTTTACAATCCAAAACACTTGAATTCCAGTCCTAGCTTTTAATTATCCGCCAGGAGATAAAAGGACTTTGTGACATGTAGAAAACTATCCACATATAAGGGACTTTTTTATGAATTAGGTTATACACCATCTTATGTTAACTTTAAATGACCAGTCATTGAACATAGCTGGGCTCACCACAGCTACAGGAGTGAGGGACAAGCAATGCCCAGTCTAGAGGCAAAGAAACCACCTTTACTCTGTGCCATCTGCCACCTGAGAAGAGGCCTCTGCAAATTAGACATCTAGTGCCCGCTTACTCTGCAGAGGCTGCCACTAGGTACCAGGAGTAAAAGTTCCACACATCACCTCTGAAGCAAATTTCCTAGGCAGAAACTAAGCTACTGCTCTGCCTGCTCCAAGCTCTGGGTGGTGGCTGTGCCATGCTTCAAACCCTGCCACAGGGTCTCTAGGGGCCAACTCTAGTCCGCCTGCCAGCTGAGCCCACCACTGTCCCCGCCACTGCACCCCACCCGTTCCTTCCTAGGGAATACAGGGCCTGCTAGCTGCCTGTCAACCCCTGGAGCACTCAAGGACATTGAGGGAAAAAAAAACAAAAAAGGAAAAAGAGCATGAAAGGGTCCTAATCCTTCGCCACTGCAAACTGAGCTCAAGCAGAAGCAAACACCAGCTGCACAGAAGAGGGTGAAATTAAGTGGCGATCAGTGGGGAAGGCCAGGGCGGGGAGATGGGGCCTTTGATGACCTGAGAGAGATGACATTGGAATAAAGCAGGGGGGTGGAGAGAACAGTTGGAGTCAGCCATTCCTAAATCTGGGGCATGGGTGGATTAGGGACTAGGCTGGCCTGAAGCCCTAGTGACTGGGATCACAGAAAACATGTGTCTGAAGCGGGTCAGGGTAGCACAGGATGGCAAGAAATGAAGGGGCTTAAAAAGCTGGGCCCGGGCCTCCCCTGGTGGCGCAGTGGGTTAAGCAACGCACTACGAAGCAAATCGCAGCCACTGCAGCACGAGTTCGATCCCTGCTGCCGGCCAGGG
>JAGFMF010012145.1:8050736-8089851 GCA_019455555.1 Galemys pyrenaicus | reverse complement strand
CTCTCTGTGGTGAATCCTCTCACCCCCCTACACCTCTGGCCTGTGCCCCAGTGCTTGTATGCATAAATAAATAAATCTTTAAAAAAAAAAAAAAAAAAAGCTGGGCCCGCCAGCTGAGTGTTTTAAGTCACTAGTGAAGAAAAACCAATTCTGGTACCAAAAGTACATGAGTATAGCTCCCCATCCTGCCCATGGTCATAAAATTGCAGTCATTTTAGACCTTTTAAACACAAATGATAAACACACTATAACAGGATGGGGAAATTACTGTTTATAGAGTGGCGTGCCTTACTGGGGGAGTATTTTTAACAGTAGTACTTGAAGTGTTCATAGGAAATACATATAAATCAGAAAAACATCACTATAAGCCATCAACCCGAAAGAACCACAGTCAATATTTTGGTGGGAGATTTCCCTTCTAGTACCTTTTCTTACACAGACACATTTTTGTTTATATCTATAAAATCAAGTCATATAAAATTGCTGATTTTATGAGTTAAAAATGGCCAAACATCAGCATATAGTTCAGCCTAATGCTTTAAAAGTTAGATCATATTGTTTTGGAAATGACTTTTTTCATTTAACAATGTATTGTGACATATGCATCCCTGTTTTAAACAGTGCTCTCAAGTAGATATGCCATTATTTAATTAAAACTAAATGCTGGACATTTCAGTTATTTCAGGATTTTTTTTTTTTATAATTATAGCATACAAGGCTGGCTGCCTGTTCATCTTTGAAATAAAGGCAAAAGAAGTCAGCAGATAGAGTATATGCATACAATACCTTGTCATTCATATTTAAAAACACACAGTATATTTTTACCTCTTCAATGCAATCCATTTTGTTTACAAAAATTGCATAGAGGGTCTCCCTGGTGGTACAAGGGTTCAGTCTCAGCACTATCAAGCTATCACCAGCCTCTGTGACTTGAGTTTGACCCCCAGCCAGGGAAGTGACCCACATGGCACAGCAGACCTCTCCTGTCTCACCCACTGTTCGCCTCAGCAGTGTATCTCAGTAGATCCACCTGTTCTGCTCCCCACTCTGTCTCTGGTGAATCCTCTCATTTCCTCCCCGTTCCCCACCCCTGGCCTACACCCCAGTTCTTGACTGCATAAGTAAATAAATCTTTAAAAAATTTACATAAGCATTTTTTTGCACAGTAAAAGCAAAAAACTAAATGTGATTAAAATACACACACTGGAATTAGCAAGTTAGGTCCTTTCTGCTTGGAGACACTCCCAGAAAGAAAGGAAGTTGAATCATAATAGGGCTGGTGGTCTGGAGGATAAGGCACGTCTTTGGCCTCTGAATTCACAAAACATCAGAACTGGACAGACTCTTAGAGGTTATCAAGCCCAACCTGCTGACTTTTCAGCAGTTTGGAAAATGGGTTCAGAAACTGGGAAGGACTTGCTCACAGTCACACAGCACAGAGTACAGAGCTCAAATCTGAACACAGGTCTTCTAACACCTATTACAGGATTCTGCTCACTGCTTGATTTTACCCAGCTACATTTCTTTTCCAAGGCTAGAGGCCAATCTAAATTCCATAGTCATAAAGCCTAGGAATGTCTAAACTGCAAGGGACAATACTGATAATTTATTGTAAAAATAATGACAACTACATTTATTAGGTATTTATCCAGTGCCGGGCACTAGCTAAATACTTTATATGCATTATTGCATTTAGCCTCCTTGCAAAGTATCATCACCTTCAGTTACAGGTGAAGTGTAATTACAGTGATTTATCCAGTATCACAGCTTAAACTAGGTCTGTCCAATGCCACTGTCCTTGCTCCACACTGCTTTTTTATCACTCTCAAGAAAGCATATGAACTTGGAAATGATATGAATGGGTAACACCCACATCCATCCCAAGACCTCAGGAGAAGTCAGTCAGGACTGCTTCTGATTGTAGCCTCAGGACATTCAAGGAGAGACCCAGGGACCTGACCTCCCCACCCCACAGCCAGCCAGCTGGAGTGGGCCTAATGACCTGACCCAACAAAGCCTCCAGCTCAGCCCACTAATTCTTTCTCCCAGCACAGGGAACCCTCTAGGCCTAGAGGGTTTCCCAAGAAACAGAGGCACAGGTTCGGTGCCACCAGCTAGTTGAGCCCTTTCAAAACTGGTGGAGTCAGTTTGGCCCAAACCTCACATGACAGAGAGCAGAGAAGTCTTAGATAAGTGGGAAATGCAAGGGGAAGTGTGTGTGTGTGTGGGGGGGGGGGGATACTGGGCACCCAGAAATAGCCAGATTTTACTTTTCCCAAATCCCCCAAAGCTGCTGGAACAGGACAGTTCCTCAGATGCCTGCCCACCAACAAAGTGAATATGAGTAAGTTCCAGCCTTAGCTCTATCATAAATTCTGAGCAAGTCATTTACCTTCTTCTTAGTTCAGGCTGCCGTAGCGAAATGCCATAGACTTGGTGTCTTAAATAACAGAGATTTCTTTCCTCACAGAAGTCTCACTGGAAGTCTGAGGCCTCTCAGGTACAGGTACCAGTCAGGTGGTGGAAAGGTCTCTTCTGGCTTGCAGACAGCCACCTTTTCACTGTGTCTCACGTGGCAGAGAGAGGGCGCTCTCTGGAATCTTTTCTTATGAGGACACTGATCCCATCATGAGGACCCCACCCTCATGATTTCATCTATCTCCAAATCGCTCCCAAAGGACCCATCTCTAAATACCATCACATCAGGGGTTAAGGCGTCACCTTATAAATTTAGGGAGGGCACATTCAGTTCCTAACACCCTCTCTGGGCTCCCATTTTCTCCACTTAGAGCAGCAAGAAGGATCACGTGATGCAGAGATTACCAAAGGGTTCTCCAAATTACAAAGCCCACAACTGCACTGAGTATGATTTTTATTTTTTCTTTCTTTATTTTTATTTTTATCCTGCTGTGAATATGCAGAAGGAAAAAAAAAAAAACTTTAACCCAAAGCAAAATCCTCCCTGGAAGTGAGGACATGCTGTCTCCCCTTTCTTCATCCTCTAAACATTTCCATCCAACAAACATTTGTGAGCACCTCTGTGTACAGGTTGGGATCACAGAATGAGTAAGTTCAGTAGCACTAAGAATAACCCTCCTCATCATCCAATACATGACGTGGGTTTCTGAGGCAGACAGACCTGGCTTCAAATCAAAGCGCCACCACTGAGATGCTATGTGAGTTCAAGCAAGCGACTCCTCTCCCCTGTCTACAAAGTGGGCATAATGTGTGCCAAACACTATGCCAAAGACTTACGTGGAGCATGCCACCAGACTGTTACAGCAGCCCCTTGACGTACATATGACTGTAATTCCCCTTTTGTAGGTGACATAAAGTCACAGAGAAATAAAACTCTTACCCAAGGTGACCCAGCTAGTAAAGGTCAGAGTTAGGACTCAAATCCACACCTGCTTGCCTTATAGGTAGTACTCGCCCTAGAGCTTTCAAACCGCCTGCATTTCCACAACGGTCCTTCCAGTAATGTCGCCGAAGCACTCTCTACGTGCCTAGCGCTTTACTTGCGCTTTCTTATTTAGTTCTCACAACAACCCAATGCAGAGGGGACTATGTTACAGCTTTGGGAAATGAAGTGAAAGAGGTGAAGCAATTTGCCCAATGTCACACAGCTAGGAAGGGATACAGTAGGGAAGTCTGACCTCCAGAACCCTAGTCCTGCCCACTCCACTATCCTGTCTCCCTTCCCCAGGGAGGTCGAACAGGCCTCTTATCTCTGTTTCACATGAGGGACAGCAAGGATTAATGATATGCTACAGGACCCGGCAACTCTGCAGAAAGTGGAAGCTGGGTTCCTGAGTCTTGGGCCCAGGAGTGAGTGTGGGGGGCTTTCTCTATACCAGGCCAGGAGAGGAGAGTCAAGGGGAAGGGGGGATCTGTAGGATGCTGCCTGGGGAAGAGAGCAGTTGAGCTGACTACCCAGGTGCCCTCGCTTTGGACACTTCCATCCTGGTCTCCCTAAGCTATGGACCCAGAGCTGAGAAGGGGGAGTTATAGGGGAAGCTGTTGGAGGCCTGGGCCCAAATGGCTAGCACAGCTCTTTGCTGTAATTTCTGCTGAAAAACAAAAAGCTCCATCCTCTGGGACTAAGTGCTAATTACCTCTAATGATATAATCACCATTGTGGGCCCAACAACCAAACAGCCCCAACTAGAAATTCTGCATAGTTCGGGTTTAGGAACAAAAGATTTGGGTGCTCCAACTGAAACTGATGCCCTGATAGAAAGTTTCAGAAACAAAAGAGCTTCAGGGTTGACCCAGTCAAAGTGTTATCTGGCAAATGAATAGGATGATGGCCTTTCATACATATTTATTGCAAATCTACTATGTGCTCAGCACAGATCCAGAGAGAAGAGGCTTCATTTGAATTATTCATTCATTAATTCATTCCACAAACATTTACTGAGCACCTACTGTGTGTCACACTGTTCTTACTTACAAGGAATATAACATAGAATGAGACAAAAATCACTGAGCTATTTCCAGTGTAGGGGGGGCGGGGGAGACAACAAAAAATAAGCAAATATGCAGTCAAATACAGCACACTGAAGAGTGGTAAATGCTATGGAGGAAAATAAGCTGAGAAGGATGGGGGGGAGGTGTTGCCATGGTAAAAAATGTTACAATTTTAAATAGGATAGCCAGGAAAGGGCTCACTGAAAAGGTGACATTTAAACCAAAAAATTAAGGAAGGAAACAAGTCAGATAATAAGTACATATGGTAAAGTGTTACATGCCGACAGCTATTGTCTCACTGTGAGAAGCACATGCAAAGGCCCTGGGGTAGACGCATGCTTGGTGTATTCAAGGACTTATTGCGGTCATAAATTCAGTCATTAGCAATGCTGGGAGAGGAAGAGAGATACAACAGACTGTTCACCCACTATGTGCCTGAACTGTCTTGAGCCTTATGACAGCTCTGGAGATCAGGGTTATTCTCATCATTTTACAGATGAACGTGTGAGACCTAAAGAAGAGAAGTAACTGTTCCCATACTACACAGCTAGAATGGGTGGGTCTGTTTCACTTCTGCTTTCTGGAGCGTTCCTGCTTCTCTGTGTCCTATCTACTCAAATCCTGTGTCTGCCGGGTGGATGACGAAACCCTACACTTTTCTCACTGCCTTCACAATGAACTGTTCTCTGACTGGTCTTCTCCTAGTCGCTACCAATCATAGAAAACAACAACAATCGCTCCAGTGTGCCAGCAATGGATGAAGGGTCTATACCTGAATTATGTACTTTAACCTTCACATAATCTTATGTGAGGTGTTAACATTTTTTCCCATTTTTAAGTAAGAAAATTACTTGTAAAACAACTTGCTGGAGGTCCCAAAGCTGGTAAGTGGTGACGCTGAGATCTGTTTAAACCCAAATCCCTTCTTTTAATCCTATAATTTCAGTAGAAACCTCTGACAACAATCATCCCTTTCCTTTTATAAACCAGAAAACAGAGGCTGAGAGAGGGCAGGTGACTCAGGCACTCTCAGTGAAGAGGTGGGCACCAACATAGCCCTCGAGTGCTGTCTGGCATGCTCTTCTGCTCTGCACTGGCCATGCAGCTTTTCTCTCCCAGGCCTGTTTCCCAGCCTCTGCAAACTCTTGTGCCATCCCAGCTCCCCGAGGACAGTTTCAGGGACCTCAGTCTATGTCTGTCCTGGATAACGCTAGGACTTTCTGCTCTGTGCTTTTCCAAGGGGCGTGTAGGCATTTGATCAGAGGAGGCCACAGAAGTGAAACTGTCCTCTTGTGGCTCCTGGAGGGAAAGATCATGCAGGCTTGGTGCCAGGAGGGCAGAGATGGTCGGGGCAGGGGCTAAAGTCAGGCCAAGAATGAGGCTAGAATGCTCAAGCCCAGCAGGAGGCAGGAGTGGGGACTGAAGGATGAAAGATGCTGACTTTATCAGATGTAATTTTTTCAGTGAGATCAGATAACCCAGGTATCTAGCCTGGGAAGGGGTGGTGCAGAAGAAGGTTCCTACGCAGCAGTTATAGTAGACATTGCAGTAGCTACTTCCACTGTGGACAAGTGTTTTATCCACATGGTTGCTATTCCTCACTGTAAAATTGGCCCCATTCTACAGCAGAGGAGACTGAGGCTCAGAGAAGAAAAGTGTCAGCCCAGGTCACCGCATCACACCTCTTGCGGCACAGCACATAAGGGGCCCAGGGACCTGGGTTCCTGCCACGTGTCTCTGCACCGTCAGCACCTGCTCTGATTTGAGGTCCCCAGATTGGCACCAGCCTGTGCTGTGAAGTCCAGGAAGCTCAGAGACCCAGTTCTGCCTGAACTCTGGGATCCCCACAGATATGAGCATCACACTTTTCTCCCAATCACTCAGAAAAGGGGACTTGCTTATTGACTACTAGGGAAAAAAATAAAGATATAGGGTTTCAAAATATTTACTGTTTCAAGGCTCTTGCTGACTTTGGCCTCCAGCCAGGCAGAGGCCTGTCGGGGGTGGGGACTTGGGAGAAGCCTGGGCCTTAAACTGAGAGTCTTTGGGACTGAGGCCAAGAGGGGCAAGGGGCAGGAGGGGAGTGAGTTGGGCTGTGGACCAAGACACCACCCCCCCCCAGCCCCCCCCCCCCCGAGATTTGCACATGTTTCTTAATCTTTTCCTCCCTTTGTTGGCCAGAGACGGCTGCTGGGAGGTGGAGGGGTGGGGGGTGGGGGGAAGCAATGGGTGGGATAGAGAAGTCTGAGGAGGCCAAATAATGATGATTTAATTGGCACTCCTTCTTAATGGGTGCATGTAGACACCTTGCAAGGCCATTTGTGGGGATTATCATGTTGAAGCCCTTCCCTGTGTGGAAGGCCTGTTGTCCCCATTTTACTGAGGTGGAAACTGGGAGAGGACAAGTATGTGATTGAAGGTCACACTCCTTGAAAGTGGGAGAGCTGGCAGGAAACCCAGGCTGCTGAATCCTGCAAGAGGCGGCACTGGTTCTGGCCAGGTTGGGGGCGAGGTGGAAAGGGCCCTGGCAGTCTCAGTGAGGATAACAGATGGCGATGGAGGGTGTGGGAAGGCGAGGGGAGCAAGGACCAGCCCCAAAACTCTGCAGGATCTGGGCCCTGCTTCTCCGCCCAGCCACCTCTCCCATCACCGCCTACATGCCCGCTCCAGACTGCAGCCCTTACCACACACTGGCCACGTTATAGAGGTTCAGGTCTTCACATGTGCCGTTCCCTGTGATAGAAACTTGTTCCTTCCACTGCACACATAAGCAGCTCTTGTTCAAGTGCCAGGTCCCAGCTGAGCCCTCTCTTCTCCCTGATGTGTAGTCAGCCAGACCTTGGGCTGTGCTTCATGTTCTCCAAGGGGCAGGAAGTCCATCTGAGTCATCTTTATGCCCCCAGAAGCTAGTGCCCAGTCAGTGCTCAGTAAATGTTTGTTGTCTGTGATTACATTTTATCATGGAATCTTTCAAGCAAGAAAAACAAGTTTTCTTATCTCCATTCTCAAGGACAGGAAAAAGGAGGGCAAGAGAGAGGGTGTGACAGAGACCAGAGACTTTCTGTGATGCTGGTAGGTCTGTACCACACAATCCTTGGCTGGCCACCACCTCAAAGAGGAACCCCAAAGTGGTGGTGGGTTGGGGGGGCCTGGTGGCCAGAGGTCTTGCCTCAGTGTCTAGCTCAAACACAGCTGCAGCCTGGGGGAACTGAGGTGGAAGGTGGCGAGGAGCAGACAAGAGGTTTTTGTCCCACAACCAGCTCTGGTTCCTCCCCCCAGATATGTCCCTCAATCAGACACCTGGGCAGCCCATCACCCCCAACATCTCACTATGACCTCCTCCGGTGCATGCCCACTGCAGTCCATAACCACCACCACCACCACCACCACCTCTACCCTTCTCACCCCCCACCCCCACCCCTTCTGCCTCCTAAACAGACTGCTCCCCTCTCATGGCCCCATCCCAGACCCCATATCTGATCATCTCTGCCCTGGAGCGTAGCTGGCCCCTCCCCTCCCACTCATCCTCCACACCAAGGGACCATCCCAAAATGCAAGTCAGGCCCTGTTGCTCCCCTGTTTTATAGCCAATGACTCCCCACTGCCTCTGGATCAAGTGCCCCAACGCTCCTGGGCCTGCCTCTGCAGCCACATTCCCTCAGAGCAGTCCTGGCTCTGTCCCAGCACACGCACTTCCCCTACGAGAAAGGCCCTTTCCTCTGGTATCTGCCCGAAAGTCTCTTCATGCCACACATGTCAGCACATCACTCAGGTGGATTTAGTGGCTTCTGTGTCCTCCCCAACTAGACTCTGCACCCGAGGGGGTGGGGATGCCCACAAAGACCACACAGGTTCATCGTCATGCCCTTGGCCCTGCCCAGGGCCCCTCATCAGCAGGCCTGAAGCACAAGCAGTCTAAGGAAAGGAGAGTCTTACTTTCCAGAGACCTTCTTCTGCCCTTGTCCTAGAGGTGCCTTTCAGAACCTGTCACACTTGGTAGCTAACCACCTGTCCCCTCCCAGACCTGGGCTCCACTGTCCCAAGAGGGATATCTTCGTAATCCCAAATAATACTCATAATTATACCATTATAATAAAAATAATAATTACTGTCATGGAGTCCTCATCATGTGCCTCATATGCATTATTTAATCCTCATAAGAACTCTAGGGGGAGGTAGGTGCTTTTATCATCCTTCTTTTACAGATAAGAAAACTAAGGCTCCAAGAGGCTAAATGACTTGCCCAAGGTCATACAATTAGTAAGCAATAGATACAGGATCCAAAGCCAAGTCTGTCCGGCTCTCACCTACTATGCTGTCTGCCTTCTGTTTTCAATCATGCCTTCTCTTTGAAACTCCAGGCCTGGAAGGGACGGATGGACTGTGTATGTACATGAGGGTATGTTCACTCATTCAGCAAACAGTCCAGATTCTCCGACCAGGTCTTTGCTAGACCTTGGACAGAGAAGACTCAGACAGTCTCTGCCTTCTTCAGTAGGTAATAGAGTCCCACTTGGGCCTTGGAGTGAGATGACCTGGGTCTGTGTACCAGCCCCAACCCCAAAATAACTAGGTGACTCTAGGTAACTCACTTGATTACATCGAGTTCCTTCATCCATAAATTGGGGGTCATAAGATTTACCTCTGGGGATCACTGGAAGTACTAGATGAGATAACTGGAAAGTCTAAAACCACCGCCCAACATATTAAAACATCCAAGAAGTGGCAATAATATGATTATTATTAGACTAGAGAGTCTCAGGCTCCCTAGGCCAGGAGGGGATGTAATCTCCAAGGCCCTCCGTAGAGCTTCCTCAGCAAGAACCAAATAGTGATGGTGACGATAATGCCTAATCCACCCCTTTGCACCTTAAATAATTAAAGGGAAGTGTCCTTTAGTACTCCTGTTTTAATACTATTTTAAGGGTGCGGTAACCAAGGCCCAGAGAAGGTAAGTTTCTGAACCATCAAATAGCAAAACTATGGCCTGGCCATGCTGGATCTCCACTCAGCCACCTCCACATTGGGTGGAGCCAGCCCCGTCCCAGAGTCCTGGCCACCCTGCTGGCAAATATGGACTCTTGGATTCCTGTCCAACTGGGTGGGAATTTAAAAGTCGGAGAGGGCCTCCTTAGTGGTGCAGTGGGTTGATCGCTGCACTGTGAAGCATCCACAACACAGCAGTGCGAGTTCGATCTCTGGCCAGGGAGGGGACCCACATGGCACAGCAGACCTCTCCTGTCTCACCCACTGCTCCCCTCAGCAGTATATTCAGTCTATCTGCCTGTACTGCTCCCCATTTTGTCTCTGGTGAATCCTCTCACCTCCCGCACCCCAGCTTTGTATGCATATATAAATAAAAAATTAAAAAATCTTTAAAAATAAAAGTCGGAGAAAGGAGCCCAAAAGAGGTATACTTAACCTCTTCCCAGAGGCCTGCCTGCATGGAAGCAAACAATTACCAAGTGCCCTATTTAGGCGCTTCTCATTGGCTCCTTCACACACCCATGGGAAGTGTAATGACACCCATGTCCAAGACTCAGAGAAATCGACTTACCCAAGGTCACACAGCTAGGGAAGTGACAGTACATCTTGTACATAGGACGCCCACACCCCTCACATCTTCCGTCTCCCCTGAAGAGACCTAGGGACTCTGCCACTCCCTCCCAGGCCTATGCAGAGGCCCTGGGTCCAACTGACTAGTCCCCTCTCTGCTGATTAATGCCATTCAGTATTTGGCCCCACACTTAATTCAGTGGAGCCAGAGCTCACTTTAACAGAAACCTGGCCCCAAGAAACTCACAAGTGAGCAAAGAGGGGCCCCATGTTCACGGATCCCCTCCAATACTGTGCATTTTGTATCTATCAGCCATTTAATCCAATACAAAGCACATCAGCGGGTGCACAATGGTGCAGAATGAGTTCATACCACTGGATGCCACTGTACCCTAGGTGCTGGGAATAAAGCAGTGGGGAGATGAACAAAATTCCCTGCCTGCACGGAGCTTAACTGAATAAAAGAACAAACATGTTTGTGTCAGGCAGCTGTTATTATTTCCATTTTAGGGGGACCTCCCCAGTGGCGCGAGGGGTTAAGTAACAGTGCTATGTAGCTATCACCAGCCACTATGGCTTGAGTTTGATCCCCAGCCAGGGACCCACATGGCGCAGCAGACCTCTCCTGCCTTGCCCACTGCTCCCCTCAGCAGTGTGTTTCAGTCAATCCACTTGTTCTTCTCCCCACACTGTCTCTGGTGAATCCTCTCACACACACACCCCACACCTCTGGCCTACAGCCCAGTTCTTGTATACATAAATAAATAAAAATAAACCTTTAAAAAAAATTTCCATGTTACAAATGTGAAACTGACACGCAAAGAGCCCCCTGGCTGTAAGTGGCAGAATAAGGATTTTTATGCCACACAAAGTAGCCCCCTGGTACTTTGCACAGTAGGACCCGAAATCAGCACCTAGTGTATTACATGTCTGGAGAGACGTCCATTGATGGTAACAGTATCCTAGTTTCACCAGCGCCCTCCCTCGAGTCTTCCACCCCAGCCCTGCGCGCCCCTTTCCAGTGGCCTGAGAGCCACAGGACATGCATTAGAAGGGAGCCCTGCCTCCCCCCATCCTGTGGTGGTAGTCATTTAGCCCAACCAGTGTACTCACCAGAGGATGCATCGGGGTCACGTGGCCCATCAGGGAGAAGCCAAGTCATCGCCGCAGTGGAAGCCCATGGAAGCAAAGGACAGCAGTGAGACACAAGCACAGCCATGAATAACTCAGGGTACTCTCTTCCCCTGGGCCTGTGCCAGAGGAAAACTCTGTCCTGCCTCTGCTTCTAGGGAGCTTAGGACAAATACCCTCTTAGTCAGCAATCTGATAATCCACCTGCCCATCAGGCCTCCCAGGACCCAGCCCCCTGGAGGCAGTGGGATCTGTAGACAAAAATTAACTAAGCATTCCTGCATGCCAAGTGTCAGGGATATGAAGACAGACCTGGTGCCTGCCCTCCTTTGCCCACAGTGCTGTAGAGAGGCAATCACATAAGCAATAACCCAATCACAACTGTGAGGGAGACTTCCCAACTTGGGGTCACAGAGCCAGGGCTCTGCTGCTTACTAGCTTTGTGACATGGGGCCCATTTCTTAACTTTTCTGTGTCTGTTATTCACCTATAAAATGGGGATATTATTACTACCCACCACCAGGGGATGAGGATTAAATGAGTTAATATATATAAGAGGTTTCGAATGATGCTTGACACGGTAAACAGTCCATGCTTGTTTGTTACCACTATTACAAGAAGTCGTGGCCATGCGTTCCAGAGGAACTTAACGTGGGTAAGGTTGCCAGCACTGAAAAGCAAAGATTAAAGGAGACAAATGTGAAGCCCTAAATCCAGTGCCAGGCCACGGCAACTACTCAACAAATGGTTCTCTGCAGCGTGTGCCAGGGTAAAGCACCGAGCAGAAGGGCTGTCAGGAGTGTCCTCTCCCCACAAACACACCTAGAACTGCCCTGTGGACTGAAAAACCATCAAGCACATGCTCACCTGATTCTCCAAACACCTCATCTCTGACTTTCACAATAGCCCAGGAAGTGGACAGAGGTGGAGTTCTTAATGTTCCCACTTTACAGATGAGGACAGTGGGGTGGAGGGATTCCTCTCTGTTCTGGGGCATGGTACTTCACCTCTCCAAGCCTCGTTAGGTGGACGAGTCTGGATTCCGACTCACTTCTGCCTGGTTTTCCCTGGCTTTTTTCCTCTCCAGTCTCTACAGTACTAGCTGTATAGCCCCCAAATAAGCCTCTGAAGCTCTCCAGACTCAGTCCCTTCATCAAAACAGTTGTTAGGGGGACCAACCCATGGTCAGTGCTTCTCCTGACCCAAACACGTCTTCCCCAGGCTCAGCCACTGCTACCCTGACCCCGCCAACCCTTTACTCCACTGCTGACCTCTGCCAGAATATTCAACTACTAAAATCCATGTTTTACAGGTGGAAAAACTAAGACCCAGAGTTGGTCAAACATTCAAGGTTGCCTTGGGTGGGGCTAACCCACAGAATGTTCCTTTTGTTCCTTTCCCTCCCAAACTGGACCCAGTGGGCACCTGCACAGTCTGTTCTTAGTTCCTCAACCTGAATATCCCAGAGCTCTGAGCTCACCTAGCAGAGGTCAGGCCGGTTCCACAGGGAAGGGCTAGACAATGTGGGTGCTTCTGAACCTGCAGGGTGGAGACTCCCCTTATAGTCTGCACTAGGGAGTCAAAGAGACCTAGGTTTTAATCCCAGCCCAGCCACTTCCTGGCTGTATGACTTTGGTCAAGTCAGTTGACCTCCCCAGAACTTCTGTGAAATAGGGATAATGCCTATTCCCTCCTGAGGTTGCAAGGATTATATTCCGTATTAACACCACATATTAAGGCCTTAGCACAGAGTCTCCACCTGTGCACATTAAGTGCTCAAGAAGCCACAGCTCTCATGATTAGAGAATACAAGTCAATGACAGGACTTGGGGGACCATCATACTTGCCCTTGCCCTTAACCCATTCTCTTGGGAGGAGGGTGAGAGTAGGCCAAGTCCCAAACCAGATCCTAGGGGCTATAATAATGGCTGCTAGAAACCTTTAGAAACTCCAGGTTCATCTCTCCTCAATTCATAGAAAAACTGGTATCCAGAGAGAAAGTAACCAGCCCACAGGCAGTAAGAGTCCTGCCCCTTTTAATAGACATCAAAATCTTAGGTCTTAGACCCCTGGGGAAATTCTGAGTGCCCCCACCCCATGTGTGTGGGGTGGGGTGGGGGGGAGGTAAGACGGGGAGAGTGACTATCATAAAGATCTACTCTGCAAACCCCCAACAAATCTCAGGCCACTATGACCTCTGTGGTAAGCCCTTTGCCATCAATGTGGCTGGCAAGTCTATAGATGGCACATAGTAGGTGTTCAGGAAAGGCTTGGGGAATAACAGCATGAAGTTCCTCTCAGGCTCCACAGCTCTGCTCAGGCTCCCCACTCCACAGGTCTCTCCTTGCATCTCCCTTCTCCACTCCTACCCTAACCTCTGTCTCACCCTGCAACCCAGGTCCCTTCAGCCAGGCCCAACCGCAATGGGCAGAGCTCTCTGCCATCAAGGCTATACAACGTCAGCATCTTCCCAGCCAGCCTGGGATATTCCTACCCAGCACAGTCCGCCAGGCTACCGGCCAGGGTCCACTCTGCAGGAGGGGTGCCTGTCCTGCCCTGCCAGGGCCCCCGCCCTCAGTGGCCCAGGTGGGGCATGGGAGCACCCCTTGGCACCAGGGGCCTACAAAGCAAGGCCAGCCTGGTTTAGGCAGCACAGGATAAGCCCATCAGAAGACAGTTGGGGTGGGTCCTCCTCACCTCACCGAGTGTTGCCCACACACCAAAGCACTCCACCTGCTGCCTCATTGCAGGGATCTGGCAGGCCCTGCCTGTCTCTCCTGTGTATACAGAGAAAAACCTCTGGGCTTCCCCACTCCATTCCCTGCTTAAAACACCCACTGGCCGCTCCCAGATCAGCTACGATTCTGATCGAGACACACTCATCACCTCATTTGCTTCTGCTAATACCTGGAAGGGCCAGATAATTGACTAAGGTGGAACCTGGGGCTCAGAGAGGTGAAGTGACTCATGCAAAGTCACACAGCAAGAAAGTAACAGGGCCAGGATTCAAATCTAGTTCTGCTGCATGGGAAGTCTACAGGGCACTGGAGGTGGGCTTCCCTTCTTCCCTCCCACTCTACTAGTTCTAGATCCTTCTTCCCAAGTCTTCCACCTCCCTCTACAGAGTCGTCCTCTCTGGTTCCTAATCAGAATTAACAATTCTCACCTGAAGTTTGCCTTAACACCTTGTTTACATGCACCCCACAGCAACAGGGTACAGGGGTTATTTCTGAGGTGTCTGTCTCTCCCTCACCCATCCAGATTTGAGGACCTGACACCAGGCAGTTCTCATAGGCCCTTCCAGATGCCCTAAGTACCATCTCCCACCAGGCTCTCCCCAGGTCTCCTCCTTCTAGAGAAAAAGGCTCCAGAGGCAGAGAAGGGGCCAACTTGGACCCTAGTCCAAGTCACATTCAAACACTCCCTCCCAGGGAAGCACAGGGCCCTAAAACAACCTCCCAGCCCTAACAGGATAGTCCTCCCTCCCCCACTCCCCACAGGGCAAGCTCGAGCAAGGACTAGTCCCCACCTCGGTGGCTGGAGGGGAGAAGTCCTGTCCTACCCTAAGGGCGTGGCGTCTGCCAGAAAGTGTAGGTGAGGGTCAGTCAACTCTGGGGAAAGACAGGACAGAAAGGGGGCGACTGGAACGCGAGAGGAGCGCTGAGAGATAATGGGAATCGATGGATGAGGACAAGCTGGAACCTGAGCCGACAGACAGAGGGAAGTCCCCTATCCAGTCCTGGAAGGGAATGTGTGGGGCCGGGGCGGACATGAGGGTCACCCTGGCGAACAGAGCTGGCGCCCAGCTCGCGGGTCCCTCAGTCCGGAAACTCAAAGTCAGTTACGTAAGGCCCCGAGCGGGGCGCGGGGCTCCAGGCCTGGGTGCCCCCTCCCGCCGCGCGCCTCCCGCCAGCCCGCTGGCAGTCCCCGGCGCTGCGGCGGCCGCGGCTGGAGCCGGACAGGGCGGGGTTGGGAGGGGACCTCGGCGGCACCACTCCGCAGAGAGCCGTCCGCGGAAACCTCAGCCGGGACCCCTGCCCTAGACAGGCCCGGGACTGGCTGGGACTGCCAGTGGCAAGCTTCCAGCTCGGGACGCGAGCTCCAGGACCGTCTCCCCTGACGCCCGCGCCCCTCCCCGTACCCCAAACTTTGAGCCGCTCAGGTTCCTCTAGACCCCCAGTGAGGACCTTGGAACAAGAGACCCTTTATTGCCCCTCCCTGGACCCTTAGACCCCGGTCTCGCCCCTCCCAGGACGGCCACAGCCCTGGGGAGTGAGTCCATCTGTCTGCCCCTCACTCCGTTCTTCCCGGGGACCCCAAGTCGCCCCCCAGGCGGCCCAGGCTCACCTGAGCTGGCGGGGCGGGAACCCGGCCGGGCCGCGTTCTTGCGCTTCGCCGCTCTCGCCCTTTAAGAGGTTCCTGCCACTTTGCCCCGCCGGGGGCCTCCACCTGCACTGACAGGGCAACTCCGGCTTGAGGCCCCGCCCCCGACCCTGGAGGCCTTCTGATTGGTGCGAGCAACTGCCAATTGCCGGGGCGGCGGTGAGAACCGGGCGGAGGAGTGCGGGAAGGGGCGGGGGCTGCAGGTGCGGCCTGACGGGGCGCCTAGCTCAGAGTTGCACTGTTTGACCCCCGGGAGGGAGTGAGGGGCCGGGGGCGGGGGGGGTCAGGCGAACTCTGGGTGGGGAGCTCCTAAATTGTCTGGTGTGGTCCCTGACGTCATATGGCAAAAGTATGATGCAATTTGCCACGTGGTACTACCCCTAAAGGCAGGAAGGGAGGTGAAAAGGAAATTGGGGGCAGGACAGGAGGGGGGAAGACGGGGACTGAGAGAAGTGACCCTAGTGAGACTCACCCGGAGCATTTGTTCACCACTTCCTCCCGTGTGACCTTGAACAAGTCACTTCTCTGAATCTGAGTTTCCTCCACTATAAACCTAATGTTTGCTTAAGAATTAGCGATTTACCAAGCTCAAGTCCGGCTCGCATTAGGTGACATTCAGTAAATGTGGTTTCTGTTTCCTCTCATCTCCATCATTACTGTTCTCTGTGACTCCCCCTCCCGATGACACGCTCCATCAGCATGAGAAGGGCTTCCAGGGTCATTAGCCCAGTAATCTCAGTTGGACTTATGCTAAACATACCTCCAAGGACGGGAAGTTCACCACCGCCGAGGTTCTTTCCTTTAAGAGTCTTTCATTCAAAAACAGTCCTAAGATTTCAAAAGTTCTTCCTAATAGTAACGCCAAATGTTCCCTCTAACTTCAACCCAAACTTGATTTCCCTCTGTAGATCCCAGCACGTAGAGGAATTACAGAACGTAGGATTGGAGAATATTTCAGGTTGGGAGGTCCTTTGGGGGTCATGTGGGGACACAACTTCCTGAATTCAGTGAATTTCCTATCAGATGAGCCTGGAAGCCAGATACCACCACCACTTACTAACGGCGCCTTAATTTGAGTGAGCTACTCCAAGTTAGTTTCCTCCTCTGTGAAATGGGTTAACGAGTATTTTCCTTAGGGTTGTTGTGAAAAATATGTAAAATAATATGTAAAGTGCTAAAAACAGTGCCAGTCTCAGAGTAAGCATCCCGTAAGTGTTAGCATTTATTATGATTATTGGTGTTCATTTATCACAACGTTATACAGGCAAGTAATGTACTAAAAACAGACAAATCTTGTTTTAGGCTTCAACGCATTGATTCCTGCTTTCAAGAAAATCAGAATAGTAGAGAAGGTTTTGACTGAGCTCCCTTGATCTGGGGAGGGCACCCTAATATAAGTAGGGCAAGTTCTAAGGTACCAAAGAAGCTTTAGTCCCTCCGACCAGACTCTGGATACTTGAGACCCTCTCAGTCTCCGCCCTGTGGACCCCACCACACCTGACAGGAACACCAGGCTCCCCAACATAATGAGACACCTTTCACTTAGCCACTTACTCTCTTGCCCACAGATGTATTGCCCAGTCGTTAAGAACTTGGGGTTTCCAGGTAGTTGAGTCTGGGCTCTACCTTTCATTTATTTTTAACCAGCTTTGTACCTTCAGGCAAATCACTTTCCCTCTGGATAAAACAGGATAAATAATCGTTCCAGGTTTATAGAGAGTTGTTGTGAAAATTGAGAGTATCTGAAAGTACCTGTGAAAATACCAGTAATATTATTATTTCTTAATTGTTCCCACATGTATTCATGTACCCAGGAGAGAGCATGCTGTGTACGCCTTGATTTCGCCTCTGCAAACATGGGTTTTCTCTCTCCCTCCTCGCGATTCCTGACTCTCCTCCTCCATCGGAGGGGCGGGGCGAGGAGAATCCCGGAGGCGCCCGGACCGGCTCGTCTAACCAGCGCCGCAGGCCCCGCCCCTCCCCGATAGGGGCGGGCACGTGGCTGCCGCCGGGTCGGCTGAGCTGCCGGCGCGTGACTCAGCAGCGCCTGCGCCTGCGGGGGCCTGATAAGTGTGTGTGACGGCGTGCGTGTTGGGGATGGCCAGGGAGGGCTCTGGGCTACTGAGTTTTGTGATGGGGAGTACTACTGGGAGTGTGTTTGTGATCTTGGGCTTGTGTGTCTCTCATCTGTTTGTGGCAAGGGGGAAGGAGTGGCCAGGTGCCTGTGTCGGGGAATCTGCCTGGAAGATGTGACTCTGTGTCTGCCTGTGTGTCATGTAAACAGGTTGCCCCTGTGATCAGGTTAAAGGGGGCTGCCCTGCCCAGGGTCTCTCTGCCCCAGCAGAGTGGGTGCTGTCCCTGCCTGAACGTCAGGCCCCTGCCCCACCTCTCTGCCTGTGAAGTCCTACTTATCCAGACTGCGGGGAGCACTTTGCTACCTGGGAAGCTCCCTGGGAGGGAAGACTCATAGGCGGCAACTCACATTTGGCCATCACTACATTGCAATCTCTCATCTCATCTCACTGAATCCTCACAGCCAGAATGTTCTGAAGAGTGTCTGGACTCAGAAAGCTGGAGTGACAGCCCAAGGTCTCACGGCCTCGGTAAGGAAGGTGTGAGGGACAGATCTCCCTCCTCTGAACACCCAGTTTGCCTGGGGCCTGTGGGGAATTGATAAGCTGTGGGGTGCAGAGGATGACCTGTTTGCATCCTCCCCCTCCTTCTCTGAGCTGCCTGGGCCTCCAGCCAGCTCCTTATCCTGGGCACTGACACGAGCTTCACTGGGTGATTGGGTCTTGAGCTGAGTGATAAAGGGGGTGCAGGGGGGAGGCAGGACCAAATGGAAGCATCCATTCCTTCAGCAAAACCTGACAGATCACATTACTCAAAACTGATGGATATTCTGCTCAGTCTAAGAGAGGAGAGAGTCTAAGCCGGAGGGTGTGCTGCAGTCTGCTGCTAATTTGAACCCTCTACCATTTATGGGGTGTGTGACCTGGTCAGTCACATTTCTCTCTTAGCCCGTCTCCTTGGCAGTCAGATGAGGTGATGGCACTCTCCCTGCCTGCCTTCCTGACTCCAGGACACTAAAAGAGAAAGTCCTTTGTAGAATGGGAGTTGATCTCCACATGACTTGTGATTTATGGCCTCCTTGGAGGAAGACTCTGAAGCAATTGGATAACCAGAACCCAGAGAGGGGAGGGGACCCCATCAGAGGGATTAGGAACTCTGCCAGGAAGAAGTGAACTTTTTCTTTTAAAAGATTTATTTATGCAAGCAGGCAAGAACTGGGGTGTAGGCTAGAGGTATGGGGGCGGGGTGGGGGGGCAAGAGTATTCACTAAGACAGAATGGGGAGCAGAACAGGCAGATCAACTAAAATAGACTGCTGAGGGGAGCAGCGGGCGAGGCAGGAGAGGTCTGCTGTGCCATGTGGGTTAGCTCCCTGGCCAGGGATCGAACTCATGCCGAAGTGGCTGGACCTGGCTTGATAATAAGCACTGAGACTTAACCCACGTGGCCACCAGAGAGGCCCCAGTTATTCTTTTCAGGATGAATGTACTATATGGAAATGGCAGAGGACATTCCTAGTGGAGGAACAGTCTGCAAAAAAGCCTGGATGTACAATAGTAAGGGTGTGTTCTGGGAACACCAGAAAATGGTCTGACATGTTTGGAACAGAGTGAATCATGAGGCCAAATTACGGAAGGCCTAGAATGCCAGGTTAAAATGGAGAGGGAAGGGAGAGTATAGACCATTGGAGATAACTTGGGGGGTCTTTGAGATAGAGACAATCAAGGGAGGCTGAGAGGAGAGGAAGAATGGGCAGTGATTCAGGGACCGCACCCCCGAGGCTCCTGCCCAGAGGATCTATTCGAATCCTGGGCAGATCCCCACGATGGCATTCAGGTGGGCAGGAGGCTGCAGAGCCTCTTCCAAGGGAGATACGGGGGTTCGCAGGGATGGAGAAAAAACAGCCAGATGCCCTAGATCAGGTATGAGCATAGAGGTTGCCCACTTTTATGGACTCGAAAAGAATTCCTCTGGATTTGATGTAGAATGGGGCGGGGCCATTCAGGCCAAGAGAACACCTTCCCCAAGAGGTGCCATCTTCAGAAGAGAGAGCAGGGCTGCCTTTGGTTGTGAGCTTAGTATAACTCTTCTGGCACTTCGCTAACCTGTTCACGCACTGCAACGCAGTGCCCCTATGTTACAGATAAGTAAAATGAGGCTCAGAGAGGTGAAATGATGTTGCCATCACAGTCATTAAATCGCAAGACCATGGGCCTCCCTGGTGGCGCAGTGGGTTAAGCAACGCACTATGAATCAGACCGCAGCCACTGCAGCACGAGTTCGATCCCTGCTACCGGCCGGGGGGTGAGGGTTGGGGGGAGAACAACACATGACACACGACCCAGGACCCACATGGCGCGGCCGTCCTCTCCTGCTGTGTCCCCTGCTCCCCTCAGCAGTGTACTTCAGTTGATCTGCCTGTTCTGCTCCCTGCTCCCAGCTCTCTGTGGTGAATCCTCTCACCCCCCCCACACACCTCTAGCTTGTACCCCAGTGCTTGTATGCATAAATAAATAAAATATTTTTTAAAAATAAAATAAATAAATCGCAAGACCAGGACTCTAGGCAGCACTCTTAATTCAAGATCCGATGGGGAAGGCTGAGATTCTGGCCATGAGGGTAGTGCCAGGGCACCTGGTGGAACTGGTTCCTGGACAAGGAATGATGGTGTTTGCTGCCACCTGGTGGTCAAAAGCCACCAGGACAGGTGCCCAGCTGAGCTGTCCAGGCTGCCCAAGGAGCTGTGCAAGGGTGTCTGCTTCGGGGGTGCCTTGTGAGCTCCACTGCGGGAGGTTGTGGTGAAAGGGTGACTAAAAGTGTATTTATGTGCTTGGCCCTATTTTACCCGAGCTGAACCTGTTCTCACGACAACCCTATGAAAAAGTTCATTTTATACATGATGTGGTCAGTCCGGATGGACACTCCCCTACAGCCAGGCCTTGGGGCTGGGGAGTGGGAGACAGAGCAAAGCCTCTAACCCAGGCTCCCCTAACTCAGTCTGGTGGTCAGGTACACACAGACTGAGTTTTAAAACTTTTAGGGCTAAGGCGACCTTAGAGATCAGCTAGTCCAAGTGATCGTCAAACTCATGTAGCCACAGAATGCAGGGAATGGAGGCAGTCGGGGTGCGTGGGGGGACGAGGGTCTGGGGAACCGACTTGCTTGGCCTCCCCCTGCCCTTCTAGGGAGGCTTGCACTGTAACCAAGTCTGCTGCTTTCACAGAAGCCCAGCATGGGCACAAGACTGTGGCGGAGGGTCAGGGCTGTGGGGAAGGCCCAGGCTGGATTCAGACTGAGGTCTGCTCGACTGCAGGGTTGAGGCTGTCTTGGCTCCACCTTAATGCTGGGCAGTTGGGGCTGAACCGTCCTTCCCACCTGTAAGGTAAAGGAAGGTTATCAGGTTTTTCCGCCCTCCCACCGTTAGCGTCAATGATAGACACCTGCGGTTCTGCACGCGTGCCTGATGGTGGGCACCTGGAGTAGGGTGTGGGCACGCGCAAGTGGGCGCACCTGGGCTGAGACACAAGGCGTGTATGGGTGGTGTCACGAGAACGTCAGTAGAGGAGAGACGTAGCCGCAGAGCAGAGGCATGAGAGAGTAGAGAACCAGAGAGCGTGAAGATTTGCCAGGGGCTAGGAAGACTGCCAGCCTCCTGGCCCTCCTCCCTCCCTCCCTCCCTGCCATGAAACTGGTCACCTCTGATGCAGAGATTAATAAAACCCTGAAAAGGGCACTGAGGGCTCCAGGACTCCTCCTTGACCCGTCTGCCCAAATCACAGGAAAACTACTCCCTGTCATCTTGCCTCTACACTGCCCCTGGCTCCTACCCCCTGCTGTCCTCTGGCCTGCATGTCCGTTCAGCATAGTCAGGATGATGAAGAGCTCAAAGAGGTCCCGGTGCCGATGACCTGGGAACAGCGGAAGGGCCCTGTGGAGCCCCACACTGGACTCTTGTTCACTGCTCAGCCGCAGTCAGCACAGAGCCTGCCGCACTGTAAGCATGCCACCAGCAGGGGTGAATCATACCACCGCTGGGTGTTTCTCCTGCACTCTGGCGGTGGGGGCTGGGCTGGGCTGGGCTTCCTGCAAGTCTTAGTCAGCATCTTGAGCTCTGCTGCGCCTTCCTTCTCTCTCTCGTCAAAGCACCATTCTGACTGCACTGGAAGCTGTCACTGCCCCTGTGAGCCCCCTGCTCCTCGTTTGTTAAGAAGACTCACCTTAAAGTATTTTGAAAATTATTCCACTGACATTGCTAATAGGGCTGTGGATGTGCATCGCACAGCATGAGACTCATGAGATTGAGAAAATAAATGGGATAATAGCTGTTGTAGGGTCAGAGAACTATCAGGTCTTTCCACCCTCCCGCCACTGGTATGATGATGGACACCTGCGGTGCTGCGTGCATGCCTAGGCGGGCATGCGCAAGTGGGCGCACCTGAGTTTGGACACGGGTATATATGGGCGGCGTCATGAAGACACCAGGCCCGGCCAATAGTACCAACAAGCGAGAGTACCAACGCGAGCAGCAAGACCAGCAAGAACAGGAGCAGCAAAGCAGCCGAGAGGGTGAGATGCACTGGGGGCCCCCGGCACCAGTGCCTGCCATGTACCTGGCCCCCTCTGACAATAAAAAGCATAAAAGCCACCGAGGGGTCCAAGACTCCTTTCCTTTACCCCCGTCTGCTGAGAACCATCCCAAACCTGCCCTGTGCCCCTTTCCTGCCGCTACACTGCGTAGGACTGCCACGCCTGACACAGAACGGGCGCTCCGTCAGTCTGCTAGTTCCCCGGTCCACACTCCCCCAGGGTCTCCCAACAGGATGCCTCCCTCATTCAAGACTCCTGGAGGAACCCGCTCCAGACCACAGCTCCCAGGGATGAGGGGGGCGGGACAGCTGGCTGCGCTCCAGGACTGCAGAGGGAAAGGAAGTCTCATGGTGGCCAGTAGGTGGCAGCAGCACCCGTGAAATTACCGTGTCCTTAAGCAGCTGCTCCTATATTTCTCCCGGGCTGCGAGCACGTGTTTGCTAACCCAGGTCTATGTATAAATGTGTGCCCCTGTGGGTGGTGTGTGTGCGCAAAGAATCACATACCCGTGTGCCTGTGTATGTGAGCAATGAGAGGTGCCTGGGGTGAGTGTGGTGAGAACAGTGTACTCAACGGTGTGGTATGGGGGAGGGTGTTGTGCAGTTGTACAGGTGTGTATGTCTGACCTCCAGCCACAGGCCTATCAACATGTGACTGTGGGGGTGTCCTCCCTCCCCCTAGAGCAGCAGCTCTTAACCTTTGGTTCCTGGACCCCTGGAGCATCCGAGGAATACTGTAGCAAAGCACAGAGTGACACAACCCAGGCTGAGGTCAGAGGTCTCTGCAATCACCTGTGGACCTCCTGGGTCAGGAAGAGCACTCAGGTGAACTCGCTTCTTGCCAAGATTAGCAGGTTTCTCTGCTTCTGTAATGAGTGTTCTGTAATCACCATAAATGTCACAAACCTGAGTTCCTTTCCTCCTCATACACAGCAAGGGTCCCGCTGTTTGTTGATGCTATGGGACCTGCAGCCTGCTGGGAAAGAGCAGCTCTTTCCCAGTGGGTGAGGGTGTTCACAGCCGCTGCGGAAGGATGCGGCTGGAGCATCAGAGAAGGCTTCCTGGAGGCAGAGGAAATGGCACTGACCTGGAAGCGTAATGGAGTGGGCACAGGACGGGTATCTGTGCTGTCGCCCACTTCTCTGAGAACGGACTGTCATTGGGTGAGCCTCGCAGTCCTCTTCCTGGTGGGTCCTCATCTCCTGTGGAGGTTGCCAGCAGGCAAGATTGACCTTAGATGACGATAGTCCCCCAGTAGGAAGGGACATGAGAAGCCATCTGGATTTTTCAGGCAACATGGAGCCACTGAAGTTGATAGGCAGAGTGTGTTTCCCCCGCAAACTAAAAATGCCCTGTTCATGCACACAGCTGTTGTCTGGCTGTCCTCTGGAGAGTCCTGGGAAGTCTTTTACGAAGAGGAACTGATACCCAGAGTGCTCACTCAGCTAAACTTTTCCCTAGGGCATGAACAAAGGGGAATAGAGAATCTCCGCCATGCTGAGACTCCCATTCTCACCCAGATGCTCCCCCCTCCCCCAGCTGTGCTAGCACTCACCTTCCCAGCAGCAGTAGCAGTGGGCTCTGGGGGGAGCTCCAGGCTCCATGAGATGTCTCTGACCTGACCCTCTTCTACCCCCTGGGCAGTCCAGTAGCCCTGCTCCTGTCCACAGTCCACAGCTGAGAGGCGTGTCGACCCCCATCTGAGCCAGGGCAACCCACCACCTTGGTGCTTCTCACCAGCCATGGCAGGGCTGGGGGGAGGGGGGCTCCTGCTCTGAGGGGAGATGGCCCAGGAGGAGAAGGTGAGCACTCCTGGTCACGTGCTGCGGAGGCAGCTCCCAGGTCAGGAAGTTTCCCTCCCAGAGCACCTATCAACCAGCAGGTCTCGGAGGAGCACAAGGAGGGGCCAAGGTCTCTTGACGCCATAGGTTCTCACTCCGGGCTCAAGGGCCACCTGGAGGACACAGGAAGCTTGGTGCTTATATGGCTGAAGGCGGGGCCGCTGAGGGGCAGGGAGGTGGGAGGAAAATGGAAGTGGGGATGGGGCTTAGTGGAAGCCTCAAAAGGCATGTGGGATGGGCAGGGCTCTAGAGAACAAGACTGTGGAGTGGGCCCTGGGAAAGGAGGAGGGGCCTTCCTGTGCCTGACTCTCCTGTGAGAGAGGTTAGGTCAGTGACGCGTCTCCTCCAAGGCGGGGGGGGGGGGGGGGGGGGGGGGGGGGGGGGGGGGCGGTGCAGGCAGGACAGCACGGTCCACTCAGTGTGAGCAGCAGGCCCGTGTCGCTCCACAGAGGAGGGCGCAGAAACTGAGTAAAAGGAACAGATGCGGACACGAGGAGAGGGCTCGCTTTATTGGGAAAACTGGAGGTTGGTCCTTCATACCAAGATGGGATCCAATAGCCAGGTGTTTGAGACAAGATTCACTTCTGACACACCTGCCTCCCTCACCCCCACAGCGGGGCAGCTCCGGTTACAAGCAACAGGTCCCCAGGTAACCCTGTGCCTGCCCTGAGCAAACACCCAGTGGATTTCGCCCACAGACGCCTGTGTCTCAGATCCAGAGTGTGGGAACATGAGGGAAATGTGTGTTCTCGCCTAGGATGGCAGCGTCCTCTGTCCCCCCACTAAGCAGAGGCCCAGAGAGGGACAGAGACCTGCCCAAAGTAACACAGCCAGGACATGGGAGACAGAGTCAAGCCCACACTCCCTGTCTCCTGGCTTGGAACTCGTTCCAAGAGCAGATTCTAGAAGAGGAGCCCCAACAAATGGGTGGCACCTGCACCCACACGCACTGGGGGACTCCCTGTGGATCAAACATTCAGGCCAGAGCCACCCAGGGGTCCTTCCTCCCTTCCAAGCTGTGCCCCCGCTGGGGCCCCTAGGAGGCAGCCCTAGGGGGAACAAAAGGGAACAGCACGTGGCCCACCTTCTGAAACTCCAGGGCTGGTTAAAAGAGAGGAGTCCATTGCTCCCGACCCACCTATAGCTCTGAGATATGGGTCAGAGCGGATACACCCAAACATCAGATGACATTTCAAAGCTCCACTTGTTGAGCACTTGCCAGGCTGTCCAGCCACTCAGTGCAGCAGCTGCTCTGTGCCAGTAACGGCGCCATGTGCTGGGCACCCTGACCAAACGAAGTCCTTCACTCACAGCCTTTCGAAATCTTCACGACTCCTCACCAGGTAAGCGTTGTCATCTGTGATTCAAGAAACGGGCTCGAAGAGTGAAGTGACTTGGCCAAGGTCATACAGCAGAGACGTGGCAGGAGACCAAGAAATGACAGAAGCAGCAGGCGGGGAGGGGTGGCTGGGAGCGGGCCCTGCGAGGTCACAGCGGTCCCTTCGGTGGCTGGCATGACCTCTGCTGCCGAGGTGGAAGGCTCAGGGCAGAAGGGGAAACTCCCGGCACCCTCTGCATGACCCTCTGCAGAGGAGGCAGTCTGGACAGAGCTGGCACAGGCGCCTCGCCCGCCCAGCCACGACAAGCCCTGTCACCTGGAGCAGGGCATTCCCCGCTCTGGGCCTCAGTTTCCTTGTCTGTAAAATAGGGGTAATAACAGTAATTCCTACCTCATATTCATGCCATGAGGATTAAATAAGTTAGTTGCTCCGTGTAAAGTGCTCTGAGCTAAGATGGGCAGGGGCTGCGTTGTCTACTGGTACTACACGAGCCTCTCGCGAGCTGGGATGTGAAAGTGCCCGGCTCCGGAAGAGGCTGAACACCATGTGGTCCAGCCAGTGGCAGTGAGCCCCGAGTGTCCAGGCCCTACTGTGACATCAGCTCAAGGTGTCCATCTTGAAGCCTCCCCGACTCCTCTCTGGACCCAAGTTGAACTCCAGAGCTGCCCACCACCAAAAAAGTCAGTGCTTCCAGCCCTGGGTAGCCCAACACCTGTAGGCCCAGAGTTGGGGGACCAGTTCCTGGCTTTCCCAGCACTCCCCCAACTCCCAACATGATGGGCTCAGTGCTCAGAAATGAAAGAAGGGACTAAATTACAAAAAAATTAATGATGCAAGGGCCTCCCTGGTGGCGCAGTGGGTTGAGCGCTGCACTGTGAAGCATCCGCGGTACAGCAGTGTGAGTTCAATCCCCAGCCAGGGAGGGGAACCACATGGTGCAGCAGACCTCTCCTGATCGCCCGCTGCTCCCCTCGGCAGTGTGTTTCAGTCAATCTGCCTGTTTTGCCCCTACTCTGTCTCTGGTGAGTCCTCTCACTTCCCATGACTCTGGCCTGTACCCCAGCTCTTGTGTGCATAAATAAATCAATCTTTAAAAAAACAGTAATTTTTAAAAATGATGCAAGAAAGGTGTGTATATGTGTGTGTTTGTGTTGTGTGTGGGTATGTTGTGTGTGAGTGCTCTCGACACCTAAGAGTTTGAAGGCTTCGAGATGGTTCCCAGCCTGGCAGTAGTTTCCAAGCAAGAAGGCAGCCAGTGGCCGGGCTCCGGATCTGCTGCTGAAAACAGAGACGGAGACACAGGCAGGTGCCCAGGCTGGACTGTGGCTCCGCCAAGGCCTCCCAGGATGCTGGAAGCTCTTTCCACCTGGAGGCGCATTTTAAGTTCCCACCAAGCAAACCTCCCAGGCAGCTGCCTCCAGCCCACCAGCAGCTACCACAGAATCTCCCTCAGGCATGTGGGAAAGCACCTTGCTCCCGTCCCTCCAGCCCGGTAGCCAAGTGACTTACTTGTGCAAGATCACACTGCTAGCAAATGGCCAAGAGTCCAGCAGTCAGGACTATAGTTAGAAGTTGAGCATCCTATTTGGGATGGATGCACCCCTCATCTCAAGAAAGAGACGCTGGGGGTGGGGGAGCGGGGAAATCACTTATTTCAGTCACACGGCCAGTTAGCATCAGAACTGAGATTGGAATCCACATTTGGGGCCTCATAGGTCACAAGAAAGACTGAACTTGAGGGCTCTGGTTTACTCCCATCACCCTCCTGCCCTCCCCACCCCCAACCTCTTTTATATGACACCTGACATCATATTATCCATCACTCCCTCCCCCTGGGAACGCCCTCCTCCTCCAGTTTCCATGGCAGCACATTCTCTCCCATCCTCCCCCTGCTTCTCCAGCAGCTCCTCACTCTCCACCATGGTCCCTGATCCTGGAAAGCAAGGGGATCCTCAGGCTGAGTCCCCTATCTCTGCTCTCTTCATCACACCCCTGGCTCTAGGGCTCACTCTCTGGTCTGGCTCAGCTCCAGTTTAAGTAATAATGGCTATTACCACGTGCTAAGAGCTTATTTACTTGCTGGGCCCTCTCCACCCTTAACTGGACATATCCTCACATCAACCCCAAGAAGGAAGTCCACTTCACAGATAAAGAAACTGAGGCAGAGAGAGGGAACGCCAAGATCTGACCCCAGCCTTAAGCACCATTTCTATTACAACAAGAAGAGATGTGAAATCATAGGACATTTCGAAACCAGAAGCAAAAACTTCCCTCCCACCTGACAGGAGAGGAATAGAAATTTTGGGGGAAACCAGACCTACTCCACAGTTGTGATGCTCTAGAATTACACTGTCAATTTGGAGCTTTAAAATGCACCGTGCACAGTACATTTTGAAATGTGAAGATTTGGAGAGCTGCAGAAGGAACAAAAGTTCACGGAAAATTGCCTTTTCCTTCAGCTTTTTCTGTTCGGCTTTGAAGTCTTCAAAAACTTCTCCAAGGGTACCAGCCATCGCGGCCCTCCTAGTTCAGTGAGGCCTGGGGTTCACTAGAGACTGGAACCCTGGCGTTCCCCCGACCTGAGTCCCGTTACCAACAGGCTGTGTGACTCGAGTGCGTGACTTGACCTCTCTGAGCCTTACTCCTCTCATCCAAAGCAGAGAACTAGCAGACCCCCATCAGGTACCCCTGGTTGTCAGAAGGATCAGAAGGAGTAATGTGCATAAAGCTTGTCTCCCCAGCCTGGCACCCAGAAGGCTCAGTTAAGCCCCACACTCCAGATGTCTCATCTCAGGTTTTCCAAGCCCTTGAAGATTCCATGCCTGTGCACATCTCTTCTAAAATTGCTACAAATATGCGTTTCGGGAAAAAGCTAGACAAAGCACCTCCCTGTGACACCTCCCTGGGGCCCCCTGTCACTGCATATGGCGCATTGAGACACGGGGATCTGTTTCTGCTTTGTCTCCCGCATGGGTTTGCGTTTTCTGAGGAAGGACCATTTCTGACTCATTCCAGGGCCCAGGGCCCAGGGCGCCCAGCCTGGCATGAAGTAGCATGAAGTAGCTTTCAGGATGGGTTTGCTTGACCTTAAATGCCGTCGTCTGAACCCAGGCCTGGCTGACCCAGGGCAAATTTACATAAGCGGTAAAAAGCAGCTGGGTCAGTCGCAGCCACAGGAATAGGCACCCTCCTGTGCTGGGAGGGGCTGAATGACAATCACCAGCCCCAGGTCACCTCCTGAGGTGTCTCCCCCAACTCTAGAACTGTCCTGTGTCCGACATCTTCCCAACGCATGACAGAAGGGGTGTCCAAGTGTAGCAGTGTTCCCTGCCTGGCTGACAGCCTCCCCCTGTCCAGACAGCTATCTCTGTGGTCACAGGACCCGTTTGGAAGATGGTGAGTGGGTGGGCTGGGACTCAGGGCCAGGGAGACTGGCAGGATTTGACTGCAGGGCCTCCCCCCTACCCCATTCTCCAGAGCCACTGCCTGGAAAGAAAATCCTCCCTGCTTCTGTGGCTTCTCAGGAGCTCACCCCAAAGATGGGTTTTGCCTAAGGGCGTTCCTATCGGGAAGCCCACCTTGGTGCCTAAGCCCCTCCCCGTGCTGGTTCAGAGCCTGCTGGATTGACAGCCTCTCAGATGGGGAGAGACTTTTGTTCCAAGGAAATGACTGTCAAAGGAAGAAGAGGTAGTTTCTTTCTTTCTTTCTTTTTTTTGTGAGACAAAGACGTCAATTTCTTTCCATCTGTCCCAAAAAGGGAAGAAAATTAAATTTGTTTTTACAAGAATGTCAGCACACTGCTTCCACAGGGAGTCAGGAGTGTGTGACTGAGGCAGTATTGGGGGGAGGGAGGAGATGAAGCATGGAGAGCTAGAGGGAACAAGGAGAGTCCCTATATGGGAGGGGGAGGGCAAAGACCTAGGAATGCCTGAATAAAATTCCAAACAGATGAAAAGGAAAACTTCCACATCTCTGAGCAGGCCACACAATGAGCAGCCTGAATGGGCTGTTAGAGAAGGTGGGGACTAGTGAGCTGGGGGGGGGTATCAGGACTGGGAGGGGGAGAGCACGCACACACACACTAGTACTGCAGTCACGAGAGCCAGGCCCCGTGGGGAGGGGTCAGCTCCACTTCACGGGAAGCCCTGGACTCAGATGAGCCAGATGTTGTGCGAAAAGACAGGACTTCTTGGAGGTTCTTTTCAGAGACCCAAGACGGGAGAAGGGGAAGAGAAAAAGTCCACGCTGGTGCCACTTACCATCCACAGACCTCTCATTACTGTGGTCTTGTGTCCTCCAGGACCTGGATGAGATGAGCCACGGCCCTAGGGACCTCCAAAAGGCATCTGCCCTCCAGCTTGAGGCCCTAACCTCAAAGCGGAAGCTCCCCCCCCGCCCCCCCCCCCCCCCCCCCCCCCCCCCCCCCCCCCCCCCCCCCCCCGCCCCCCCACACAGAGGTTGACTTGCGACCTCCAGTTTTGGTGCCAAAGCCCTGGGTCACCTCCCCTCTTTCCACAAGCCGAGTCAGAACTCCACAGAAGTCAGGGCTGGGGACTCCACCTCGACTTGAGGCCCTATTCTCCTTCCCTGTCCTGGAGCCTCACTGCCCCACTGCCGTGCCCTGGCCTCCTGGAACACAGCACTGGGGACCCTTCTTTGATGCTAAAGGTTCCCTGTCACCAGCTCCAAGGAAATGGCTGTCGAGAAGTCTCTCTGTCTCTCTGTCTCTGTCTCTCTCTCTCTCTCTCTCGTTGAACCTGGACTTCAGGGAGCCCACCTCTTGCTATAACTGGGGGCTGGGACTGTACCCCAAAGTTGAAGCCCCTACCCTCTACAAGGCCCTATCTCTGGCTGTAGTCCTACCTCACTGTCCTGTCCTTTCTGTCTTGCCCCAGCAGAGGCCCCTCCCCACTACACAGAACCCAAACTTGCAGCTCACTTTTCAAACCACAGTACCCATCAACCCCTTCCAGATCTTGGGTCGAA
This sequence comes from Galemys pyrenaicus, assembly GCA_019455555.1. NCBI lineage: Eukaryota > Metazoa > Chordata > Mammalia > Eulipotyphla > Talpidae > Galemys > Galemys pyrenaicus. The sequence goes on along the minus strand of JAGFMF010012145.1, from coordinate 8,059,486 downwards.
ATCTACAGCTGGACCCCACTCCTGCCAGCCCGCTCAGGGTGAGCACTGCAGGTTGTCCCAGGTGGGGGCCCTGTGTAGCCTGGTTCTAGAAGAACAGGTCTCACCCACCTGGAGTCTCCTGCTTCCCGCCTAGCCCCAGGCTGCACCGAGCCCCAGGCCGTGGGCCGCACCTTCAGCCCAGAAGCACCACCCCACTGTCCTGCCGCTGCCCCGCCCCAGACCAGAGGTCACCCCACTGCAGGGCGCCACCGCGCGGCTCCCAACTCCGCTCAGGCGCGATCCCCTTCTCCGGAAGAGGCGCCCTCCGCCCCAGCCCGCGTCGCGGCCCCGCCCCCACTAGAGCGCCAAGTGACCGCCAAGTCGCTGCGGGGGGGCGCGCGGCAGGCCAGCCCGACCGACCTGCTCAGGCGGCCGCGCCACCGCCGGGCCCGTCGGACGGGGTGCAGGCGGTGACCCGTTCGCGGGCCGTGGCTTCGCGGGCGCGGCTGAAGCTGCCCGGCCGCCTGCCCGGCTCCCGGCGGCCGCAGGGCTTGCGGCAGAGCTGGCGGAAGCAGCGCTTGAAGTTCTCGTCGAGGAAGGCGTAGAGCACGGGGTTGAGGCTGCTGTTGGCGTAGCCCAGCGCGATGCACAGGTGCAGCGCGGCCACCACCAGCGGGTCTCGGCGGTCGATGTCCACCAGGGTCCAGACGATGACGAAGATGTGGATGGGCGCCCAGCACACCACGAAGGCGCCCACCACCACCAGCACCATGCGCGTGATGCGCCGCAGGCTGCGGTCCTTCTCCTTGGAACCCGACAGCAGGCGCACGCTGCGCAGGCGCAACAGCATGAGGCCGTAGCACACGGTGATGATGAGGATGGGCACCACGAAGGCGAAGAGGAACACGCAGATCTTGGTCACCGTGTCCCAGTACCAGGTGGGGCTGGGGAACTGGAGCATGCACACCACCGCCCCGTCTGGGTCAGGGAAACAAGACAGACAGGAGATGATGGGCTTGTGGGTTTAAGGGACCCTGCAGTGCACCCATCCCTCTGGTCTAGTTCTAGTCCCACTGCCTTCTCCTAGGGTTGGTGCCACGTGACTACTCTACCTGGAATGACACCCCCCCTACCGCGCCCCTTGATGAAGTCCTGTGCCACTTGATGAACTCATGCTCAAAGACCCCAACAGAACCGACCCTGATCTAGAAGGCCTCCGTTCTTTATTCTCTCCCAGTACCTTCATGAGCTCCTATGCTCATGGATGGCAGTAATGATATAATTAGCCTAAGCCCATTAGAGGCCAGTCCTTGTGATAAACAGCCCACACATTTCCAAACTAGAGCCAGTGGGGGCAGTACAACTAAGACAGACTTAGAGAGCATGAGGCCTACAGTTCTGTGACCTTGGGCAAATTATTCAGCTTCTCAGAAAGCATCTGTAAAGTGGAACTAACAGCAGTTGTTGTAAGATTAACTGAGCCAAGGCAAGTAAAGCATTGAGCACAGTGGGGTGAAAGCCCTTAGTGCCCTCACAGGGTAGGGGGGACAGGTGTGTGTGGGATCCAGAGGTGGGGGCCATGGGCCATGGAGGCAGAACTCAGCTTAATGGCAAGGAAAACTTTCTGAGTGTCAGGCTTGTCCAGAGAAAGGAGAGGCCCCAGGATAGACTGAGCACCCTGTTCTTGGAGTGTGAGCTTAGGTGGGATAAACATTTTAGGGGAGGTTGTGGGATTCAGATACAAGGCTGGCCCAAGGGAATCCCAAGGTCTCTTGGGATTCTGGGATTTGAGGAGCGACAAGGTGGTCAAGGAGCCTGAGAATTGGGAAGAAAGGGGATAGAGAGCCACAGGCCATCCGGCTGGGAGGGCCTTGAGGTGTGATTGAGCCCAAGAACTTCATTTTATGGCAGCAGAACCAGGCCCAAAAAGCACACAGGTCCAAGGTCACACAGCAAGTGGCACAGAGAATCAGCAGTGCTAATGGCACACACTGGGGAGGAGTATGTGTGTGTGTGTGTGGTATAGTGAGGAGGCCCATCTGGTGTGGTCAGCAGCAGGGCTACAGCTAATGGCCCATAAACTGAAGACTGACAGTGAGGAATGGACCCAGTTGCTGAGTCAAGACCAATCTCTCAGAGATCACAAACGGGCACTGGGTTCTACCTTTGATGCAGGTAAAGGATCATCAAGAAGTCTCTCCCCAAGCCTGTTCCCCCACCCCACCCATAGCAACAACCCCCTGCAAACCTTTATCCAGCAGCTAAAAGGAGCAACAGATAGGGGAGAGAAGCCTTGGATTCTTGACTAAGTTCCACCAAATGCCTCGCTGTGTCAAGGCAAGGTCAAGGCCACTTGACCTCTCTGATTCTTAGTTTTCTTATAGTCAAATGTAGGTAGGTAGGAGTCCCAGTCTTATCTACCCCATTGGCTTAATCACTTTAACAGTTTCTATCTAATGAGTTTTGGCAGTGTCCTCAGGCCCTTGTCCTTAGTGTTTTACACACATAGCTTCATTTAATCTTCTCAGCATGCCATAGTATAGTGTGGCTGATAGGTTAATTTGTGACCTGTGTCTCCAGAACCCTGCTAAATTACTTTCCCCACATCTTTACACCAAATTGAGGACACATGACCACCTATCACTAGGAAGAGACAGGCTGTGACAATTAAAAGTGGTTGTGCATTCTCACCACTCCCTCTCCATATTCAACTGCTGGCCAGATGCCAGCAGCTGAGGCTTCTGAAACCATCCTTCAGAGCCTAGATCCCTGAATGACTGTGTGGAAGGAATGGCATGATGTGAATGAGAAACAAATTGTGTTAAGTTACTGAGCTTTGGAGATCATTACATTTGCTACCTTTATTAATATGGGTAGCTACTAAAAGAATTACCACTTTGCTCTAGGGAAATGATCATTTTATAGAGGAATGTACCTGTCATTTTCTGAAGACCACTCCCTAGGTCTTGCTTTGTTTATTTGGGGTAATGGTTTTCAGGTTGGGGTGAAAGGGTGTTTGGGATGAGACCACCATCTTAAGACTTCCATCACTCATTGGTCAGTGAGACCCTCACCCCACTGACCATCCATCCACCTCCCAATAGGTAGTCAGCCACATACTCCTTGCCAGCCTCCAAGTGCACACAGATCAGCCATCATAGGTGGGACTTATCATCCCATTCATACATTTCTTTTGGCCTGCACCCCATATGACCACTGCCCAGACGTTCGTTCTCACAAGCGTTCACCATTGGTCAGTCATTCCCATTCCCATTGACTCATTACTCCCCACTGGCCACGCTTTTGCTGATAAGAAACCCACATGTCCACTGGTGAGCCACATACACCCACCCTAGTAAATGGCCTATAAACCCATAAGGGCCCACAGGCTGCCTCTGGTGGCCAGTGACCTGTGCCACAGCCCCCTCATTCACTTACCCCGGGGGCGGGTCACAGCCATGACCATGATGGGCACCCCCACACCTGAGGCCAGGACCCAGATGCAGATGTTGATCAATTTGGCTTTGGCAGGTGTGCGGAAGTCCAAGGCCTTGACTGGGTGGCAGACAGCAATGTAGCGATCAACACTCATCATGGTGAGCGTGAAGATGCTGGTGAACATATTGTAGTAGTCGATAGAGAGCACGGCCTTGCAGAGAAGTTCCCCAAAGGGCCACGTCCCCATCAGGTACTTGGCACTCTGGAAGGGCAGCGTGCTGGTGGCCAACGCGTCTGCCAGGGCCAGGTTGAAGATGTAGATGTTGGTGGCTGTCTTCATCTTAGTATACCTTAAAAGGAAGCGCACATATAATTGCTCCATTTCACAGACTTCAGCTTCACCGATTCTCAGGTCATGAGATGCAGGGAGGTGAAATGACTTGTCCAAGGTCACACAGTCAGGGCAGAACTAGAACTCTGTACTCTGATTCAGTATCACTCCTCTCCACTACAACAGATGCAAAAGGACTTCTCTGTGGCAGAAGTTATTTTAGGAAAAACTCTTATCTTCCAAGGTGGTCTAAGCAATATGGTTAAAGATAAAACTGGGATCCAGGGGGAAACGGATGTAGGTTCTAATCCTGCTTCCGCTACTTGTTAACTGAGTGGCTCTGGTCTTTTAATGTGAACTCTAAATCTCAGTGTCTGTAACTGCAAAAAGAGGGGCAATATTTTTACCAACTTTATAGAATTATGGAACTTAATGAAATCAGACAGCACTTAGCTCTGAGCCCAAAGCACGCGAAGTGCTTTGTATATGACAGCTGTTATTCTGAGCTGAAGAACAAAGCTGGGGTTAGATCAGAATGACCTGGCCTTCTGACCTCTGCTCCTGACCTGGTCTTCACCGCCAAATCTTAATCTCCAGAAAGATCTGCCAAATCTTTGTTTTATGGACTCTGAAGTTTGAGAAACACTGTACCCTAAAGCCCACAGCAGGAGAGAAGGAGAAACTGAAGCCCGAAGAGGTAGCATGACCGGGCCAAAACCACAGAGCAATGGGGACAGAGTCCAGGTAAGAACACAGACCTCCCTGACTCCCAAACCAGTGCTGCTCCCCAATCTACCCTAAGGGAGAAGTCACACTGTGCCTCTAGACACCTCCCCCAAGCCACACCCTGTCCTGGACACTCAGGGCAAACGTGCCCACTGTGTTGTGAATGACTGAATGAACGCATATCAACTAAGACTGTTCCTTCATGAAATGACTTTTTTTTTTTAAAGATTTATTTATTTATGCATACAAGCACTGGGGTACAGGCCAGAGGTGTGGGGGGGTGAGAGGATTCACCATAGACAGAGCGGGGAGCAGAATAGGCAGATCAACGGAAGTACACTGCTGAGGGGAGCAGCGGGCACAGCAGGAGAGGTCTGCTGCACCATGTGGTTCCCTTCCCTGGCCGGCAGCAGGGATCGAACTCGTGCTGCAGTGGCTGCGGTCTGCTTCATAGTACGTTGCTTAACCCACTGCGCCACCAGGGAGGCCCGACTTTTTTTTTTTTAAGCCAAAAAACAAAAATTGTCTCACTCATTGTCCTCCAGGGCCACCATCTGTCCCGCTCCCTCCCAAAATAGCTGTCATTTGCCCTGGGACCGGAGAAGCAAAAAGTTTTGCTGGGAGACAGCAGAATTGCGAGTCTCGGGAAGTCTGTCTTCAGCGGTAGTGGGATCACAGCTGTGTGGGAGGCGGGCTCAGCCCCACAGCTGACTCGTCTAATTTCGCTTCTTTTACGCAGAACAATTAGAGGCTGTTCTTTGCCTGCTATTTTGATTTGTGAAGGCTCCTGCAATTCCCAGAGGGGGCTGGGATGCTGGGAAGTAGGTGATAAAGCTGCTGTCGCTGATCCAGGCCCAGCCCAGGGCTCCTCATCTCACAGGCCTCCCCCAGCGCACCCCACAGCTAGCTGGCAGCCAAGTCCTCTTATTGGCCTCTAAGACAAGTCTCTCTCCTGCTCTCAACCCCCCAAGGGACTCCATATTCCACAAACTGGCCCAGACCACTTCCAGCTTCTCAGATCTCAGCTTCTAGAAACTTCTCCTAGACTGAGCTACTCTCCCTTCCCCACCCCATACACTGGCCTCTTTACTGTTCCTTAGACACAGCAAACCCATTCCCACCTCACGGCCTCTGGACCATTGTACCCTCTGCCCTGTGCCCGGAACTACCTCTCCCAAATTCTGCATGGCTTTCTCCTTCATTTAATTTAGGACTCCATCACCCTCAGAGTTCCCGACCACCTTTTCTAAACCACCTGTCTCCCCACCATCACTTCTCTCTACTTACATGCCTCACTTTTCTTTATGTCATAAACCACCACCCGACCTCAATTTACCTTCTTTTCTGTCCATCTGCCCCTAAATCCGTGGGTGTTCCCTGAGGTAGGAGACTCTGTCATTCTGTTCCCGCTTGTACTGCTGGGCCCATCAACAGTGCCTGGCAAATAGCAGGCTCTCAATAGACATTTGTTGTATCTGGGGACAGGACTAGTGCATTATTCAGGGTTTGCATTCCTTTCCCACATAACATATCAGTTCTTTTGCTGTCCTACTGATCCAGCTCATGCAGTCTCCCTCTTCGGCCTGGAACTGATTACTTTCTAGAGCAGACACATACTGTCCTTCTGCATTAGGGCCCTTATTTCCAGATTACAAGTCTAGTCTATCTTGGCTTATGCCCTCATTGTGGTGGTGCACATCTTTTAGTCACTTGCTAAGAGAAGACACATAGAGGGGCCTCCCTGGTCATGCGTCAGGTTACGCACCGCACTATGAGACATCAACAGCCACTGCCGCACAAGTTTGGTCCCCGGCCAGGGAGGGGACCCACATGGCGCAGCAGACCTCTCCTGCCTCACCCGCTGCTCCCCTCAGCAGTGTATTTCAGTGGATTAGCCCTTTTGCCCCCAACTCTGTCTCTGGTGAATCCTCTCACCCCCCCCCATACCTCTGGCCTGTACCCCAGTTGTTGTATGCATAAATAATCTTTTTTTTTTAAAAAAAAAAAAGGACACATAGAAAATTAAAATTTTAGAGTTTGATCGGTAGTGGGACAAAGAGCAGACTCCAGAGAAACCTGAGCATTTCCACTGTTGTCTCTGGCCTGGTTAGCATCAAGTCACCATCGCACCCCAGGAGGAGCTGCTGTGCAGGAGCGGGCTCCAACAGCTGCCTCACCCAGCTGCCTCCACCATCAGCACTGCCGACACCAAACCCATCACCTTGTGCAGCAGTGCAGAGAGCCGGTGGCCTCACATGGGAGGCGAGCCATGGCGGGGGGACCAGAAGGTCAAAACAACAGTTCTGGGAACAGTAAGATGGTTTAATGGAAACGATGTGGTTTCATAAATAGGAATGACACCAAGGAAGATGTATTTGTCTACCAGACTGCCACAAAGAATAACCCCAGGAAGTGCCTTCACCTTGTAGGAAATAGAGAGACTGTAGGGTTTGATGTGTTGAAGGAGAAGAGGCGTGGAGACAGCGCATGGGACAGGCCCTGGTCTGTCCAGAGGAGGCAGTAAACACACCTCAGACCAGAACCTTCCTAGGCACAACCCACACCACAGGGGTCCATGCAAGTACCCACAGAATTACCACAAGAGTGAGAGTGGGGAAAAGAAGGAGGGATCCGAGGGGACTCCCCAAGCCAGGCCTAACAGTGCCGGCCCTACTGTAGACCACGGTTCCCCGTTATTACCTGCAGAGACCCTACGGGCTTCAAACCATGGTATTCCCACCCCCTGTGCAGGGAGACAGGATGGAGTGAGCTGACGCCCACGTGCAGAAAACAAGGTAGACCAGTGAGACAAAAGTGTGTGTGGGGGCGGGTTATAGACTGTGATTCCGAGGAGCCCTTCTGGCCAAAAACTGCCTAGAGAGGACAGCAAGAAAGATCAGGAAAATCAGGGAGATGAGCCCAAGATCAGGAGCCACCTCAACTTTGATGCCACAGCAACTTCAGTTACCGACACAGACACCCAGGAAGCCCTAAACCACAAGATGGGAAAGAGACAAAAGCAGTTGATCCACCAGCTGAGAATGCTTCTCCCTGAGCTGAGCAGGGCCAGACTGAGCAAATACCAACCGACCACCTTTGCCATCATCTGGTTTACTTATCTGACAGGAAATGGATATGGAATCCACCACAAGAAAAGAGCAAAAGGTTAAAGCATATACCTTCTTTGCCGGTTGACTACATAACCAGAACTATCTGTGCTATCTATGTGGCATGGGGCTCTTATTTTTACCTGAAAATGTGTTCTTGGTAATGATAAATGGTTTTCAAACCTAGCTTTTCTCAATATACCTTTAAAGGTTTTAAAATGGTTTCCTAGGGGCCTCCCTAGTGGCACAAGGGGTTAAGTCTCAGCACTACGCAGTATCTGTAGCCGCTGCAGCACAAGCTCAAGCCCCAGCCAGGGAGGGGACCCACGTGGCGCGGCAGACCTCTCCTGTCTCACCCGCTGCTCCCCTCAGCAGTGTGTTTCAGTCAGTCTGCCTGTTCTGCTCCCCGCTCTGTCTCTGGTGGGTCCTCTTACTCCCTGCACCTCTGACCTGTACCCCAGCTCTTGTGTGCATAAATAAGTCTTTAAAAAAAATAAAGTGGTTTCATAACTAGTCAAGTTGAGACTTTTTAAGCATTCCCTTTGTAACTTGTAATAAAAACTTGCAACTTGATTTTTCCAAAAGTCAATCAGCTGCAAGCACCTGTTAATAAAGATCTTAAAGATCTTCTCTCTTTTCTCTCTCTCCTTACCATCTGAGGGCACAACAAGAATGGAGCTGTCTAGAAGCCAGGAAGTATCCTCACCAGGACTGACCAAGTTGGAACCTTGCTTTTGAATTTCTAGCCTCTAGAACTGTGAGAAAGTCAGTTTCTGTTATGGTAATTTGAGCTGACTAAGCCAAAGTAACATGGTTGGGAAAGATGAGAAGGAATCAGCCATTCGGAGAAAAAGGAACAGGCTTTTTTCAGTCTGAAGGAATAGCAGATGCAAAGGCCCTGTGGTAGGAAAAGAACTTGACGAACTACAGGAAAGGTCAGAAGTTAAATGTGACTCAAGTGCAATGAGCCAGAGAGGAAGCAACAAGAGCTGTAGAAGGAGAAATCAGGAAGGGGTAAAAATCAAATGGAGTCTTTGAATCATAGCAGAAAATTAGATTTTATTCTGAGTATAACAGGAAGCCATTGGTGATTTCTTTTTTTTTTTTTTAAAGATTTTATTTATTTATGCATACAAGCACTGGGGTACAGGCCAGAGGTGTGGGGGGGG
>JAGFMF010012145.1:7991854-8025208 GCA_019455555.1 Galemys pyrenaicus | reverse complement strand
GAGGGGAGCAGCGGGCAAGGCAGGAGAGGTCTGCTGGGCCATGTGGGTCCCCTCCTCAGCCGACGGCAGGGATCGAACTCGTGCTGCAGTGGCTGCAGTTTGCTTCATAGTGCGTTGCTTAACCCACTGCGCCACCAGGGAGGCCCCCAAGTTTACCTTCTTGGTGTTGATACCTTTGGGGCCCTCTGGTCTGGTCCCAACCAGGGATTATTGCTGTTCTTCTCTGATTCCATGCCCTATCCCCACCCCAGCCCCATGCTCCAGCCACAGTGGACCGAAGGGAACTTCTAAAAATTCATTCTACAATGACTTTTGAGTCCACTGTGCTGTGGTGGAAGCCATTGCTCTGGTGGCACAAAGGAGTTCCTTTAAGTTCTCTGAGCCTTGGTTTTTTTCATCTCTAAAGTACAGAGAAGCTCTGCCAACTGACAAGGTCTGTGAGCATGAGCGTTATTAAACCATGAGGATGAGTAAGACCATTGCTTCTTGAAGTTCACAATCAAGAGGCCACGATATGTAAATGACCAAGCACTTGAGCAAAAATAGTTGCTAAGAAAACACACATGCTGTTCTGGATGGCCCCTTCCAAGAGCTGGCTTCCTGTCTCTACTCTCCCCCACATCAGCTCACGACAAGAAGTCTGCACTCTGTAACCCAGAAGACGGCCTTCACAAAAACCCCACCATGCTGGCACCCTGACCTTGAACTTCCAGCCTCTGGAACTGTGAGAAATACGGTTGTTGATGAACCACTCAGTGTATGGTGCTTTGTCATCACAGCCAGAACTGACAGGACACCTGCCAAGCACACGGGAGTTACCCCATTGAGGATACTGGGAGAACATGTGGAAACTTGACAGGCGGTGAAAGGGGTTTCCACAAGGACTTCCTGACACTGAGTACTTTGAAGCGATCAGCTCTTACTTGGATGCGGGTGTTCCAGTCTTTCAAGAGGGAGTCTCATTTCTGTGGTCACAACTCATAAATAACCCTGCTGGCTGCCTTATAGCGAGCACGCTGTGTGCAGAAACTGGGCCAAGGATGTTATGGGTCCTCATTCCCCAGCCTTCCTATAGGTGTGAGGTCCTGCTATTATTATTCCATTTTGCATAGGTTAGGTTACCTGTCCAGGTGAGCTGTTATGCTAAGTCAGGTCTGTGTGACTCCACCAGCCAGACTTCTGACTATCTCACGTCACTGCCTCTCAGAACAAAGTCACTCCTGGAAAAAAAAACAAAAACAAAAACAAAAAGTCCTGCAAGAACCCCTGGCTCCAGTCTCTGCTCAGCACTTCTCCCCACTGGAGCGTAATGAGTCACTTGAGCTCAGGAGATTCTTGAGTCCGTTCCGGCTCTGGGCGGGGCACAGGGTTAGCTCAGCCCTCCACACCTGGGTTACCAAACGTTTTGGGGCTTCCCCCATCCTGGATATTAGAAGGAAAAAGACCCCAAACAAAAACGGACAGGAAATCCTGGGCCAACCCAGGGCATCAGAAGGCGTTCGCCTGGAGAAACAGAATCACTGATGGAGGCAGAGCAGAAAGGAACTCCCTGAGGAAGCTATTAACAATTTAGTACGTGGGCATGTGGCTCCCACCTGCCAAAGAGACAGATCCACCGGATGGAAAATACTGGGGCTGCCTCCGAATGAGCAGGCGGCTCCCCTGGGTTGTCTCTCAGTCTGGCTCCATCTGCGAGCCCAGCAGGGGGAGGACCTTAACGATAACCATAAAATAATAACCACTTATATTTGCAAAGTACTCTTGACTCTCTGAAGCACTTCCAGATTGATGATTTCATCTTATCGTGCTACCATCCAGATACAGGGGAGGTCAGATTTCATTATCTTCATTTTACTGGGAGGAAGACAGACATCTAGAGAGCCTGGGTGAGGTCCCCGAGGATACACAGCACATCGGTGGGAGAAACAGGGTTGGTACCCTTTATCTACTTGTCCAGGTCAGAAGCCTAACTCATGCTTGGCTCTTCTTTTTCTTCCCCCGGAAACAATCGCCACATCCTGCCCACGCTCCCCACGTAACCCACGATCCTGCCACTGGTCTTTCTTCACATTACCATCCTTCCAACCTGACACCCCTTCAGTTCTTACTGAAGGGGCCTCTTAAAGGGTCTCCCTGCATCCGGGCTCGCTGCCGTCAAGTAGCAAAGCCGTGACATGACTGCAGACGATGCCCCCCCTCCTCTCTGCCTCATTAGTCTCAGATGCCACCCTCCCTTCACACACTGTGCTCCAGCTTGAGGCTCTCCAAACGATCTGCTTCTCTCACCTCCAAAGTAATCTAAGTGGTTAAGAGGGGGCTTTGCCATCAGAGAAGTTGTATTGAAAGCCCCACCTCAGCCACATAGTAGTTGCTTGGCCTTGGGCAAGTTACTTGTGTACATTTCATAAAAGGGGACAACAGTGGCTGCTTATGGCATCTGGCACTCAGGCAGTCCTCATGTGTGTCAGCTATGGCTGTGACGATGGTCCTTCTGCTGGAAAACTCCAGGGGCTCCCCAGCTCCCTAGTCACCTAGCCCACGCCACACCTCCATTTTAGCTCAGCTGAGATGTCACACCCCTCCCAGCACCCCCAGATTAGTTTGTAGCACACGCTGTTCCCTTGGGGCAAGTCTTCTTCCTGGAAGCAGAGTCAGGTCCTAGGTTCCTGGAAGACCACCCAGATGCTGCCAGAGAAGCCTGGGTCTGTCTGGAGGAGGTGAGAACAGAGTTGAGGAGGGAGGGGGCCCACTTCTGAGAAGGGGAGCAACAGGAGGTTGTGGATGACTTGAGTAATGGCTCAAAAACTGGGAAGTAAGAGCCTGGAAGTTTTCTGAAACAGAACAGACAGGAGACAGAGTCTCCTGTTTCCAAGTGGACCCTGGGGTTTGAACAAAAGCACCGTGGAGGGGTTTCCCTGGTGGCGCAAGGGGCTAAAGCGCAGCACTGTGAAGCATCTGCAGCCACTGCAGCATGAGTTCGATCCCCGGCCAGGGAGGGGACCCACATGGTGCAGCAGACCTCTCCTGCCTCGCCTGCTGCTGCCCTCAGCAGTGTATTTCAGTGGATCCTCCTGTTCTGTCCCCACTCTTTCTCAGGTGACTCTGTTCACCGCCTCCCAACCTCTGGCCTGCACCCCAGTTCTTGTATGTACAAATAAATCTTTTAAAAAAAAAAACAAAACACCTGGGAGGCAAACTTGGACCAGTGCCAAAGGCCTTTGACCCAGGTTTCCCAATCATGCAAACCTCAAGGGAAAAGAAAGGGGAGCACAGACCCCTGCCCCACCCGCCAATGACTGAGGCTAAATTTTCCACACCCTGAGGATGGAGGCAGGAACAGACTTTATTTCATCTCGTCATTTTTTTTAAAAGATTTATTTATTTATCCATACAAGAGCTGGGGTACAGACCAGAGTCCAGGGTGGTGAGAGGATTCACAGAGACAGAGTGGGGAGCAGAACAGGCAGATTGACTTGAAACACACTGCTGAGGGGAGCAGCTGGGGAGGCAGGAGAGGCCCGCTGTGCCATGTGGGTCCCCTCCCTGGCCGGCAGCAGGGATCGAACTCGTGCTGCAGTGGCTGCGGTTTGCTTCATAGTGCATTGCTTAACCCACCACGCCACCAGGGAAGCCCATCTCATCATTTTTTAATTGTTAACACGTATGTGTGTCCTGGAGGAAAGGCATCTGCCTGTTAGAAGAACGATCGTGAGTTGTTCAGGCCTCAGTGAAGTCGTTCAGGCCTCAGTGAAGATGAAACTCATCCTTTTCAGAACAGAGGTGGGACTTGGAAAAACTGAAGCAGCAAAATCCCCCTTCCCTCCGTGTGCCTGGGACGGGCCTGGCCACCTGTCCAGACACATTCCGCTGCCTCCCAGCCCATGCCCGCCCCTTAGTCTCTGCAGTAAGGGTTTGCCCAATGGCGGGCGCCTGCACTGAGTAGTGCGCTAACTCCTGCCTGGTGCTCACTCACAGGTGCCCAATGGCAGGATTTTCTTTAGAGCAGAGGTGGTGAGGGAAGGAATGAGGACTTGGAAAGAGGCGTGAGCTCAGTGGGAGACAATGCCTGGGAGGAGACTGCTGGGCATCAGCGCTCCCAGCCAGTGCCCACAGAGCTGAAGGTGAGGGCCCCTGAGGCACCGTCCAGCAGCCCCACTGGCCAGTGTGACCTGGGGGAGAGGGCCTTCTCCAGACTCCACATCTGAGAACAGCGCACAGGGCCTCCCCACCTGCCTCTTGGGGGCAGTCAGAGCACGTGGCAGGAGCGAGCATGCTCTGTGCGTCTCCTGTTTTTTCCTGCCGAGTAGTTATCTTAAACAAGAATCCGTTCTTCCCTTCCCTTCTCTGCTTTTTCTTCCTGTGATTCCCTTCGGCTTCCCAAGACATCTCAGTCTCTCCCTCTCCTGCATTTGGAGTGCCCATCCCTGCTTGGGGATCCCTAAAGTCACACATTCCCTTCTCCCCCTTTTCTCAGTAATTAGCTGCCCATCTCATCTTCTCTCTCTCTCTCTCTCTCTCTCTCTCTCTCTCTCTCTCTCTCTCTGAGGAGATTAACATTTGTTTTCCATTGACCTCATCAGTTGGGTACCCCGAAGGCAAGTCCCCAGTCTTCTATTCTCTATCCCTACCCGATCCATAACTGTCTCCCATAACACCTGGGCAGGACCCTAAGTGTAGCAGCAGGAAGGTGGGGTGGCACTGGAGGCAGGTTCGGGATGGTTCTGGGCAGACGGGTCAAGGAAGGAGCCTCGGAGCCCTCGGTGGCTTTTCATACTTTATTTAGTAGAGGTGGCCAGGTACATGGCAGGCAGGGGTGCCGGGGGGCCGGGAGGCTGGCAGGCCTCCCAGCCCCCAGCGCATCTCACCCTCTCGGCTGCCTCTCTTCTATCTCTGCTGCTGCTGCTGCTGCTGCTCGTCAGTCGGTCCTCGCAGTTCTGTCTGTTGGTCAATCCTCGCAGTTCTCACAGTTCTCACAGTTCTGGCGTCCTCATGACGCCGCCCATTAATCCCCGTGTCCAACACAGGTGCGCCCACTTGCGCATGCCCACCCTGGAATGCTCGCAGCACCACAGGTGTCCATCATCAGTGGTGGGAGGGTGGAAATACCTGATCAACCTTTACCCTACACTGAGCAAGGGGTAAGCCAGGCCGAGAACCCCAGCCTAGTGGAAAGCTGGTGCCCACAGAGCACCTGTCCCCCACCCTCTCCTGCCCCGCCCCTGCCAGGGTGCCCCATGCTGATGGTGCAGGGGTCGGAGGTGGGAGGTTAACTTTCTGTCCCCAGATGCACAGAATTGTAGAACTGGAAAAAAAGCTCAGGCATCATCTACTCCAACCCTCCTCTAGTTTACAGAAAACGATGCTGAGGCCCTGAGTAGGGAAGGAACTCAAACACCACAAGTTAGTAGCAGAAGCCACATCTCCTGAATCCTAGAGCCACCGGATCAACCCCACACTGAGCAGGATAACCTTGTGGAGCTGCCCCTCTTCACATGCCTGGCACTTGGCAGTCCATGAGGCCGATATGATTTCACATCACCCCTCACGTTACTCTCAGGGAAGAAGCATCATGATACCAGTTTACAGGTGAGGAATCTGGGACTGGTGGATGTAGGAGCTGGCCTGACATCACAATACACACAGGGGCTGGATTGGAACCCAGGACCCTGGCTCCAGAGATCTTCCTAGTCCCGACACAAACTGTCTTTTTTTTTAAAAAGATTTATTTATTTATGCATACAAGAGCTGGGGTACAGGCCAGAGTCATGGGAGATGAGAGGATTCACCAGAGACAGAGTGGGGAGCAGAACAGGCAGGCTGACTGAAACACACTGCTGAGGGAGCAGTGGGCAAGGCAGGAGAGGTCTGCTGCACCACGTGGGTCCCCTCCCTGGCCCGCGGCAGAGATCGAACTCATACTGCAGTGGCTGTGGTTTGCTTCATAGTGCATTGCTTAACCCACTGCGCCACCAGAGAGGCCCCACAAACTGTTTTTACTCAGCCACCTGGGCCTCAGTCTCCCACCTGTGAAATGGAGGAACTGGACTCCATAGCCCTAAGAACCACCTGTGAGGCACTGAGAGGAATTTCGAGGAAAGCCAGGCAGTTCACTAGTTGCCCGTATTAGTGGGAGAATATCTCTGTTTTCCCATTTGCTTCAAAACAGCTCGCCCCCAGGTTTACACTGAGAGGAACCTGGGGATGGTGCCATAGCAACCACTGCTGCTCCAGGGAGCCAAATTCACCCAACTTGGTCAGGCTGGCAAGCTGAGTGGTCAGAGGCCTGCCCTCCCTCAGGGGGCCAGGGCAGAGCCAGAGCCACCGGCGGGGTGAGCTGCCTGCCCTCTGCCCCAACATCCCACCGGGGGAAGAAAAATGGATCTGCAGCCTGAAAATGGTCAGATCTGTGATTTATAAATGTGGAGATCGTGGGTAAATTATTTCCTCTATCTGAGCTCAAGGTTTGTTTATTCCCATCAGCACATAAAATATGCACACAAAAAAAGCAACTGCTATTATTATTACTAATAACTAGACTCTCAAGAGTGAATGTCCATCAGATAATGAACTTGAAAATGCTTTACAGACTGCAGCACCACGCAAGTGCAAGCAATTATTATTACCCAGGAAGGCTACTCACACTCCCCTGGCTGTGGAGAACCCTGACGGCACAGAGTAATTGAACTGAGCACTCGCTATACGGGAGTCATATTAGATGCTGGAGAGAAGCGCAGAGATGAATCATACATGAGTCTTTACAGTCTAGAAGGTGACATGTAATCTAGAAGGGAGGAGGCAGCATTATGAGAGAATGAGATGAAGTTAGAAGTTGAGAGGCAGAGATGACAGATGGAGCTGGGGCTTTCCTGGGGACACAACCATGAGGGCCAGTGACTGGTAGTGCCAGCAATGGCACAGAGCAAGTTCTCGATGATTCTGAGCAGACGGGTCAAGGAGGAGTCCTGGAGCCCTTGGTGGCTTTTTCAGGCTTTGATTGATATTTACAGCTGAGGCGACCAGGTACACTGCAGGGAAGGCGGGGAGGGGCCAGGAGGCTGGCAGGCCTCCCAGCTCCCAGCGCATCTTCACTCTCTGGACTCTCTAGCCTCTCTAGTCTCTGCTACTACCGCTGCTGCTTCTCATTGCCTGTCTCTACTCTGCTTGTCTTCTGCTGTCTCCTGCTGGCGTCCTTGTGACACCCTCTTATACGCCCGTGTCTAAGCCCAGGTGCGCCCACTTGCACATGCCCACTTAGGTACTGCGTGCTGGACCTCAGGTGTCCATCATCACACCAGCGGTGGGAGGGTAGAAAAGCCTGAGAACTTTTCCTTTTTCCCTACACTCTCTCAGTGTGCTGCTGCTGGACTGTGGACACCTCTGTGAATGTTCACACCTCCTGGTTAGACACTTACAGACACCAACTCTCGGGACTCTGTGCTTGCAAGTAACAGACGCCCCTGCAGCTCACTTACACAGACAGGGGAGATTTACTGTAAGGGAGCGGAATTGTCCAGGAATCCGCTCTGGGGGATGTTAACTATCTCTGGGAAGGAAGAGAATCTGGGGGACTCGAGCTCTGCTTCTCATCTCCCCTGCATTCTTCTCTCTCTGCAGACCAGTCTCCGCTGCTGCTCCAGCCCCAGTGATGCATCTGACCACCCCACAGCTCCTCAGCTCTCAGGCTTGATCGCATCCTGGCACACACAGCAGACAGGACAACCAGCCATCCTGGTTTGCCTAGACTCTCCTGTGTTACCAAAGAAATCTGAGTCCTGGGAAACCAGAGCCGTGGGTCATCCTAACAAGTGGTTGCTCAAGCTAGACTGAGTCAACACATGTTCTAGCAGAAGCCTCAAGCAGGAGGGTGATGTTTGAACCCCTATTCAGTGGTCCTGAGAGAAGGAAAGCTGATTGGGTCTGCTTAAGTCAGGTGACCCTCCTGGTCCAATCAGCTGTGACCACAGAATGTGCTCAGAGCACAAATATGGCTGCCAGGGCCATTAGAAAATAGGAAGTGGGGCCATTGGTTCACGGCCCAGGGAGATCTTCTAAAGGGTCTTAGCAATAATTTCTGCCTCCTTCCAAAATAACAAACTCTCTAGGAAAAAAAAATCATGCACTATTTACTTTTGCATCCCCAAGGCCTTGCACACACCTGAAACTATGTAATACAGGTTTTCTTCTTTCTGTTCTCATGCTGTTGGGGGGAAAGATCCTCCTGAATGGATTACACAAATAGGTTATGGACTTCGACCCCCATTCCAGACCTACAAGATCCAAGGACTACAAATCCCATAAGGTCATTATTGAAGAGTGGATCACTGGGACCTGAGGGTGGAGTTGAGCAGCCAGGCTGAATATAAAAGCAGACACGTGGGCCTTGGGGGGTCCTTTTTTCCTTGAAAGTCAGCTCTCAGCGCGCCCTTGGGTTCCAGCTCCGAGGAACTGGTAGGATATTTACGGATCTGTAGCCCTCTCTTCCCCTTGTGTTATTCACTACGCTATTTCTCCTTCCCTTGTAGATAAAACCCTTTATTAACCTTTGCTGTGTGTGCCTGCAGTTGGGGCATTATAAGTGCCGTTCGAGCGCGTGGGTGAGGACCCAGTCAGGCAAACCCATTTTATATTAGAGTTGCCCTGTAACAATACCATCAAACTTGCTCTGCTCTACACTTTGACTCTTGCTGTTTCCTGCCCCCAGCCTCCAGGGGGCCACTTCCTCTACAAATTCCAGTGTCTCCTCAAACCCCCCTGAGTCTCAGTAGGAGTTACACCCCTCCCACACTGGAGCACACTCTTTCACATCAGCTTGTTTGTAACCTGTTATTCCTGGTTTCTCCTCAGCGCTTATCACCACCTGAAATTATCTTGTTCATTTACTGGTGTGAGTTTTATCTGTTTTCCCAATACTAGGAGGAGAGCGCTTTATCTCTTGCTCATCACCATGTCATGCAAAGATAGGGCCTACCCCTCTAGGTGCTTAAGAAATGTGTGTTGAATATAAATAAGTGGATGGAATGTAGAAGAGAGGGAGGTGCATCCCAGGTGCAGGAACAGCACCAGGTGAAATAAAGGAGAAAATGAATCGCAGGATCTGGATTAGGAAGTAGCTCAGTGAGGCTGAAAGGCAGAGACCATGAGGGAAGTGGGCAACGTTTTGAGGAGCAGCTTAGTGGGTTAGGGGAGGATCTCCATGCCAGATTGTGCAGCTCTTCCTTTAGGAGGAAGTTCTAGGTGATGCTTTCCTTTCATAAAGTTCCTTCAGGTCACCCAAGTAACAATTTCAGTAATACCACATAGCATGCCAGACCTGAGCATAGACATTTATGGAATGGAATGTGCTTGCAGGGGAAAGCTCCTGCGCTGTGGCAACAGCCCTAGAAGCCACATGCTGGCTCTGGTCTTGGTTCCAAGAAACCCGTTAGCAGGGCAGAAAGAACAGCTGCCTGCTTCAAGTTCAGAAGGGCATTCTTTCTGCCAGCTTTGTGGCCTAGGCAAGATTCACTTTCAATTCATTAATTCATTCACTAAGCTACTCATTCAACAAATAATTATCATGTACCTATTGTGGTGGTTAATTATATGCATCAACTTGGCTGGACCACAGTGCAAAGATATTTAGTCAAACATTCATCTGGATGTTTTTGAAGGAGATTAACTTTTGAGTTAAATTGGAGACACCAGAGACAGAGTGGGGAACAGAACAGGCAGACTGACTGAAACACACTGCTGAGGGGAGCAGTGGGCGAGGCAGGAGAGGTCTGCTGCACCACGTGAGTCAGCTCCCGGGCCAGCGGCAGAGATCGAACTCATACTGCAGTGACTGCAGTTTGCTTCATAGTGTGTTGCTTAACCCATTGCGCCACCAGAGAGGCCCCCAGAGCAGCTTTTAGACAAAGGTCAAGTCTTTCATTTCATTTCCCTCTTTTGTAAATGAAGAAAATAACGTCAGCTCTGTTGTCTTAGAGAATATGTAGCATGAGCTCATTTTTGTTTAAGAAAACAAAAACGGACATGCCTAGCAAGATGAAGGAACTGTCATCTTCACAGATGGCAGCTGGGTCCTTAGGGAGACAATTGCCTCTCTTTAAGATAATATTTTGATAAACCACTTGAGGTAAAAAGCACTCATGGAAGAGCATTAGCTCTCAGACCAGTCTACAGGAAAGATGCATTAGAAACTAGGGTAGGGACAGCAAGGAACAAAAGAAAGGAAGGAGGAGGTGGGGGCAAACCCCCCAACTGAGGACCAAGGACTATTTTTAACAGAAGGTCAAGATGCCATTTCAAAAGCTTTGTGTTCCTGAGAAGTAACCCCACTCTTTGTCCCTCCTATCTTAGGAGAGTTTACGACATACAATATGGCTTCTTTGAATGGGGATTTTTCTGGAAATGGAGGAAAGGAGCTAAATTTCAGGACTCAGTTACCACCAGACCACGTTGCCCCAGGTGTGACACCTCAGAACTGCCAAAGAGATACAGCACAGAGAGGGTCAGTGTCAGGACTCGGGCCAGAGGGGACTGTGCCCACTTATGCCCCCCGGAGAAACAAATCTGTTTGAGGAGGGAACTGGAATTTCTTTGAGGCACAAAATGAAAGGTTCGTGCTCATCTTACCTGAGTATCAAGTCTCCAGCTGATTTCCAGGTGAGCTAGATATGAACCCATGAGAACCCAAAAGTGTAGAAAGCCGGACACCAAAACGCCAACAGGGATGTTTCTGGGTGATGGAATGGTGTGATTCTGTTGATTACATGCACACCTGTCTAAGTCTTTTACAATAACCAGGGAGAAAAAAAACAAGCTATTTTCTTTTTTAGCAATATATAAATCTCCTGCTGCTGCCAATCCTGCCCATGTGACTGAGACAGCAGGTGTCTCCTCGCCTGGAGATGTGGAGGGGCTGGTAAGAGAGAGGCTGGGTCTCCTTCCCTCTCTGATTTGGAAACATGACTCATCTTGCTCTTCAAGCTTCTATGAAAATGAAAAGAGAGCTCCCAAGGCGACTCGCAAATTGCCCATCTCGCCCTTTTCTCTTCCCACTGCGAGAGTGAGAGGAACCCAGTTGTCCTGCTCTTCTCTTCAGAGACCTAACTCCTGCCTATTTGCCCGCAACACCTGGAGTCGCTTCTCGCTAGCCCACAAGGCCAATCTAGTTACCAAGTGGATGTGCACATCCATTTTCCCCCTCACAGCTCCATAGCAGGACTGGGCTCCAGAGAGGCCTCTTCTGTGCCACCCCCAGCGCCCTCCTGAAGTCCTCCGGCCTTTGCAGCCGCGTGTCCAGCAGAGGGCTGCAGGCCTCAGCAGTAAGGCCTCCCTTCACCTCCCTCCTGGAGACCCCACCGGCAGGCTCCTCTCCATAGTCAGGCTTCTAGAAGATGTGTCACTGCTTCCACAGGATCAGCTTTTCCTTCACACTCCGGTTCAGGCTCATTCTGGTTACAGAGGGCACTGGGGAGGGGGGTTCTAAACAGGAAATATGGGAATACAAGAAACACCTGGAGTTAAATACAAGCGTACTCATAGTAAATGGTCTACTATTACAATAACAGCTGTAACCTGAAAGTTCTTTCTCTGTGTTCTAATCCTCCCAGCTGCCCTGTCCCTGTGAAGTACCTGATAATTCAAAATGTCCCTTCCTAGCGACTGCAAGGAGTCCAGTCTTCTTGCCAGTATTTATTTTTCTTGTTAAAGTTGAATTATAGTGTTTTAGATATATTTTTTAAGTATTTATTAATTTTTGCGTACAAGAACTGGGGTATAGGTCAGAGGTGTGTGGGGGGGGGGGTGAGAGGACTCACCAGAGACAGCGGGGAGCAGAACAGGCAGATCTACTGAAACACACTGCTGAGGAGAACAGCGGGCAAGACAGGAGAGGTCTGCTGTGCCATGTGGGTCCCCTCCCTGGCCAGGATTAAACTCAGGCCCTAGTGGTGACAGCGCTGAGACTTAACCCCAGGCCGCCAGGGAGTCCCCTTCTTGCCAGTACTTATGAGGGTTCCTGGAGGGGAGTGTAGGGTTAGAGAAATCAGGTCTTTCCACCCTCCCACCACTGTGATGATGGACACCTGCGGTGCTGTGAGCATTCCAGGGTGGGCATGCGCAAGTGGGCGCACCTGAGTTTGACACAGGCTTAAATGGGCGGCGTCATGAGGACACCAGGACCGACAGGACCAACCAACAGTACTGATGAGCAGCAGCAGTGGGAGAACAGAAGAGCAGCCAAGCAGCCGAGAGGGTGGGATGCGCTGGGGCTGGAAGTCCTGCCAGCCTCCCAGCCCCCCGGCACCCGTGCCTGTCATGTACCTGGCCACCTCTACTAATAAAAGCATGAAAAGCCACCGAGGGCTCCAAGACTCTCCTTCCCTGACCCGTCTGCCTAGAACCATTCTGAAACCTGCCTCCAGTGCCACCTTCATCCTGCTGCTACAGTGGTGATCCCCTTCTAGCTGCTGTCAGCCTCCCAACTGCCTTTGCCCAAGACAGGAAACCCCCCTGCCCCTCCTCGCCCTCCCTCCCCCTCCAAGGCAGCTCAGCCCCTGTTGTCAACAAGTCAACACTGATGTCCTACTGGGAAATTCAAATAGGACATCTTTTCTTATATAAACTTATGGATTTATTTTTGTGGTGCAAGCAAGGCACAGAGCAGGTTCTCGATGATTCCGGCAGGCGGGTCAAGGGAGGCGTCCTGGGGCCCTCGGTGGCTTTTTCAGGCTTTTATTGCATCATTATATCAGAGGCGACCAGGTACACACAGGCGGGAAGGTGGGGGGGTGGGCAGGAGGCTGGCAGGCCCCAGCCCCCAGCGCATCTTCCCTCTCTGGGCTCTCTAGCCTCTTGTGCTTCTGCTACTACTGCTGCTTCTTCTCTGCTCTCCTTCCTCTACTTCTCTTGGTGACCTCGTGACACTGCCCTTAAACGCCTGTGTCTCAGCCCATGTGCACCCACTTGCGCATGCCCACTGAGGCCTGCGTGCAGGACCGCAGGTGTCCACCGCTGACACCAATGGCAGGAGAGTGGAAAGGCCTGATCACCTTTCCACTTACCCTACAATTTTTTACATCATTGTTAATTTTTGGGCAGGATTTCATTTCTCCCCTCAGGTGTAGTCCCCACCATGGCTCTTGCCACCACCGCAGCCCCAGGATCCATCACCATATGCCCTTGTGCTCTTCCCTCCCCTGTTCGAATGCAACATCTTAAGGCCCCTCAGCCTCCCTCCCCACCCCTGTCACATGAGTGGAGACCCCTCCTCAGCCCTGCGCTGATCGAGGTCTCTGTCCCTGCCTTGTCTCCCCTGTTCCACACTGTGCCCCACCCCCATTTCCATGGTCCTCTAGAGGAAGAAAAAAAGCACAGCATTTATAACCAAACCTGGCACAGTGGCCCCGAAAGCACCAACCCAATAGTCTCCCATGCAGAGTGTCCACGATTGGGTCTCAGCTTCTCCCTTCACAGCTCTTCCAGGAAGCCAAGTAGGTACATTCGTTGCCCAAAAAAGGGCAGTGTTCCCCCAAGATGAAGTCTGTCTTCGTATAGAAAATGCTGCCAGGCAACTTTTGTTCTCTTTGTAGATAAATATATATATATAAAAAACATAAAATTTGCCATTTCAGGCCTTTTTTTAAATAGCATCCATCCCCCCCATTCCAGCTACATGCTAAATAAAATCGGCAATGGGACTGTGGGAGAGGGTGAGGGAGGGGGCATCATTTTGCCAGACAAGTGGCCACAAGTGGCCAGCAGGTGGCTTGCTCTTCTCCCTGAGCACCCTAAGTTACTGCCCTGCCAGCCTGGTGACCTCCCTGCTGGGAGAGCCCTGATGAGCCTGCAGAGCCTGGTTGAGGCCCTGCTGTAGAGGCTGAAATGCTACTTAATTAACCATGTGCTACATTTCAAATCCACAGGGAACCGCTGAAGGCTCTTGAGCATGATCTGAGCCACTCTTTACTAAGACTCGTCTAGTGTGAGGGCCAGGAACAGCGAGGGTGAGTCCCAGGGTAGGGCGATGATTTAGGGGAGGGCAGCGGTAGCTGGGTCCCGGGTCCAGTGACACAGAATAAGGAGATCAACTGGAGCACACACACACCCCGAACCCCCTGTGCAAATCAGGACCCTCTTCACCCTCAGGGAAAGAGGGATAAGGGGAAATCTCTCCTCGGGCCACAGGAAAGCAAGGAGCCTTGTAAGTCTCAGTCTGAGCTGGAGTGGGAGGATGGGTATTTCCCAGGGAATTCATAACCCAAGCTCAGGTTTAGAATTTGACTTTACTCACATGGTCTCGGAATCACAAGCAAAAAAATGAACATGACTTGTGTTCTGGACCCAGAGCCTGCTCTACAGAGACACACCTTATGCCCAGGTCTGGATAACATGACTGGTTCTTACTTTTGGGGATCAGGCTGAGAGCGAGAGGGTCCACATTCAGCATTCCCCTCGGATTGAGAGGCTGAGCCAGGGCCTCTCTGTGGCACAGAGGTTAAAAACATTTATTTATTTATGCAGACAAGAACTGGGGTACAGGCCAGAAGTGCAGACGGTGAGAGGACTCACCAGGAACAGAGTGGGGAGCAGAACAGGCAGATCGACTGAAACACACTGCTGAGGGGAGCGCTGGGAGAGGCAGGGGAGGTCTGCCGTGCCATGTGGGTCCCTGGCCGGGGATCAAACTCGTGCTGCAGTGACTATGGTTTGCTTCATAGTGCTGTGCTTAACCCATTGCACCACCAGGGAGGCCCAAATAAATAGATCTTTAAAAAAAAGAAGAAAGAAAGAAATTACTGGTGAATCCAAGACCTGCCATAGCTTTCAGTACAGACTCATCACCCAGGCTTGCAAGGCTTCAGCCTGCCTTCCAGTCCACCTCTCACTGCTCCCTTGCACACACTGTGTGCCCATGCACACCCTCACTCTCCCTCCTGACCTCCCTTTGTTCGTGTAGTGATTCCCTCCTGGGATCTACCTCCCACGCTGGTCAAATTGCTTCCCATCATCCATGCTCATCTGCTGTTTCTTTGACAATCTGTCTCCATCATCCCCAAGAGTAACTATAACGGTTAAGCTGCTGAAACAAAGACACTCCAAAATACACAGGCTTCAAGTAAGCCTGCCTTGATTCCTGCCTTTTTTCTTACCCTGGTTCTCCTGTTTTCCTTTTGCTTCTGTGAGCTCTTTGACAACCTCCCAATACATTCCTTCTCTGCTTAAGCTACCCAGAACTGGTTTCTGTTGCTTGCAATCAATAACCATGATTGATACCCCTGTCTCCCTCCTAGATTGCTATCGAGTGGATCCTGTACACACAGGTGCCTCTGAGGAGTGAAGCTGGACAGAAACATGATTTATCATTCCACTCTGTTCCCATCCTCACCCCCTGGTCCAGTCGCCTCCGACAGACAAGAATCAGCAAAGCAACTCGCAATCGCATTAGCCAAAGGGAATGAAGGGCCAGAAGAGCCAGCAATGAGGCCCAAAAATAGAACACTCATGTTACACTGGATAATTAACTCCCTGGCTAAGACTTTTGCAATTATATAATCCCAAACTTTTTCTTTTCCTTTTTTTTTTTCTTTTGCATTGTAAACAGCAAATAATCTCCAAAACCACTTACTGATGATTCCTGACTCCATTAAGGGAAGTTTAAGTGCTTTGTTTAGATCCTTTGTTACCGAGACACCAAGAGAGAAAAAGTGGCCATTTTCCCCCAGTTTCTTCTCCGGGCCATGCAGGCTGCCCTGTCCACTGGCTGGAAGAAATCGCTTCCTTTCTAAACTCTGGCACAGTGTTCCTTTCAACTATAACTTGCATACAGTAAAGTACATGAATCTTAAATTTTAAATTCATTGGGTGAATATTCACATGTTTTGTATATACCCAGAGGCCTACTACTCAGATCAAGGCAAAGACCATTTCCAAAATATTCTCTTGTGCTTCCTCCCAGCCAATACCCCAGTGGGAACTACTCGTCTGACCTCTCACCCTAGGCTCTTTCGTCAGTCTTCATTAAAATGGAATCTTGTAAAATGTACTTTTTTTTTGCCTCGAGCTTCTTTCCTTCAAGTTTTTTAGTATTATTTTTTTAATAACCTAAAGTTTAATAACAAAGTTCCTTACTTATGTACTTCTGTCCACTAGACTTGGGACAGTGACCATATTGTATGGCTCCCCCACAAGCTAGATGCTTAGTTCCTAAATCAATTAACCAGTGAAGCTCAGAACCACAGACCTAAGTCCTCTGTCTCCCTTGACATCTCTGTCATACGCTGTGCACACCTACTGAAGACCCAGACACTGGGCTGAGGCCTTTACACACACATGTAACTTTCACGGATGCTCACACACAACCCTAAGTGCCGGGATAACACTGTCCCCATTAGCCACATGAGGAAACATTACTCCCCGGTGGCCAGAGACCCTGGTCTCTCTGACTCAGAACCCAGACTGCTGACACCTAACCCACATTGCCTTTCAGCAGGAAAGAAGCCAAATTAACAGTCCATGTGTGACAGCTACGCTCCTCACGTCAGGCCAGCAGCGCACATGTTACTAGCCCTGCCTTTCCCACAAGTGGGAAGGTTGGGGATCAGAAATGGTGAATGACCTGTTCACACAGCTAGCAGGTGGCCAAGACCACTTGTTATGTCAAACCCTTGTCCTTCGTGTGACGCCCATGGGGCAGCCTCTAAAGACAAGCTGAGGGCCTCCCTGGTGGTGCAAGGGGTTAAGTCTCAGCACTATGAAGCTATCTGCATCCACTTTAGCACAAGTTCAATCCCCAGCCAGAGAGGTGACCCACATGGCACAGCAGACCTCTCCTGCCTCACTTGCTGCTCCCCTCAGCAGTGTATTTCAGTATATCTGTCTCTTCTGCTCCCCACTCTGTCTCTGGTGAATCCTTTCACCCCTGCACCTCTGGCCTACACTCCAGTTCTTTATGCATAAATAAATCTTTTAAAAATAAATTAAATAAAGCTCTAACAGAGCTTCCTAACTGAGTCTGAGAGGTCTGGGGAAGCTTCAGGGAGGAACTGACATTTAATTTGGACCTGAATGATGAACCAGAGTTAGTAATTGAGGGGAATAGTATGTGTGTGTGTGTGTGTGTGTTGGAGGAGGGAGTTCAGGCACAGGGTGTAGCGTGCGAAAAAAAACTGAAGCCAGAAAGAAATATACTGACGGCATCACAAAAGCAGAGACGTTTGCTTTGTTGGCATCAAAGTAACTGCTACCACACCTACACAAAAAAGACCCTCTATCAATACTTTTTGAATGAATGCACTTCATGATTCAAACAAGCTGAAATGGATGGGAGGGGAAAGATGACGGAAAAAGAACCCGGGAGGTGAGCATCAGCTGGCTGGTGCAGGGTCTTGGAGGTCGAGGATGAAGGGTTGGATTTCACATAAGGGAGATGCAGGGATAGTTGAAGAATTTTGAGATATAGCATGATCTTAGTTGCAGTTTTTGAAAATCACTTTGGCTTTGAGGAGACAATAGACTGCAGAGTTTGCAGCTGGAGATGCTGGTCTTGTGAGGATGGAGAACAGTGGGGAGAGTCAGGAGCTATTGAACAGGTAGGGTGACCAGACTCCAGTCAAAGATGACTGACTCAGACTCCTGACTGAAGCAACAGACTGGGTGATGGAGCCATTCACTAAGACAGGGACACCGGAAGGGAATAGGTTCTGTGGGGAAGACGAGGAGTTAGTATACAAGTTGAGATTAAGATGCCTAAAAAAATCCAAGTGAAAAAGTCAAGCAGGCTGTAGGATGTGTGGGCTGGAGCTCAGAGAGCGCCTGAGGATTGATGACTTCCAGATGGTAATTGAAAAAGCAGAGAAGAATGAGATCACCCAG
The DNA here is from genome assembly GCA_019455555.1 of Galemys pyrenaicus. Taxonomy (NCBI): domain Eukaryota; kingdom Metazoa; phylum Chordata; class Mammalia; order Eulipotyphla; family Talpidae; genus Galemys; species Galemys pyrenaicus. Next base: position 8,007,349 of record JAGFMF010012145.1, on the reverse strand, counting down.
AGAGAGGATAAAATAAGAGGGGGCTAGAGTCTAGAACCTGACCTTTCATGGCTACAGAGGGCCATAGGTGAAACTGGCAAACGAAACCAAGAAGAGGAAAGACACAGATGGCAAGCTGGAAAGTACAGGGTCACACAAGTAGGGAGGAGAATGTATTAAGAAAAAAGCAATGCTCTGAATTAAGTAAAAATGAGGAATGACGGATTTATTACTATGGAAGTTAATGGTTGACCCTCGTTGCTATAGAAATTTAAGTGGTGATTATTACTGTATCAACCCTATGGAAGGAGGCTATGTTCTACACACAGAATTGGGAATACTCTGACAGGGCTCTTATAGATTATTGATAATCCTTTTCCCTTGGGGTCAGGATTTCTTTAGGGTAAAGAAAAGCTGTTATTAAGGAGGCTGCTTTGCCTATTCATAGATACAGAAAGAAAGAATCTTGGAAAACACATTCTTAAAGCATCAGGGGCATAAGATTTAGCAAAGAAACTAACCCACAATTCCGTTATTTATTCAATAATAGGTTTCATTAAGTTTATACTATTTACATGACACATAAATCTCAATTCACTGCCTATTTTTTTCTCTATTGTATGCTTTGCTTTAGTTAATTTCATAAGTCCTTTGACCTTTCATCAAAAACAAACTCTCCAAGAGCAGAACTTTTTCTTTATAATTTTATTTCCTACCAAACTGACAATCCAACCATCCTTGGAAATTTACCATTCTCCCAATTTCCCATGCCCTCTATCTAGAATGTCCTCCACTGGGTAAATTCTCCCTCACTTTCAAGACCCAGTTCAGAGGTCGTTTCCTTTGTGTACTTAACCTAAATGCATCAAATAAATATATCCCTCCTTTTCAGGGCTCCTAAGAGACAGAGTAGCGTTATCTTCCTACATGGTGCTGATTTCTATGTGAGGCGTCTGTCTCTCTGGCCAGCTGTGCCTCTTACAATCCCTTAGTACCTACTAGAGCATTCAGTAAACGTCAAAAATCAGCTGTCTCCCCTCCTGGTCAAACTGGGCTCTGTCCCCCAACTGTAAAGCTCTGGCTGAACTGACATCTCAGAAAATGCTCCTCTAGTGTCACCTCCCGGCTAGATGGGGTATCACAGCTCCTGATTCAGGTCTTCTTTTTCAGGAGCCCCCTCAACTCAACTTTCATTCTTTCATTCTTTGATTCCCAGGCTCCTAGTATCCTGGTAAGCAAGACAGACTCCATTCCTCATCTCAGGGAGTTCAGAATCATGAGCAGAAAACAATCTCAGAACTGGAATGACGAGCTATGATCCTGAATGCTTTAAGGCACAGGAAGGGGCTGCTTTGCCTATTCCCCTCTGCCCCACCAGGCCTCCATCCCCAGCAGCCTTGGTTGGGAGGGAAATGCATGGGTGACCAGGCAGGTCCTCCTGTTCCACCTCTACATAGTCCATTATTTCATTTTTTGGGCTTGGGTTGTTTAAGCTTATTTCAAACAACAAAGAAAAACAGTAGATCACATTACAAAACATTTCAATGTCTCTCAGTTCCTCTCAGAAATTCTTGAAGCCCTAAGACAGAGTTTGAGATGAAAGAGAACTTCCTTCTTTCATTCATTCATTCTGCAAATACTTATTGAACATTCTTAGATGCCAGGTATTGTGTTAATAGCCAAGAGCATAATAATTGATAAGACATAATACACAATCTCAAGAAATTTATGTTCTCTTTGGAGAGCTAGGAAACAAACAAATACACAACTTAAACATTTACTTATTTATTTTATTAGATGGTACATATATGATTTAAGATACAAAAAGGTGCACAGTGAAAAGCCTTCCACTCCTGCCTCTGTCACCTATTCTTCTCCACAGAGGCGAGTAATGTTATCTGTTTCTTCTGCACCATCCAGAGATAACATACCCATCTACAAGGGACTATTCCATCCCCCTTCATTTTACAGTTGGTGGTATTTTATACACTCTCTACTTGCACCTTGGGGTTTTCTTCATTTAACAATATATCTTAAGAAATCATCCTATATCAATACATTGATTCCTATCTTTTTTACAGCTGTATGATATCCCATTGTGTGAATATTCTATGATTTGAAATAATGTTAAGTGGTGATACATGATGCAGACAAGAAGCAGGGAGCTGAATTTGAAAATAACAAGGGAGATCTGGCACAAGATCAGGTGGTCAAGAAAGGAAGCTCACACTCAGGAAATGACATTGAAGCTGAATCCTAAAAGAAGAGAGAACCCAGCAGGGGAACACGAAGAGGAAGACCAACATGCAAAACAAAGAGCTCAGCATACAGAAGGGGCTGGAAACCACTGTGGCTGGAGCAGGGGCTTATAGGCTCACACAAGGCGTTCAGATGATTCTAAGTGCGAGGGGAAGCCATCCGAGGGCTTGAGAGCAAAGGGGGATACTCCGATTTACATCTGTGAAAAACCTCATTTGACGAACTTCACTATGTGGAAGGTAGATTAAAGAATGAGTTGAAGGAGATCAGTAAAGAGGCTGATGTGGGAACCAGGCAGTAACTTTACCAGCACGGATAGTGGTGGCAGTGGTAGGGGTAGAGAAATATGCACAGCGCTGGAACTGACTTTGGGAGAAGAGCTGACGGAATTGAAGGTAGGTTAACCCCGTAGGTCTTTTAGCCGTTTCCTCACTCCCCAGCAGACCAAGCCTGATGACCTGGGTGCCACTGGTCACAGGGCTCCTTAGTGAGGTGCCAAGACCCACTGTTTCTATCCCCCAGGGCAGTGTTCTATCACCCTAGTACAGCAGGAGTTGAAGTCTGAGATAGAAACTGTATTATTTAAATTCTGTTAACCATCGGTTGCTGAGACCATGGATTTTGAAATAGAGCCTTATATTAGCTGTCTTGACTCCTCACCCAGGCTAGAGACAGATCTGGGGTGGGATCGCACTTCAGCTGCTGCCTACTAGAGGCCTGGAGCAAGAGGGACAGGCAGTGTGAGAAGAGAAAAGCGAATGTAAATAGGGCAGTCAGGGGAGAACTTCTTTGTGAAGAGCGAGACAAGGGAAGAGAATTCCAGGTGGGAGAGGCAGCCAGAGCCAAGTTGCTCTGACAGGAACCTGGCAAGGAGCAGAAGGGAGGCCAAGGTGAGTGGGGCAATGAGTAGTGGAGAAATGAGCAAGAACAGTGAGGTGATGGTGGGAATCGGGGTAGAGGGTATAAATAAGGCTTTGTAAGTCCCTGAAGGCTTTGGTGTTTACTAAGATTGGAGCCACCAGGGTGCAGGCTGAGAAATGACTTAACTGATGCGCATTTCACAGGCTCCCTCTGCTGCTGTGTGTGGAAGAAGCAAAGCTGCAACTAGAGACCAGCAGAGACTGTTGCAGTCATCCAAGTGACAGGAAGGTGACTCTGCCATTAACATGGCGAGTAGTCAAGGACGATTTGCTAACTGGTATCATACAGGTAGTGAAAAGGGAAGTCAAACATCACTCCCAGGAGTTGCCCTGAGAAATAAAGATGAATTTGACTTTATGAGATGGGGCACGAGGAAGGGATTTGGATTTGGGTGTTGGGTTTGAGAAGGTGGCGAGATCATCTTTGGAAAGGCTAAACTGGCAGCTGAATATGCCAGAGTTCAGGAGATTGTCTGGGCTGGCTCTCCATTTGGGGGTTTTAATACATGGGTGGTGTTTAAAGTCACAGGACAGCATAAGATCTAGTCAGTGTAGAGGATCAATCAAGGACTGAGCCCCACATCACTCTGGCATCCAAACAATAAAAAGTAGAGAAGAAACCAGTCAAGGAGACTAGGTCAAGGAACAACCAGTAGAGAGGAAGAAAATCAAGAGGGATACTATGCTAGAATCCAAGGGAAGGCAGTACCCCAAGTGGAAAACAGCAACAATGCCACGTGCTATTCATAGATCAGATAGAACGAGGACTAGGAATTAATGTGAGGTGACGAGTGACCTGGACAAGACCAGTTCCACTAGGATGAAGCTGATCAAAGCCTGATTGGAGTGGGTTAGAGAAAATGAAAGGTCAAACTGCCAGGTTTCCTCTTTGGGATATTGTTGCAAAGACTGAAGAAATGGGTCAGAATTGGTGGAATAAATGGGAGAAATAGCACGTTTGTTTGCTGATGGAAATGATTTAGGAGGTAAAATTGAGATATGGAAGAGAGGGAGAACTGATGAAAATATGTTCTTGAGTTGGTGAGAGACTGACATCTTGGCATGCAATGGAGGGAGACACGCAGTCCAAGGGTGTTGGTTCCCACACTCAAGGGTCATCAGCATCACATGTGGCATTTCATACACACAATGGCCTGGGCGCCACCTCCAGAATTTGATTCAGTAAGTCTCAAGCGTGGCCCAATAATTTGTATTCCTGAAAGTTCCCCAGTGATACTGACGCTACTGGCCAGGACATCAGGCTTCGAGAAACGCTGATCTACAATTATGTAAACTGAGTAGATGTAGTAGAGGGAGGACTCTGATATTTCATTCTGATGCTTCAGTTCTCAGTCAAGCAGGAAGTCAAGTCATTGAGAGTAAAGATGAAAGACAAGGTGTAAGTAGTCTGAGGAAATGGAAAAGGTATGAAAGTTGTCTCATGAGTAGGACTGTGAATTGATGAGGAAATGCTGATTTTCCTGCTGAGGTCGATCATGAATTTAAAATGGGACTCTGAAAACACCCCGGTGGCCTAAGGATTAAGTCTCAGCACTATCACCATTATGACCTGGGTTCGATCCCCAGCCAGGGAGCTGACCCACATATGGCGCAGCAGACCTGTCTTACCCACTGCTCCCTTTAGTGTATTTCAGTAAATACACAACTCTGCTCCCCACTTTGTCTCTGGTGAATCTTCTCACCCACCCCCGTACCTCTGGCCTACACCCCAGTTCTTCCATGCAAAAACAAATTTTAAAAAATAATAGTAAAACAAAGACACTGTATGAATGTTGTTCTCCAACCAAATGCACAGGGGCAGGTAGTGGAAAGCTGTATGTGACCAGGAACATGGTTTGTCAATTAAATTAGATGAAGCAAGAGAAAGGGCCAAGAGACCTGATAGTGGATATAAGGTGGGGAGGGGAATAATGATGGAACATGGAATATAAGCTGGGAAAGGAGGCCAGAGGCATAGTGAGGCAAAATGAAAATGTGATGCACTTTTCTGAAGAGAGCCTTCTCAAAGCCTTACCCAACTTGTCTTCATCTCTCACCTCTCTGGGCTTCTTTTAGCAAGACTCCCAGCTTCAAGCCCTTACCTTGTGTCACTTTCTCAATAGCACTCATCACACCCAACAGATTTGTCCTTCTACCAAAAGTTAAGTTCCATTAAAGGCAGGGAATTTTACTTTTCTGCTGTTGCTCCATTGCCTAGACCTGCGTGGCATCTAGTTCTCCCCAACCTAGCCAACTTACTCTTCAACCACATGCCCAGAACATGTTCGATACTTCTGTATCAAAATGCCTTGCTCTGGAATGAAATACAGCTACAAATGGGGTGATTCTCCAAGTTGAGAGGCTTTGGGGAAGCAGAAATCCAGAAAAATTGGCCTCTAATGCTAAAGAGGAACAAGATTCTGAAAGCGTCAAGTTGCTTTTAATGAGATTGAGACCCTCGGAGAGCAGTTTCCCCCAGGGCCCTAGATGGCCACCCGTATCAGGCTGTCATTCAGTAAGACCTGGGTCTTCCATTAGCTAACACATTTTTTAAAAATAATGGAATTGCAACTAAGGGGAAAGAGAGGAGCTACAAATAGTTTGGCATTATCCCATTTTTGTAAAACAGCTTTAAATATATAGTTATAGGAGCACACACAAGCTATATATATTTTTATATAGCTCATTAAAAATGTTTTGTTGGTTTTTAAGACTTAGGGCACAGCAAATTCTCTTACCAAGGGGTAACTTTTTAAAATTTTACATATTTTGCTTTTTATTTAGAAAAGCACTAGTTACAATGAATTAAACTCTGCAAATGTCATACAATCAGGGGGCTTCAGAGGTCCCCCTCTTTCCAAGTGAGGAAACACAATGCACAGACAAACTCCCTAAATCGCCCAGTCAGGAGGCTCACTCGTGAGGAAGCAGAGTGCTCTGAAATGAGATGAAGCTATTAAAGGTGAAGAGGCAAAGGGACTCCTGGTTTCCACGGAGAAGGAAAGTTAGGAATGCAAATCCAATATACCAAGGGCAACCTCCTTGGTAAACACCTCTAGTCTCTTCTTACAGCACCCTGTGTAAGTTTATCTCCCACAACTTTAATAGTTTTGGGGAGGACAAGAATCTTAATTTCTCTTTCCTCTAGCACCAACAGAGGTTCAAAAACTACAAGAGGAATAACTTAATGGATAGAAAAAAATCATGTGTACACTGTCACACAGAACTGGACAAAGTGGCAAAACTGGGAGTCTCTTCAGGGAGCACGCCCTTAAAGGGTAACTCTTTAGTTTCTCATTTTTTGTTTTTTTGAGCACGTGACCAGCCTATGGCCAGCAGGTGGGGCCTGAGTAATAGCCTTTTGACCTTCAAGTCAGCCAGGACTGCACACTTTAAGAGTAAGCCATGCTGGACACTAATGACATCTTTGCCCCGCTAGTGAGTAGCACTAAATCCCTCTTCCCGACCCTTCCAGGTACCTAGCTCACCTGTAAAGGTAAGGGGTCTGGCACAGGGATGGAGTTTTTTGTGCAGGTGCAAAAGCAATAGCAGACACCATTTTGAACCCACCATCACGCCTAGAAGAGGTAGCCTCAGAAGGGCTCCAGGAAAGCGTACAAACAAGAGGATACTAAGAACGACCACAGAGGTTGCAGAGGGCTGGAGTTAGTGGGATTACAGTTGGATTCTGATTAGCAGGGCAGAAGCTGGGGCCAAACCCCTCGCAGTCAAGCGCAGTGCAACAAACACTGTCCTGCGACAGGATGGGGTAGGGGGGGAACCTGCCTTAATCTCCCCGGCTTTGGGAACTAGAATCAATCCCAGAAACCTGTAAACAGAGCCCTAGGACCATATGTGATTCACTTAACCTGTCAATTCCGAGCCATGTCAGCTTTCCACATGCAAACCCAGCAGCTGTAACAAGTATTACAGTTTCAGAGAAAAAGTTCTAGGGCTGGGGTAGAAGTAAGGAGTTTCACCAGAAACCATCATTAAGTCAATGGCATTATTTCTAAAGGGGGATGGGGAGTAGGTGGGACACAGAATAGTAAACAGATGTTATCAGCTCTGAATCCTATGGACATTTACTCTTATTTTCAGAAGAGTCCTACAACAAAGGTCAAATTAAGTAGCAATATTCAAATGCTATTAGCATCATAACGAAAAACATAACACTTTAGTATATGACCATTTATTTTCTTACAGGTAGAAAAACCTGAACCTCTAAAGTAAATGAGGTAAACACCAGGACTTCCAACATCTTGGGTTTCTAGTTACTATGCTTAAAGATAGAAACTGCGGAAGGGTGCAACCCAGCCCGCACTCATTTGGAGTCACTCTAGGTGAAAGCTTTATCACAGGTGACAGGGTAACTAGTAGATTCATATACAGTACTATGGAAAGGGAGGAAGAACTGAAGTCATTCCGCGTTTGAGGAGGCTAAATATTTCACCCACATTGGTAAGAAACACACTAACTTGTTGCAATTTAAAAACTGCTTTAAAAAAAAAAAAAGCCAAGGGATGGTCTCAAATATGCTCCCATAAAAGGAATCATTGCTCCTTGGAAAAATGAGGCTGGGACAGGGAAAACACAAACCAGCCTGGAACATCTTGCAGTCCAAGACAGCAAGGAAGAGCTCCAAAAAACGCTGAAGGTAGTCAAAAAGACACAAGAATCTACTGGAAGGCGATCCCAATAGCCAAAGATAGAACAATTTGAACAACAGAATAAATGATAGTATTGACCCATGGAATAAGATACTGCTAAGTCCATAACTGATACAACAAGCAAAATGTGAAGAAGGGACAACTGCTCCTTAACAGATTTCTAATTAGAAGGAAGAGACAGTGAATTAACATTTGGCAAACACCAACCAGTAACTTGTTGCAAACAGCAACTCAAAAATGTTAAAATCAGTGAACCCAAAAATGGTAGTTTTCAAGTTTACCCCTCCACCAGCTACTTGTTAATTACAAAGGGAAAATCATTATCTTTACAGTGGAGAAATATGGAAAATACTACCTAAATTAACCAAGTGGTCAAAATTAGCATTACCAATATACAAGACATACAGATAAAATGTACTGAAAAGGGCACATCACTTGTGGTCTTCTTTCCAAAAAATAACCTCCATCAGATAGAAAATATCAAGACAAATCAATTTCAAGGGATACTCTGTAAATTAAGTGGCCAGTGAACTCAAAAAAAGTATCAAACTCTTAAGACCGAAGCCTGTCACAGACTAAGAATGGACACCACTAAATGAAATGTGTGGAACCCTGCACTGGATACTGAGAGGAAGAAAAAAACCAACAACTTATTCACTGGATAACCCAGCACAATCCTGTATAAATACTGAATAGTGATTTACTGGTTTTGGTAAGTGTGCTGTGGTTCTGCAAAGGGTAACATCTGGGAGAAGTGGAGTGAAGAGCGTGTAAGAATGCTCCATACTATTTTCACATAAGTCTAAATTTACCCCAAAACAAGTTTTAAAAACAGGAACAGGTTGGGGAAATACATCCAATCAAATATAACTGAAGTTAGCTTTGTGAAGTTTGTACATTTTGTTTAAAGGTTTAAAACATTTTGAATGAATACTGACAGTGTGTGGTAAGACTGCTCACTTCCCTTCATCTTCAACCAAGGAGAAAAGTAAACAAACATCACTATTTAAAAGTCATTACTTTAACAAAATGACAGGACAAAAGCATTGAGGGCATACAGTCAAAAGTACAACTCCAATGGCAGAGTTGTATTTAGCAAGTAAGAGAATTAGTTTAGCTGCATTTTTGGGTCTTCACTTAAGAAACTTTTGGAACTCTTAGGGCAAACAATCTTCATACTACAGAAAAAGTCTCTCTATATTATCTATAATGTATTTTTTAATACACAAATCCAGCATCCTAACCTCAATAGTCTGGGACATCTAGGAAGGAAGCAGTCTTGTCAGGGGCTCCAATTTCCTCTCAGTTTACTCTCAAAGCCATTTGAGTATTTTCTATATGATGTTAAAAGTACTGGCTCCAATGACTGAGGCACTAATATTTCCAACTGCAATAAAAGCATCTTGAATAATCTCATGCCCAGAATACAAGGTAGGAAAAAACTAGCTAAAATTGCTTTTGAATTTGATTTTCAAAAGGTATTTTCCCTTTTGATAGTGAAAATATAACAGTTAAATTATGGGAGTCATCCAGAAGTTAAAGCTAAAATTGTAGACACATTTCTAATTCAAAAATTGGCCATCTTCAAACTGATGAAAGCACAATTAAGTCCCCAATTTGAGTAGAATGTATTTCAAATAGTTTGACAAGTGGGAGTATCTAGGGTATTGCACTGTGCCTTGGACAGTTAAGAGTTCTCAACTGTAGTATCTCACTCATAATGCTAGTTACAAATAGGCACTGAATTTCACTGTACCCTTGACTTACTAACTTGGACTGTGTTAGATAAGAAGTCATTTTAGGTCAATACACTATTCAACAGATTTAGAACCCTTTTTTATTACAGAAGTTTTCACCTTTAATCAAATTTGGGACATCTTAAGAGCTAAAATTTGTTAAGGCAGAGAAGCCCCAAAGCTTAGGAAATAATGGTGAACACCATTATGGCGATATTGTTCAAAGATGAAAAGCCCAACAGTATTTCTTATTTTGGGTCCTGCATCCAAATTGAACCCTCTCTAAATAAGCCGCTGTTTCAGGTTACACATTTACATTCTTGATACTGGGCTTTGTATAGAAGATATGTGGTCCGATTCCAATAGGGCTAAGTACAGGGCCTGGCACCCAATAATACTCACAATTAAATATTTGCCAAAGGATTTAACCAGTGGTACTACCTTTTCTGGGAAATATTTGGAAATAAAGTACTATAAATGTTAGACAACCTTGCTTTACAGATCATAGTTACTACTCAGCCCTAGATACAAAGCAAGCCTGAACTATGTCATCTGAGCAAATATTCTGAAAATAGTTGACATCTCAATTTCTTAAAAACTCCTTATACTCCAAATCTTTAATAAAATATAGCAGATTCAAATAATACTTAATAAAATGGTACTAGAAGTGATGCTCAACAGGATCTCACGTTTATTGAGAAGTGATTAATGGTAAAAAGAAAGGCAATGCCCTTTCCTCATTGGCTGAACAAGAAACTGAAGAAACATTCACTACACGTTTTACAATATTTTTCTCTTCCAAAATGCATTTCTGTAAACAAGCTTTTACCACTGTTCTTAGCTTTGAAATCAAATTAATCCTGACTTAATCAGTATAATGTACAAGAACAGAACATTTCTTAGGACTCCTAGTACTTTACTTTGAGTAACAAAGGGTCAGAGAAAAATGAACCACCCTTAAAGACACAACCTTGGGTAACACTGTTAAATTCTCCAAGACAAATTCTTCATAAAAATGTTCTTCCAGTTTGGAAGGGAAAAACCAAATTCCCACTTTCTGGGGTGGAGGCCCAAAACCTTCGAAACTCAAGTGTTCTCCAAGTGCAAATGTCAAAATGGGGGGAGGAAAGGGTTTAAAAATTAGAGAAAACTGTATGCACTTACGGACTTTAAAATCCGAAAAAACATAGTAAAAAGACAAAAAACAAAGCATTATGCTCTGAAATCACAACCAAAGCCAAAATAAAAGGGACATTTTTCACCTAAGCTACCTAGAGGGATTTTTTTAGTTTTTCCTTTTTCTTTTTTTTTTCATTTTCCAGTTAAGTCCTATGTCTTTTGTGAAATTCCAATACTTAAACCGCAAGTCTGCAATCGTCTCTGAAGTCAATGAAATTAAGAAAAAAGTCCTAATTTTCTTGAAGGTCATTTTCTCCTCTTAGGATACGCAGATGCAACCGTTGCTGCAGTCTTTGCAGAACTGCCTTTTATTTCCCACGACCTTGACGTTCCTACAGAGGTTAAAAAAAAAAAGTTGAAGCGGTTAGTTATCTGAATATGCTTGCTTTATTAAAGCTTCATAAAATAACAGAAATTTAACTATTTGTGCTAGAATGTTACCCACAAAAATACTGATGTTTGTCTACTTTAAACCAAAGTGGGAAACAGTCAAGCACCCCAACTTTTGTTCTTTGACTTTAAAATTCATTACAGGATTCAACAGACTTCGTTTAAGCTAAAAACTTGTCAGTTCCCCAAAATATGGGCCTAGCAGAAGTAACTCAATCATGTATCTATGACCTGAAGAACTGAAGCAGCATATATATAGTGCACTAGGAAAAACCTAACAGTACTGGAACCACCCCATACTAGTAGCACCAATGCTTCAGACATACTCATAAGCCTCAATTTCCTTTTTATGCGAAGTGACAACACAAATCTCACAGGACTGTGGGAGAATTAATACACTGCTATATATAAAACTCTCAGTCCACAGCAAGCAAGAAAAACCTCCTTCTCCTCTCAGGAGAGTTTAAAATCCACTTAGATGGAGTTTGAAAATTTGTTTCCCCTGAAATAAATCTAGACGCTCATTTCTTAAAAACACTCATTCTTTACATGCCTTTCATAAATTTATACTAAATAACCTCCCATTTCACAACTACCACACATATTCAAATCCTTGTAAATATGACTCAATCTGCATGCATTAAATGGTAGAAGCACAGATGCCTGAACTTACAGTTGATTCATCAATCTAATTGGGTTGTCATTTTCTCCTTCTTACCCTACAGTAACTTCAAATGCCAGTAACTGTGGTTCTGAAATGATTCCTACTAAAAAGAAGAGCAACTACTACTTATGGGCTTCTGTGTTACAAGCACGTACATTAATATTCTCTGCATAATCACCCTGCAAGGACTATTTTTCCTGCTGTAGAGATAAGAAAACTAACGCTTGAAAAAATTATCTGACCCAGGTCACCAGCTATTTAAATAAAAACAAAGACTATAATGCCTTTTTTTAAAAAAAAAAGTCATCACAAATTTAAGGTTTTATGACAAACTGTCTTCTCTACCACTAAAATAATTACAAATATAAAGACAGTAAGTAGATTATTCAGAAAGAACAGTTATCTTTTTATGACATTCCACTTCATTTACCTGGAATTCAGGGATAAACTCACCAACCCACCAAGAGCTGGGAAGTTATTCTTTTTTTTTTTGGGGGGGGGGGAAGTTATTTTTAAAATAAGTCATTCTGAAGTTCCAAACACACATACAAACCACCCCTCTCTCTAAAATTCAAAACTTAATTCAAGAGTAAGAAAATGAAATTCTGTCCAAATAAGAGACCTCAAAATTTCTGATGTTCCTGGGCTGTGGTACTGAAAAACCCCATCCCCCTTTGTCCTTTCTATATATACTCTCAACCTTTTGATAATATATTGTTTTTTTAGGAAAATCAGTTTAAAAAATCTAGAATTAACCAGTCAAACTTTCAGTAGCACCTTGCTTCTCACATCAGCGTTAAATTTATTTACCTGGTTATGTCTTTCATAATTTGGATGAATTCCCTTTACCCACCATTTATCTGTCTTCTTTACTGATCAAATTTTACCTGTGATTTCAGTAATTATACACTCTTTTGTGTCTTTCTTGACTGTATCTCATTCCTGTTTTAAAAATTCTTTAAGCCAAGAGAATGCCTGGTCTTCTGGGCTTCAGGTACAAATCCCACACCCATTCCATCTTTGAGGTTTCCTTAATCACTGCACCTTTCTCCTTCTAAATCTATGCCCACAATTAAAAACTACATTGAATTGTCTTGTTTCTTACAAAATTGGCCCCTACTCAATCAAAAGGTCCTGAAAGGCAATTAATAGGTCTCCAACTAATCTCACAAACTATGAGTTTGGCAGTAGTTAACAGGCTACAACTCACTTTTAAATAAGATTCTGGTTTCATTACAAGGAAAGAAAAAGTCTTTTCAAGCATATGGTGTTAATTAAACTTACTGTGATTAATTCTCAATGTATACATATAAAGCTTTTGTATTTTGTAATAGTATTATGCCACTTATCTCTCAATAAAACTGGGTAAAATTCCACCTATTATCTCCTATTTTAACATAACCACTGGAATACAAACACACGTATGATCCCCAAATTATACCACTAAATTACATAACCTAGATATTGTCAAGTTCGTATCAACCTAAGAAACATACATATAAGATCATCGGCATGCTTAATGAAAGTTTTAAAAATGTTTAGGTAGGGGGCCCTCCCTGGTGGCACAGTGGCTTGAGCAATGCACTATGAAGCAGACCACAGCCACTGCAGCACAAGTTGGATCCCTGCCGCTAGCCAGGGAGGTGACCCATATGGTGTGGCAAACCTCCTGCCTTGCCCACTGCTCCCTAGCAGTGTACTTCAGTTAATCAGCCTGTTCTGCTCCCCACTCTCTCTGATGAATCCTATTACCCCCTGCCTCTGGTCTGTGCCCCAGCTCTTGTATGCATAAATAAAATCTTTAAAAAAAAAAAAAAAGATATTGTGAGTCACAAGATTTGAAACATCAGACTTTAAACATCATTTAAAAAAATATAGATTGGGGGCATCCCTGGTGGCACAGTAGGTTAAGCAACGAACTATGAAGCAAACCACAGCCACTGCCACACGAGTTCGATACCTGTCGCCGGCCAGGGAGGGGACCTACATGGCCTAGCAGACCTCTCCTGCCTTGCCCGCTGCTGCCCTTGGCAGTTTTGGTCAGTCTGCCTGTTCAGCTCCCCACTCTGTTTGGTGGGTCCTCTCACCTCCCACGACTCTGGCCTGTACCCCAGCTCTTGTATGCATAAATAACTAAATCTTAAAAAAAAAAAAAAAAGCAACACACTATGAAGCAAACTGCAGCCACTGCAGCACAAGTTCGACCCCTGCATAGCAGACCTCTCCTGCCTCACCCACTGCTCCCCTCTGCAGTGTGTTTCAGTCAGTCTGCCTGTTCTGCCTGTTCTGTTCCCAACTGTCTCTGGTGAATCCTCATTCCCCCCACCTCTGACCTGCATCCCAGTTCTTGTTTGCATTAATAAATCTTTAATAAAAAAAAATTGGAAAACAGCTCTGCTTGAAGGGCCTTACAGTGCCCAAATCTGTTATATATTTTAGCAGTATATATAACCTAAGTAAATACCTATCATGTAATGTATCTGAGTTAAGCAAGAATTATCAACAGGTTAAGGTTTAAGGGCCAAACTCTGATTACTCCTCAGTAATGTCAATGTCACATCATAAACAAAAGTAATAGGGTATGATTATGTATGTGTAACCACTGTAGATTAAGAACCACAAGAAAACTTATTAAGGCCATTAAGACAACTAATGAATGAATGTCTATAAAATTAGGTAGTAGTCTGTCAATGCTAAATTTCCTAATTTTGGTAATTGCACTGTGGTTATAAGAACATATTCTTGTTCTTAGGAGCTGCACAACAAAATATTTAGGCAAAAAGGGCATATCTGGAATTTACTCTCAAATTGTTCATAAGAAAATCACACATTTCAAAAAAAAGGTGATAAAGCAAATAGGACAAAACATTACATTGCTAAATCTGGGTGAAAAGTATTTCAGAAGTTCTTTGTACTATTCCCTTAACTCCAAGTTTCAGGTTATTTCAAAATAAAAATAAAATGGGCAGGAGACAGTTTTAATTTACTTCATTAAAATTGGCTGTATTTAAAAGTTATAGTTAACATGTCACAAAACTTATTATTTTCCAGAGCTATACTAAAAATCAAGCGTAAGGGCATTTTAGCAAAAGAAATACCGAAGTCTGCCCAGAAACTTTCTACAAGTCTTTTAGATGACATAGGGGTGGTTCCAACACAAGGACCACTTTTAGACATTAAAGTTGCTATTAAAGACTTTTCTTACAAGCAGAATTTTCTTTGACTCTTGTGACTATGTCCTAGTTATCACTGGAACAATTCCACAAAATACTTTTGACAATTTATGGTCAAAAGGCTTCACATTTATAGGTCAAATGTATTTACTGACACTTGTAATTAATCTTACTCTGGTATTCATAAAGAAAAGGCAAGGTGAGGGAGAGGGAAACAGGAAAGATGAAGGATATATAACAAAGGGGAAAGAGCAGGAAGAACACGTAAAAGTAAACTTGAACTTCCAGTGACTTCAAGTTCCAACCAGAATTGCCATGAATATCTGAGTCTAGTTGGGCATTGAGCTCTTATACATGAAGACACTCCTGACTCATCACAGCAGGGAAGAGATGTGGCAAGGTGGTTTTCCCACATGGACCCTATCACTTTTTTTTTTTTTAAAGATTTATTTATTTATGCATACAAGCACTGGGGTACAGGCCAGAGGTGTGGGGGGGGGTGAGAGGATTCACCACAGAGAGCAG
>JAGFMF010012145.1:7945795-7986006 GCA_019455555.1 Galemys pyrenaicus | reverse complement strand
CTCTCTGTGGTGAATCCTCTCACCCCCCTACACCTCTGGCCTGTACCCCAGTGCTTGTATGCATAAATAAATAAATCTTTAAAAAAAAAAAAAAAGAAGAAAAAATGCCAAATGATAACAAGTCTTTTTGTCAGAGTAGCATAATTACGGGTGAATTGCCTTTCAATTTTCTACTCTTTTTATAATGTGGTTATATTTTACAACAAATGCAAAGGCAAAATGTACAAATATAAAATTTGCATGATATAATGTTTTACATGAAGGCACTTTAAAAGTTCCTTATACTGGGGCCCGCCCTGGTGGCACAGTGGGTTAAGCAACGCACAGCCACAGCCACTGCAGCACGAGTTTGATCCCTGCTGCCGGCCAGGGAGGTGACCCACATGGCGTGGCAGACCTCTCCTGCTGTGCCCGCTGCTCCCCTCAGCAGTGTGTTTCTGTCAATCTGCCTGTTCTGCATCCTGCTCTGTCTGGTGGATTCTCTCACCACCCCCACACCTCTGGCCTGTACCCCAGTTCTTGTATGCATAAATAAATAAATCTTTAAAAAAAAAAAATAAAAGTTCCTTATACTAACCACACCTGACTATCCAAAAAGTACACATGAAGTCTACCTTTTAAATGGTTTTACATGTTACACAAATGACATGACCAAAGTTTTAACTGTGACACAAGTATCTTGTAAGAGTCACCAAGGGGCATCCCTGGTGGAGCAGTGGGTTAAGCAACGCACTATGAAGCAAACCACAGCCACTGCAGCACAAGTTCGATCCCTGCTGCTGGCCAGGGAGGGGACCCACATGGCGTAGCAGACCTCTCCTGCCTCACCCGCTGCTACCCACAGCAGTGTTTCAGTCAGCCTGCCTGTTCTGCTCCCCACTGTCTCTGGTGAATCCTCTTACCACCCTGGACTCTGGCCTGTACCCCAGCTGTTGTATGTATAAATAAATCTTAAAAGAAAAAAAAAAGAGACACCAAATATTACAACAGCAGTAAAGTGCAAATGAGTTGGAAAGAAAATCAACTGCCTCTTTTCCCCCTCTATATCCAACATAGCCACTTTCTTCCTTCATCTTTCCACTGTCTCTTTCCTTATCTATACTTGTAGTCTGTCCCACCTTAAATCCAGACTCCCATAAAAATGTGCTGATGACTTTAGTGCTAACTGGTCTTGCTAGTAACACTTCACAAAGTATACTACTGCCCTACACTGTGTTCTGTATTATCTGATAACTACTCAGTATCTTCTCACTATGGTTAATCAGAATAAAGTAGATGGTGATGGGGAATACATGGGGATTACAATTAATGGCAAGTATATGTAAATTTTAAAATATTTTAATTAAAAAAAGAGGAAAAAAATAAATTAAAAATCAGAATAAAGTCAGTTTAACTAGGGTTTAACTACTTATTCAGCATGGGATGAAAAATATCAAAGCACTATTGAACTAGTCCCAGCCAAAGTTCTTAACACCCAATTGTATTTCAGCATTTTTACATGGTCTATTTTACCAAAATTGACCTACTAACTGCAACTAAATAAAAGCTGGTCTTCACTCAATCTCTTCAAGGCTTGGAACAGCTTGTAAAATTTTCCAGTGGTTGGAGGAAGGTGAGGTGGGTGGGGAATTAGAACAATGTACAAACACAAATGCAGAGTCTGCTGGATGTGTGGAAACCAAAACCTTCAAAGAAACCCATAATAGCAAAGTACTCTCTAGTTATTTTTATTCAACAGATAGAAGTAGGCATTAGTAGTCATCTGTTACTTCTCTGCAGCTCCTGAGTATGTGAATTATAGCCACTGCCTGAAATTCTAATTTAAGACATAGGCCTTTCTTTGTTCTTCCTAAAGTTCACACCATTCCCTCCCTCCATCTCTCACTTGCTCTTTCTAACCCATCCTTTAAATTGTTATTTCTCAAAATTATGTGTTTGGTCCTCTTCTCACACTATGTTACCTCTGCATTAAATAGAACACCAAATTTGCTTTCTTAGTTATGGGACTTTACAAAAGTTATTTACTCTTTTCTGTGCCTCAGAATCTTCATCTGTAAAACTGAAAAAATTGTACCTACTTCACAATGATAGAACTAAATGAAGCTTAACGTAAAAACATACTCAGGACCACTAAGTGCTAGACATGCTACAGAAAGCTATATAACTCAACCATCATTTTTACTGCCAATATTCTTGAATAATCTTAAACTCTTCTGTGCCTTTAACCCATACTGAAGACTAAAAAACTCCCGAATTCTAACAAAGGCAGTGTTCAGTAAATATTCCACTCTTTCCATCCTCCAAACTGTCAATCTGTGTTAACTAATCTTATGATCTATCTAAAATGGAAGTATAGGATAAAAATCCAAAATCCCTCAAATATTGAGTGCCCAGCCAACCTCTAGCCTTTCTTACCATATTAATTTCTCACTCTAAAAACATAAGACCAGGCTTCTGAACATGCTGTGACCACCTATTTTCTCCCCTCTTTTCTAAATTCCATTTATCACAGTGGTCCATGAACTTTAAAGGTTCAAGAGATTCACAGTGGCTCTTTGGATGTAGTCCCAACAGATTTTCATTTATTCATTAAGACAAAAGTGAAGTAACAAAAGCATGCCACTGATTCATCAATGACTTGCATGTCCTTGCTGAACTGGATTATTTCCAAATATTGAAAGACTATTTCTTCAAATTTTTGTTATTCAAAATGTCAGGGCAGGCCTCCCTGGTAGCACAAGGAGTTGGGTCACAGCACTATTTGGCTGTTGCAGTCACTTTAACACAAGTTCGACCCTCAACCAGGGAGGGGACCCACATGGCACAGCAGGACCTCTCCTGTCTCACCCACTGGTCCCCTCAGTGGTGTATTACAGTCACTCTGTCTATTCCATTCCCTGCTCTTCCCCCCAACCCCCACCTCTTCACCCCTAGTGCCTCTGGCCCATACTTGTTCTTGTATGCATAAATGTTTAAAAAAAGTCAGGGCTACAGACAAGACACACTTAAATTTATTCTACATTAGTGTTTACACCAAGTCTAGACAATCAACAAAACTCAAGTCCTGATTTGTATATAGCATTTGCCAACTTTCCACGGTGTATAAACATGGCTGACTACATACTACCAATGTGGTATCACCGAATGTGTGGTAGTGATGTGCAATATAGCACAGTATTATATACAATAAATGTAACTAACTCGTGATTAATTTGAACATTTATGCACTCTTACTGGTAACTAACAATAGTGTTTAATTCTACGTTTATGTAGTTAATTGTAGTTTATATTATAGTTTTTTTTAAGGATTTATTCATTCATACAAGAACTGGGGTACAGGCCAGAGTTGTGGGGGTGAGAAGACCCACCAGAGACAGAGTGGGGAGCAGAACAGGCAGATTAACTGAACTACACTGCTAAGGGGAACAGTGGGTGAGGCAGCTCAGAGGTCTGCCATGATATATGGGTCCCTCCCCAGCCGGCAGCAGGGATCGAACTCATGCTGCAGTTTGCTTCATAGTGTGTTGCTTAACCCACTGTGCCATCGGGGAGGGCCCTATAAACTAGTGTGTAGTATGATTTGAAGAGGCATTTATTCTTTTTTTAAAGATTTATTTATTTTATGCTTACAAGAGCTGTGGTACAGGCCAGAGGTGTGGGAGGTGAGAGGATTCACCAGAGACATAGTGGGGAGCAGAACAGGCAGATGCACTGAAGTACACTGCTGAGGGAAGCAGCAGGAGATACAGGTCTGCTGAGCCATGTGGGTCCCCTCCCTGGCCGGGGATGGAACTCACGCTGCTGTGTCACGGATGCTTCACAATGCGGCACTCAACCTGCTGTGCCACCAGGGAAGCCCCGAAGAGGCGTTTACAACACACCTTGTCATATAATGTAATCATACACTGCTAAGTGTTTAATAATGAGCTTGCCAATATTCTTGAAAGTCAAACTATATGGCTCAAAATTAACCAACTCCAGCACATCATTGGACATTTTGGACCTCTTACTAGCTATTAGACTTTGGTTACAAATAACCTCTTTGAACCTGTTTCCTCATCTGAAGTGAAATGATGTATTAAATGAAGAGCTAAATTTTTATATTCACCATGTGACAATGTGTTATCAACACAGTATGCTTATTACTCTTATCTTTTAAAGATTTCATTTATTTATGCATATAAGAGCCTGGGCACAGGCCAGAGGTGTGGGGGCTGAGAGGATTCACCAGAGACAAAGCGAGAAGCAGAACAGGCAGATCAACTAAAATACACTGCTGAGGGGAGCAGCAGATAAGGCAGGTCTGCTGTGCCACGGGGGTCCCCACCCTGGCGGGGATAAATCTCACACCACAATGGCTTCGGAAGCCCCACAGTGTGGTGCTCAACCCCTTGAGTCACAAGGAGGCCCTGCTTATTACTCTACCTGACATGGTTCAAATATTATTTCCCCCATGAAGTCTTCTTAATTTTCCCAAAATCTCACTCTTTTCCAGAATGCCAAAATCTCTTCATCCATCTACTACAGCCGTTGTGCCATATTTTATCTCTTGTATAGTCCTCGTAACACTGTCTGGTCATAAGGCAAAGATGGTGCTTTATCTGTTCTACCCCAGATAATGTTAATACAAACGTGCTGAAAAGTCAATATAGGGCCTCCCTGTGGCACAGGTGTTAAAGACCAGTGCTATCACCAGCCACTGCAATATGAGTTTGATCCCCATCCCTGGCCAGGAAGCTAAGCCATATGGTACACAACAGACCTCTTTCTCTCCTGCTTCTCCCTCAGCGGTGTGTATTTCAGTGGCTCTGCCTGTTCTGCTCCCCACTCTGTCTCTGGTGAATCCTCTCACTCCCCTCACACCTCTGGCCTACACCCCAGTTCTTGTATATGTAAGTAAATCTTATTAAAAAAAAAAGAAGTCAATACAAAGGGTTTGGTTCAAAAAGTCCCAAATTCAGTGTCACGTTTCCTTCTAGTCCAACATGAAAGAGGCTGCAAAAAGGCATTTTAGCTATGCACAAATCATAGAAGGTTGAATTCCCTCAACCTTTATGGCAGAGACAAGTTAACATATCAACAAGAGACATAGAAGGCCTTAAAATTACTGAAAGTTCTTCTCTGTTATCCTGATTTAAAGAGGATTCTTACTAGGTCTACAGAGATATTTTCAAACAAGTGGACTGGGGGAAATGCTAAACAGAAAGGAATACTATCCTGTTGGTTTTTTCCTAAGGATTTAATAAGAAAACAATGCATTTGGCTAAAGTGATGTTTTTTTTTTATTTGACTTTTGTATTGTAAAACTTAGATATAATTTTTTTCTAAAGTTGAAAATGGAACCGAAGTGATTACTTCAAATATTTAACAAGAAGCTAAATGCCCAAATTAAAGGGTTAGAAGGAAAAAGCTGTTAGAAAACAAAAATACTTCTAAAGTAATTCTTCGGTATACATTTTGGGCAACCATTTCTCTTTGAAATTAAGGCAGTAATATATTTTCAAAATAACTACACATAAGCCTAATCTATACTAAGATTCACTAGGAATCATCCAATTTTATCATTCGTGTCCAGTCTCAGCCCCTCATTTTTTATATGTAATAAGCATTAGGATTGAAATTACAGAACAAGAGAGTAAAAAAATATGTAATATCAATTCCTCTCCATGCACATCTGATGTTATCCCATACCAACTAACCCTTTTTTATGCTTGGTTTCTCTGGTCTAGACTATACCATAAGAATTCTCTATAACATATATAAAAGTTCTTTTAGTCTCTTGAGACTTTCCGGTAACTAAGAACTCCATTTTTACAAAGTTCTCCCTTGTTTATATAAAATCTTTTCCCTATAACCTCTATCCACTGGTTTTAGTGCTATCTTTCAACAGAGAATAAAACTACTAGAGCATTAAAAACATTTGATCATCATAAGCTATCATATATTTGGCAAAATCATCTCTCCCCCCATCATACATATCCCTCTGAAATCATGTCTTATAAGCTAAGTGGTTTACACCAAACATTGCACAGCATGAAATGAGACTGCTTCACCTCTACTTCTGCAAGCAACCCATTGCTTTCCAAATAAAGATACAGCAAGTAACTCCTCCACCCTGATTCAAATAAGACCTTACCCCTTGATCTTTAAAAACACACATTTTTAAGTCAACTCTGTCTCAGCAGAATCCTATATAAAACTAATTGCATAAACATTTCATTCAGCTTCCTTTTCCTAACCTAATCACCAAATTTCCCAATATATATCAATTAGAGCTATACAGGAAAACTCCTGTTCCAAGTTGTATCGGTAAGATACCACATTCACTCTTCCCCAAAACACCTCTATCTATCATCTATGCATCTTTCAAGGCGCAGCTCAGTGATTACTTCTTCCATCGTTCTTCTATGATCAATCCACCCACACTGAAGGCTGGTTTAAGCAATCTTTAAGCTTCCGAATTGGTACCTTGTGCATACTTTGAAAAACACTTCCTAGTTTATACTGTTATCTGTCACTAATGTAATATTCCCTGAAAATACACCCGAGTTTCTCTGAGCTTCTAGCACAAGTAAAGTTGTACAATGAAAATATAAACAACTTCATCTTAATACTTGAAACAGTAATTCACCATTTTTCAGTCTTGCTTGAAAATAGGAATAATTCTAGAAATTTTAGAAATATTGCCATTCTCGACAGCAAGGAAATTCTAAGAAGATAAAGCTTTAACCTAGTATTACTATAATCACATCTCCTCTACATGCACCTCGCTCCACTCTCCATTAGCTTTCCAGATACTCAAAAAAACTTACGCAACTGCCTGATTAAAGTCTAATGATAGGCCAAACCCTTAAGAGAATTACACAGTCCTTAGTCCTTTCTACTCTTACTTTCACCTATAGTTAAAAAACTAGCAATATGACAAAAAAGAAATCATTTTGTCAGACTTATAAGAAATATCTTCCCTTATGACAGACTACTCCAAAGTTGAGACAAAGGGGAAAATTAACTCATGTCTTCAGAATAGCTAACAGTTAAGTAATTTCAATTAAAAATTACTAGGAAAGAAAAAGGCTCATGCAATTATACAACACAGCCAAAACCTTATAAAACATGTATCCTTTGATCCAGTAGTAAATAAAGAAGTGAGTCAACATATATTTAAAAATGTTCACTGCAGTATTACTTTACCTGAAGAAAAAAAAAGTATTAAGAAAGCTGACATGTTCAACAATTAAGAAGCTGGTAGATTATAATCTGTGACAACACTATGAAGTCATCAAAAGTGATGTCACAGAAGAATGCATAACAATTAGGGAAAGGTTCTAAAACACAGGAAGTACTTGAGGTATGAAACGAAGGAAACCACACATGGATGTCACTAAATTTACTTTAGGTTTCACAGCTTGAAGGTTCTAAGATAGTAAATTAATTGCAAGTCAGTAAAAATACCAGGCAAAAATGATTTGTTGTTCTCCTTCAGTTTGTTCTGCCAAGAAATATGCCCAATCACAAAACTTTAGAAGTTTTGCGACATCACTTTCAGAATGAAGTTTAAGTATTCCTTTACTTTATTTTGAGTTACCATGCCCATTTGGCATGAAGATTTCCTGCCATCTTGTAAATACAAAGGCACACAAAAACACCCCATCTAAGGGAATCTGCTGGTCAACAAGGTATCAGTCCCATTCTTCATGAAAACTTGTTTTGTCTTGGAAGACTAATAAATAAAAACTGGAAAAACAGTTTATAGTCAATTATGTAAGGATGGTAAGCGTTAACAGTGGGCAACAGGAATAAGGTAATACTGACTGAAGTGGTAACTGGATTTAGAAACAACCACAAGAACCTTCCAAAAAACTTTAGCGGATAAGCGAAAAAGTAACGGCAAGAATCATCAAAGCTTTTATTTTAGATGTTTACTAGCCTGTGAAAAACTGGTATACTCATTCATCAAGTCTTTATGGAATGGTTTTTACCAAAGAACCATTAACTAATCAAGACCTTAAAAGTGGGGCCTCCCTGGTGGCACAAGGGGTAATAAGCATCCCCAGCCAGTGAGGTAACCCACATGGCACACAGCAGACCTCTTATCTCACCCACTGCTCCCCTCAGCAGTGTATTTCAGTAGATCTGCCTGTTCGCTTCCCCTGTCTTTGGGGAATCCTCTCAGCCCCCACACACCCTGGGTCTGTACCCCAGCTCTTGTATGCATACATAAATAAATCTTTTTTAAAAAAGCTTTATAATTAATTATTACACTCACATCATGTAAACATAGGGCTGGTCAATTGCAACAAATAACTCTTCCAGCTATTCCAGAAGTTCACCAAGTGATTTGTGAATTTAATAGATGCATATTTGATTAGAAGTTCACATAAATTAACAGTCCTCAAATTCACTACTAAATCCAAGTTTCCCCACTGATTATAAAACATTCAAGTTTACCTTAGCATCTTACAATATGCTTTCCTATATTTTCCTATCTCTGCCTTTCTGCTTTTTTTTTTTAAAGATTGATTTATTTATGCATACAAGAACTGGGGTACAGGCTAGAGGTGCGGGAGGTGAGAGGATTCACCAGAGACAGAGTGGGGAGCAGAAAAGGCAGATCAACTGAGTACACTGCTGACGGGAGCAGTGGGCTAGGCAGGAAAGGTCTGCTGCACCATGTGGGTCCCCTCTGGACAGGGATCGAACTCCTTCTGCTGTGCTATGGATGCTTCACAGTGCAGCATTCACGGAGCACTGCGCCACCAAGGAGGCCCTGCCTTTCTGCTTTTAATCACAAGCATTTTGCAGATGGGAGAAAAGTCATAATAGATATTAAGCACGTTTCAAGTGGTTAAACCAAGTGCCCCTCATGCAAGTCAATAATCTTCTACGCCACTCTAATGCTTAAAATGTCAGGCTCCTTTTTGTTCTCTAGAAATAGAAGCCTGTGAAGATTTAGTCTTTCATAATCAGTAAACTACCTTTTTTCTATAAGATTATGCCAGATTTTTACTAAACTATTAAACTTCAGAGAAAGGGGTTTAAAAGACTAAATTTGCTATGATTTCCCTGACAATCAACTTCTCAATATTCTGACTCTATATTCCCATTGCTTTAACATCACTGGCAAGTACATCACTGTTTTTTATTCATCTGCATACTCTAGAAGATGGCAACCATCCTGCTTTACTTAAACTGGGCACCTGATTTTGTGTTATGGAGGGAGAATCTATCAAAGATCCCTCCCTGCACTGCTGAAATGTTTTTATACTAAGCTAACTTGTATCTCAGATCCTGTATCAAATGTAAATCCCCATGAATTCATGACAAAGCTAAGGAAAATACATTTATACAACCATAGTGTTTTATTTTATATGAGGCTAACCACTCAGGTTTCTCTCAATCATTAATATGTAGACCTCTTAAAGAAAATTTCTCCTTGCCCTTAATTTTTCCACCATACTACATGTAATAATGTCTGAGTCCTAGATAATATGTGACTATCCACCCCAATGAGCATTTTCTTACTCTTATGATCCTAAAAATTTACATTCTCTCAATATAAAGAATTACCAACTTTTTAAATTCAACTCTTTAGTTTGAACTTATCCTCCATCATTCTTCCCAAGATTCCCAACTGTTACAGAGAAAAGTTACTCCTCAAGAATACAAAAATGATAGGTCACCCTTTTCCTGGTTGTTTTTGTTTTAACATTTTATATAATACTGTTTTATTGAGAAAAAGGTCTTGAAAAAAAAAGCAAAACACCATTAAGGATAGGAGCTAGGAAAAAAAGTTCTGAAAAACATCCTCTTAGCACTACCAGTTCTAAAAAGGCAGGCAGAAAAACAATTCCAGGGTTTGGTAACTCACCAACTCCTGAAAATAACCACACCTTTTTCTGTGCCCCATTACAGCCTTAACCTTTTCCCTCTTTAACTTCCATGGTTCTATCACTTCACTCATTCCCTTTCTTCATTCTTCACCTCTTTCCACATCATGTAAATTCATTTTCCTTAGTTTCTGCTTTCCTTTAAGCCCACATTTCTTTCCTCCATTATCTTTCACACCAAAGTTTATATAGTAAGATTAATTATACTTCCTAATGGTTTGAACATTAATAAGTGATACCTGTGTTATTCAGAGCTTTTATTTATGGTACAATATAATACCTCCCCTGTTCGCTCTAGTTCCTTTTCCTTCCCTAAAAGTCTTAAGAATGGTAAGCTGGTTACCTTTTTAACACTTTCTTCTTCCTCTTGGCGTTTCTCATAGTGTGAGAAGTCATCAAAAATGGAAGTGGTGTGCTTGTAGCTGGCTATGATTTTCAACACCTGCTTAGCCTTTTCCAGAGGCACTTCCTGAGTGTCCCTGGAGTTGGTCACTGGTTTATTCTCGTTGTTCTCTAGGCGAATGTGTCGCAGTTGGCTATTGGGAACGTCCTTCACAAAAATCCACCTGACATCAAAACGACCCTTCCATTTGTCCTGGGACCACACACCTGCACATGTGTTGTAGTCCACAGCAGATTTCATTTCTGCAACGCCACAGAAGTGTCCACTGCCGTTGACACTGAAAAGTAAGTAAACGGGGCCTTTCCCGTTCATGGAGCGGTAAGCAGCATCCAGTCTCTTGTTACCATGCTCTGTGCTGCACCAAATATTATACTTAATGGAACGGTGGATATCGTCCTCAGAGTAGCTCTTAATGATGAAAACCCGGCCATGTTTCAGATTCCAGTCAAAATCCTTGGGATTATAGTTATTAATGGACCGCAGCTTCTCCAATACTGGGTGAGGTTCTGAAGGAGTAGATCCAGATCCGGCCTGAGACTGTCCTACTCCATTACCATCCACCCCGTTATGACCGAACCCACTGCCACGGTTCCGAGGTGCTACCCAGCGGGTTGGCTGAGCTGCCTGTTGCTGGACTGAGAGCTGGGTAGGCTGTGGTGGAGGTGGGGGCAATGGTTGTGTTTGTTGCCCTACGGATGCCTGAGCCACTGGTGGGCTATTGTTAGCCTGCTGACCTACAGGCTGGGGAGACCCCTGGGTTGGCTGCTGACCTATATTCTGAACCAAAGCCTGTGAGGGTGCTTTTGCCACAGGACCTTTGTTATCCCAAGTTCCAATATCCATGTTATGCTTTATTGGGGGTGGCGGAAGACTTGACCCTGCAATCCCATTCTTCGTCTTCAACTTAGGTTGCTGTTTTGCAGGTTTGCTAGCAATATCAGCCCAAGATGCTGGTTTCGGAGGAGCAATGGTGGCTGGAGGCAAACTATTGGAAGCGACGATGTTACTAGTAATGGACCCACTACCAACAGCAGAGCCTACAACTTTTGGAACATTGCTTGCAACTTCAGTGCTACCCAACTTCAATGCTGCCATCCCTTGGTCTATAGTATTCATACCAGGAGCCTTATTGAGAGTCTCACTGGCAAAAGCTGACTGTCCATCAATCATGGCTCCACCTAAGGAGCTAGGTGCATAAGCATAATTGCTACTATATCCAGAGCTCTGAGTAGACTGTCCCTGAGAACTGTTATTTCCCCAAGCTGAGAAGTCAATCCCACTAGGGAAGAAATTAAAACCATGCTGGCCAAGAAATGGAGTGCTACCTAGGGCTCCTGGTTGTCCAAACATTGCATCTGGTAGAAAGTGAGGCTCTCCGTTGCTCAGCTGTCCATAAGAAGTTAGATAGGGCATGGCTGTGTCGCCCCCAGTAGACCACGCAGCTTCACCCAAAGAGTAGGAGAAGCCAATGGAGGGACTGTAGTAACTGGGTAAATAGGAATCTGACATGGCAGTATATGCATTATTCTGTGGAAGGAAAAAAAAGCAAATAAATCAAAATTACACACAAAACTAAATAAAGCAATCAGGACATTTCCTTTTCCACTTTTTCACAACTTAAATAGTTCAGTCATTAGTCTAAAAAAGGAGTGACCATTTCAGATGGTCTCTTCCCATAAACCTGCTGGTATTTTCACAACATAAGATATGATTTTATTTAATCACTGAAATGTTTGAAGTTAAACATATAATAAACATGGGCCTTAATTTTAGCACTTAAATTCAGGAAAGAACAAACCCAGTACCTCTCCAACAGTTTAAGTCCTTCTCTATAGAAGTGTTGAGACAGTATTTTTACTAAAACCACCTTCTCTGGATGAAGGAGCAGGAATTTTGACAGAACAGTGGTTCAAAGTGTTCAAGAATTTGAACAGTATTTAAAGACTTTCCTATTAAAACTATACTATAAAAGAACAGGGGGGGAAAAAAAGAATATTTGAAATTCTATCTCAAAAATCAGTGCAGTTATCCCTCATCCATATACCAAAATATAAAGTTCACTACATCTAATTTATAGCTTCGGCCTTTTGGTAAATCACCTGAGAACAAATAGATGCCACTATTTAAATAGAACCTAGAAAGAAAACACAGTGGTTTCCAGAGAATTTAAAACTAGAAAAAGGGGCCTCCCTGGTGGCACAGTGGGTTGAGCAACGCACTGTGAAGCAAATCGCAGCCACTGCAGCACAAGTTCTACCCCTGCTGCTGGCCAGGGAAGGAACCCATATGGCGCAGCAGACCTCTCCTGCTGTGCCCGCTGCTCCCCACAGCAATGTACTTCTGTTGATCTGCCTGTTCTGCTCCCTGCTCTCTGTGGTAAATCCTCTCACCCCCCCACAACTCTGGCCTGTACCCCAGTGCTTGTATGCATAAATAAATAAATCTTAAAAAAAAAAACTAGAAAAAGATTGCTACCTGTTTTACTTCACCTATAAAGTGACTACAAGGGAAGCTCACACCTAATCTTCCCATTAAAAGGAGGCATAACTTTATACAGTCTATATCTTTAAAAAATGAATCATTCTAAAAAATAACCAGAAATATAAATTTAAATGCAAATGGTCTTCACATTAAGCACTGTACACATTGAAGATTACAGTGCAAAAACCTCAGTCATTCTTGACTAACTTTAGTTTATGCAGAACAGCACTTTAACTTTTATAAATCCTATGCCTCACAAAATAATCCCTTAAATGCAGAGTCAGAGATACACAAATTGATCGCTAAATATAGATACACAGCTCAATTGGAAATCAAGAGTATTTTGCCCTAGCTCCAAAACAGCTCTGGCCTATACTGGTTACCTGTGCAACCATTAACCAGTCAATACTTAGTTTTGTTCTTAAGACACTTAGAAAACCACCAAGTATATTATGCTTAAGTTGGTATTATCAAAGCAAACAGAGTGTCTCCCTAGCCACTAAAACACATCAAGATTAAATATTACAGTTAACGTGGTTCAATAAAATGGTGGGTTTTTTTCTCTGCCAATTAAAATTTTTCCTTTTTTTTTTTAAAAAAGTGCAGTCTTTTCACACATACCCTCAAGTTAAAGTCTATTTCTTAAACAGTGTTAAGATTAACAGACCCAAATCACTACGTGTAAGAAATTCAGTCTATACTCAATATAGAATAAACCTATTTAAGGCAATAAAAACTGGTTTAAAAGCAGATAAAATAACTTGATGATAAACTACAAAGGACAAAGATTCTCAAGTTATTCTTCTATTCAACCAAGATTTGTATTTCCCTCAAAATTTCTTAACTAGACATTTAAGCTTGAGCTTACTCAAGAAAGAAAAAACAAACACATTTAATATCACAGGTTATACCATTATATAGCTGAATGCCTACACCTGAACTGGCAGGTTCCCACATGCCCCTGAGCTCAAAAATCTGAATTACACAATGTTTCACAAGAACTACCTAGAATTATGTTTCCAAATGCTCCCACTCTCCCTGTTATAATGATTATGTAAGCAAACTACTTCAATAGCAGGAACCTATTAATAGTTCATTCCTCTACTTCCTTCCCTACTTTTCCTGATTAACTGGTTGTCTTCTGCAAATTTTTCCAATCACTTGCTTAAGTGGTTTCTACACTTACAATGCATAAAATTTTAAGTAACATAAAAGTCTTATATAAGAATTAAGTCCAAATACGGGCATACATTAATATGTCAAGTTATTCAAGACTATTATATATATGAGACAATATATATTCCAAATTTATACAGATGCCCCTTTCATAAGGCTATCTTCAATGGGTTACTGTCCATTTTCCTTTTGGCTTATTAATCAAGGCAGGTACATTTAACTAGTTACAACCCTATCTTTGGAACCCAAGATCTCAATACAAAATAAATGCTGAAACAAGTTTTTACATATACTTATTTTATGACCCTATCAGAAGACAAGTTACACTTCAAAAACCTCAAACATCCTCAATCTTAGTGTTAAGCAGTGTTTTCACCTCCTGTAACACCACTTCGCAAGTCCTATAGCTCCTTTAAGTGAGAAGCCAGAAGTACATAAAGTTGGTCTCTATAGTTATAGATCAAGCTCAACTCAAGAAAGATGTACCTAATTCCAATACAGTTCTCAGAATCTAAGAATCCACTAACTAGTGACCGGAAGAAAGGAAGACAGTCCTACAGCACTGTATAAAGTTCAGGTTACTTTCTATTAGTTTTTTCATCACACATAAATCCAATTTCTAAAATAAAAAAAAAAAATTGGGGGGTGAAAATTCAGAGTATTTAACACTGGAAAGTATTCTTAAATTGTACACCATTATAGTTTTGGAAAGGAGGAACAATTACACAAATAGATGTTATTGTTCCTATACTATATTATCAATACAAGTCTAGAAAAACTGTTGACAACAGACACGAGAATCTCGGTCTATAAACCTGTAATAACTGTTTTTATAACTCATTGACCTGTACTAAGAAAGTCACCTCCTGAAAATGAAATTTGATAGGGCAGAGAAAGAATAATGGTATACTACACCCATTGATCAGGCATGTAAATGGTTAATTACTCACGGGCCTTGCCTGTGGGCTCAAGTATGGTTCAAAATCATCATCATTTAATCCATCCTTTTGATGCACAGATCCATTTTGTACTAAAGGGGAAAAATAGTCCAATTAGAAGTAAGTGTCTCAATCCTACAGTCTCCCCACCACCACCAATTAATCAAATGTATCCTCATCAGAGAAAGATCTACTGAACAAAGTTTTAATTTCAAAAGAACAAAGACTGAATGCTGAGCAACATTCATCAGTGAAATGTCTCCTTCTACCCAGAGCGAGTTGATCTAAAAAGGTCATTTTATTGGCTCCTCTAGATTTCAATTCCCTCCCGCTTCCCCTCCCCCATCACATGTGAGTACTTCCAGAGTGTGATCCACGAGGATGAAAAACAAAGGCCTTCTAAGACCTACAGGAAACTAAGGACCTGGGACATTTCAAAACCGAATCCACCCCCACCCTTAATGAATTACTCCTTGTTCACCAAAAAGCTGTCCGCCAGCTGCAAGAACACACCGAAAGGGTCAAATGCTTAAAGTGAGCAGCACCTGCGAACTAAGCGGCTTCCGAAAGGTCCTCTCCCTGGGGCGCTCCCCCGAGACCCCGCCCCCACCACTCGGCGTCCCCCTCCCGACCCCGGGCCACCGGCGGAGCTGGGCTCACCTTTGTTTCCTTGACCTTTTGGTCTCTGCGGGCGGAGGAAACGTCGCCGAGCAGCAAGTAGTCGGTGGAAGAAATGGAAAAGGAGAAACAAATTAAAGCCGGGCCCGGGGAGGAATAAAGGAACGGGCCCGAGGGGAGGCGTCAGGAATGGTGGTGAGGGGGAGGCTGAAAACGGGAGGCGGGGAAAAGCGCTAGGCCCGCGGGCCCGCAGAGAAAAAGCGGGGGACGCGCCAGAAGCAGCGCGAGGAGACCGGTGCCTCAAGGAAGGGGAAAGAAACAAGGAAGGAAAACGAGGCCCGCTGAGGAGGGGGCGCGGCGCGGCCGGTGGGCTCCGAGGCCCGGGGAGAGCGGGGTGAGGGCGAGGTGCTGGGCGCGGCCGGCCCGAGAGGCCCGAAACCTGGCCCGCCAGAGGCGCCGCCTCAGCTCGGCCCGACCGGGGGCGGCGGGCCCGGGCCTAGTCGGGCTCCCTCTCGCCTCACACAATGGCCGAGGCATGCGGGCCGGGCCTGTACCTGCTCCAAGAGGCTGCTGGCCGACATGGCTCTCGGATCCTCACGGGTGGCGGCGGAGGCGGTCTCCCCTCAGGGCGGAGGCGGCGGCGGATGAGCCCCAGCGGCGGGAGCAGGCGGCGCGGCGGCGGCGGCGGCTTTTGTCCCTGACACTCGGGGGCCTCGGCGGACGCAGCGGAGACTCAGCGCGCGGCTCGGGCTCCGGCTCCGACTCAGCGACGCTCTAGCCCGAGAGCTCAACGCCCGTCTCTATGCTTTTACGCGCGCGCCCGCCCCTCGCAGCCGAAATAAGGGAGCCGAGCGGCGGAGGCGGACGGCGCGCGCGGCGCGACGCTGACTCTCACATTCACTCACCCACGCGGAAGGGGCCTGGCGCGAAGCACCCCGGGAAGGAAGAGGCGGGGCCCCAGCGCCCTCTGGCGGGCTGGAGGAGCGGAAGCGGCGCGTGGGGCCTCCCCGCCCCCAACGCCTCGAGATTGAGGCCTAGGAGGGTGGGGACGGCTGGGGTCGTACCGTGAGGTTTTGACTAACAGCTCCAGAGAATAGCCTTAGTTTGAGAAACCCCATCGAATACGATTTCTTTGAGGAAGAGACCTTTGAAGCAGGAGAGAGATTAAAATAAACCTGATTTCAGCTGCAAATGGCACCCCACCCTCTCTGGAGGGAACCCCCAAGGCAGGGTCACAGGGAAACTTAGTGGGAGGCAGGGAGGGAGGGGGGTCTCCTTCAAGAACCTCCCTCCCCCAAGCCTGACTTGTTAGCAGAATGCAAAAAGAGTGCCCAGAGAACAAAACATCCACAAAATAGCTGGTGCCCTGTAAAAGGTTCATCCCTTAGCATTTCAAGGAGAATGGGGGGGGGAGTCTGGGAAAGTGAATCTTCAATTCTTTTTTAGGTACTTTGCTTGTCCCTCTGATAATCCGTTAAACTGTGGGCTTCATTTACAGGAAAAAACACACCTCACACCTTCAGATACTCTAAAATCCAGAAATCCAGATACTCTAAAAATCTATAGACCTCAAACCTCAAACGGGATTGTCCTTAACTCGTGAAGGAAGGAAATTCAGACTATTTGAATATCTGTTGTGGGTTAGACAGTTACTAGGTGCTTCCAAAAGCTAAAAGGTTTTCAACATCTTCAAAATAGCTATCAGGGGCCTCCCAGGTGGCACAAAGAGTTAAGCACCACATCAGCAGTCACTACAGCAGGAGTTCCATCCCTGGCCAGGGAGGGGACCCACAAGGTGCAGCAGACCTACCTCCCCGGTTGTTACCCTCAGTAGTGTATTTCTGTCAGTCTGCTTGTTCTGCTCCCCACTGTGTCTCTGGTGAATCCTTTTACCCTCCCATACCACTGGCCTGTACCCCAGTTCTTCTATGCATAAATAAGTAAAACTTAAAAAAAAAAAGTAGCTGTCAGCCTCTGTTTTACATCAGGGAAAACTGGTTCAATTATGTACCCAATGTCATAAAGATTAAATAGCCCCGTGTAGTTGACATTAACAGGAAGGAACATAATGGTCACCTCCACCTCTAAAAGAGAAATCCTCTGTTCAGGAATCAGAATCCAGAGATTTAAAGAATGGGCAAAAGTATCTTTAATCAGAGGCAAACCCAATTCATGCATGGGTATTTGATCCTAAGACAGCACATTTCCTATGAGCTTTCCTTAATGTAAATAGTAGCAAACAGATAAATAATGCACTATTAGGTGTCAACCTGATACAGGAGACCTCCATGGACTCAGTAGTAAAATAAACAGTAACAGGACATCTTGGATTTTGCATCATGATTCTGCTCAAAGTGTTTATTCTTTTCTACCCATAATTATGGTTGGAAAGAACAAGGTCAGGCACCAAAAGTGATGTACTTCTGGCAGACAGTAAAAAGAAATCTAATAATACTTTTTAAAAGATACTCAGTCAGAAGCCTAAGTCATGGGGTAGGGTAGTGCAGGTACAGATGGTTTAGAGGCGGAGTGTGAGATAACCTTGAACCATCTTTACATGAGTCAAACCCGCAGGGAGCCTGGAAAAGACTTTTTCTCAGTTCTGTTGTGAACAACATACATGATGAAGCTCCTAGATGGGATTCAAACTTCTGGTGTTCAGTAGCCAAAACTCTGTCTCTGCAACCCCAAGCACTGACCTAGAGCCAAAGCAACTGCATGGAACGGCACCAGTGGCAGCTGGGATCACTGGTCGCCTATAAGTTCCTCCAGGAAACCTAAGTCAGTGGTAGAGCTTGGGCACTGAGCCAGAGGCCCCAGGCCAAGGACACCTAGCCAGTCATGCTTTGCCATCTGCCCTTCAGGCTGCCAGCCAGGATGTGGAGCAGGACTTCAAAGAAGCAGTCATGGAGGAACAGCACTCAGACCTCTGCCTCATGTCTTATCCACTTGATAGTAAAGAGCATCAAAGACACTGTCATATTTTATTCCAAAATCATGGTCATGGAGGTCATGACTTTTAAAGAAGCCAAAACAGCGTTGTGTTTTAGAGATCAGAAATTTAACCTCTACAAGAGAGGAAAGGAATTTAAACTATTTGTACACAGTTTCTGGCTATCTGGACATCTGCCTGATAACAGAGGTGCTTTTAGAGGAAATGATCTAGAACCACAAGGCTTCGTCCCCATTGAAGAGGGCCCAGTCCCCAGAATGGAAACAATAGGCCCTTTTACATCCATCTGCTTTGAAGAACCCAACAGAAACCTGTTTGAGGTGTCCAGCTATAGTTCCTCTCATTGAGGCAGGCCCTTCTTCATTCTACCCCCTGTAATGTCATCTTCTCCTTTCTCTTCCAACCCTCACCCAGGCCCAGAGACCTTCAAAGACTTCAGACTTTGGCACTCCACATATCCTGTTGGGGAGAAGAAGAACTGAGTTGGGTTTAGTACCCAACCCAAGTACCTGAATGTCCGCCATCTGTTACAGGGCAACCCTAATATAAATTGGGTTTCCCTAACTGGGTCCTCACCCATGTGCTCGAAAGACTTTTATAATAAGCTCCAACTGCAGGCACATGCGACAAAAGTTTTTAAAGGGTTCTATTTTACAAAAGAAGGGGAATAAAGTAGTAATAACACAAAGAGAAGAAAGGGATACAAATCCGTAAATATTCTACCAGATCTTCTGAGCTGGAACCCAATGGCACATTGCGAACTGGTTTTGAATTAAGGCAAATGGCTCCAAACAAAGAGAGAGAGCCTAAGGCTCACATCTCTGATTTTATACCCAGCCTGATTTCTTAACTCCATCCTTAGGTTCCAGTGATCGGATTTGTGGTTCTGGAATATTGGTGGTCTGGAGTGGGGATTAGAGTCTATAAACTTATTTGTGTAATTCATTCAGGACTACTTTTCCCCCTAACACATCCAAGCTACTCCTCAAAATTAGTAACTTCCTGTCAGTTTTAAAAAAAAAGATAAGGGGCCTCCCTGGTGGCACAGTGGGTTGAACAATGCACTATGAAGCAAACCACAGCCACTGCAGCACGAGTTCAATCCCTGTCGCCGGCCAGGGGGGGGACCCACATGGTGCAGCAGACCTCTCCTGCTGTGCCCGCTGCTCCCCTCAGCAGTGTGTTTCAGTGGATCTGCCTGTTCTGCTCCCCACTCTGTCTCTGGTGAATCCTCTCACCACCCTGGACTCTGGCCTGTATCCCAGCTCTTCTATGTATAAATAGATGAATCTTTGAAGAAGAAGGAAAAAAAGATAACTCTGTTAACCTACAGCCTAGATACTTATACTTACCCTTGAAAGTTATACAAAACTGTTAAAAAAAAGGATCAGGAGCCACAACCTGGAAAGGGAGGTACTAAATACCCAAGTCACCTTTAGTTTTGTAATGTTAGGTAAATTACTAAGCCTTCCTCAGATTCCCTCCTTTGATAAAGAGGATAATAATATTTATCCAACAGGTTTGTTACCAAGATAAAATAAGGGTAAAAACACAGACATTAAAGCACTGGGGTTCAAGTCAGCACTATAAAGCTATCGCCAGCCACTGCAGCATGAGTTCAATCCCAGCCAGGGAGCTCATCCATATGGTGCAGCAGACCTCTCCTGTCTCACCCGCTGCTCCCCTCAGCATTATATTTCAGTGGATCTGCCTGTTCTGCATCCCACTCTGTCTCTGGTGACTCCTCTCACCACCCCCACCTCTGGCCTGTATCCCAGTTCTAGTATGCATAAATAAATGAACCTTTTTTAAAAAAAAAAAAAGTAATTGGTCTGATACAGTGGCAGTGAAGATAGTGAGAAATGGACAAAATGGAGGTAAAATGAGTTGTAGTGATTGTTTAGTTTGGGGGAAAGGCACTAAAAGAGAAAGAAGTGTCAGGATGATACTCAGTTTGAGCAGCTGGGTAGATGAGATGTTATTTTCTAATCCAGAGAATACTGGAAAATGAGATTTATGGGACTGGGGAAAGATCATATCTTTATCTTTGAACATACTGGGTTTCAGGAGAACAAAATATCAGAAGTGTTCTGTAGATAATTAAATGGTTTGTGGCTTAGAGAGAAAAAAGTAAAAGACTGGGTAACCAGCCAAAAGGTTAGATAAAACCAAATTCAAAAACTAGCCCCGAGGGAAGGTAGATGGGTAAGTATATAGTGGAGAGGGAGCACAAAGGACTATGGGTGCTTGGTGGTGGGAGCACTATAATTATTTTTAAAGATTTATTTATTTATGCATACAAGAACTGGGGTACAGACCAGAGGTGCAGGGAGGGGGTATGAGAGGAGAGGCCAGAGACAGAGTGGGGAGCAGAACAGGCAGATGGACTGAAACACACTGCTGAGGGGAGCAGCGGGTAAAGCAGGAGAGGTCTGCTGAGCCATGTGGGTCACTTTCATGGCCAGGGATTGAACTTGTGCTACAGTAGCTGTGGAAGCTTCATAATGTAAGACTTAATTCCCTGCGCCACCAGGGAGGCCCAGTAACACTAGAATATTAACACTGGAAGAGAGGATCCTATACTTCCAAAATATGAACAATGGTGTAAACCAAGGTTACCTCACTTTTAAAAAGTAACATTTTTTAAAATTTTATTTTTATTTTTATAATATGTTTAAAGATGTATTTATTTATGCATACAAGCACTGGGGTACAGGCCAGAGGTGTTTGGGGGTGGTGGTGAGAGGATTCACCACAGAGAGCAGGGAGCAGAACAGGCAGATCAACAGAAGTACACTGCTGAAGGGAAGCAGCGGGCACAGCAGGAGAGGTCTGCCTCACCTTGTGGGTCCCCTCCCTGGTCGGCAGCAGGGATCAAACTCGTGCTGCAGTGGCTGCAGTTTGCTTCATAGTGTGTTGCTTAACCCAATGAGTCACCAAGGAGGCCCAACATTTTTTTTTTAAAAGGGCTGGGAATACAAATTTTTCATTCTGGTATAAGAATGTTAGTTAGATACAGCCAAAGAAATCTGAGATTTCCTCAGAAGAGGGAAGAGCAAAAGGCACAGCATCTAACCAGAGAGACTAACAGACAAGTAGTAACATCAATTGTTTTCTCACTGGGAGTCCATTTTCAATACGCAAAATGAGGAAGTGGGACCAAAAAAACTTTTGAAGTTCTTTCTATGTCCACCATTTTAGCCCTCTGGAAGGTGGAATTCAAAGAGATCCTTCTGGACATGTGAAGGAGGGGTAAGAAAAACAGAACCAGAGTAGGAAAGGAAGGGCCTCCCTGGTGGCGCAAGGGGTTGAGCACTGCACTGTTGGGCTTCCACAGCCACAGCCACTGCTACTGCAGCACGAGCTGGATCCGCGTCCAGGGAGGTGATCCATATGGCGCAGCAGACCTCTCCTGCCTCAACCACTCAGCAGTGTACTTCAGTAGATCTGCTTGTTCTGCTTCCCACACTGTCTCTGGTGAACCCCCTCAGCCCCACGGCTCTGGCCTGTACCCCAGCTCTTGTATGTATAAATAAAATCTTTTTTTAAAAAATTTTTTAAAAAGGAAATAGGAAAGGAAGACAGTTATGTATATTCTTCAGAATTTTGCCATTGACGGGTCTGGGTCCTCTCTAGTTCTCAAACTTCCCATCCTTCAGGCACAGTAGACATCATTGCCCAATTTACCCACTTAGTAAGGCAGAAATAGAAGACGCTCCCATGAGAAGAAATGTCTATGTACTTCATACAACTGACAGTAAACACTTTCTTTTTAAAGATTTCTACTCGTTCATTGTAGTCCACAAATGTAAAAAGTCTGCCTCTCTTTAGTCCTCTATGTTTCTTACCCTGTACTCCATGTTCCAGCCACATTAATATCTTCCCATGGATACATTTGTTTTTCTGGAACCCATGATTTTGTGTTTGCATTTCTTTCTGTCTCAGATTCCCTTGTCATCTTCCCCGCTCAACTCCTGTCTCTCAAGATTCTGATCAACTAAGTCTTATTTCTTCCCCTAAATAGAAAGAAGCTGCTTTATTTTTTTTCATAATAATTTTTCATACTATTGGGCATATGTCCTATGGTAGCTTATTTCTTTTTTCTCTTTAAATATTTATTTATTTATGCATACAAGAACTGGGGTACAGGCCAGAGGTGTGGAGGGTGAGAGGATCCACCAGAGACAGAGTGGGGAGCAGAACAGGCAGACTGACTGAAATACACTGCTGAGGGGAGCAGCGGGTGAGGCAGGAGAGGTCTGCTGTGTCATGTGGGTCACTCCCTGGAGGGGATCGAACTTGTGCTGCAGTGGCTGCGGATGCTTCATAGCGTGGTTCTTAACCCCTCGTGCCATGAGGGAGGCCCTGTGCTAGCTTATTTCATGTTTACGTCAAATTCTTTGGAAATCTTGAGACTCTAGTGACATGAGTCTTTTCAGAAAAATGCCCATACATCCAAGTTTGTACCTACTATCTCATTAAGCACCCCTAATCCCAAGCCCATCCATCCCATGGACCCCAGGTTAAGAAAACCAATCACTAGCTTGACTTTCATCTCTCTCGTAAATCTATAACTGCTTATAGGACAATCTATGTTATTAATTTTCATAATCCAAATCTCAATTAATATTTGATTAATTTGTTATCTTACTCATTTTCAAAATTCTCTCTTCTATAATGTCAATCCCCATTTTATTAATGAAATCTTGTTGGGGCCAACATTTGTATTAAATGTTAAATGTGCAGTCCTAACTAGCTTAATTGAATGATGAAAGTCATTGAAAATCCCAAGATAAATTGATGATTGGCTTTTCACATGCAGGTGTGTTTTTTGAATGGCTGAGTGGAGGTATAAAAAGAGCAATGTGAGAAAGAGGCTAAAGGAAGAAAAGAACTTCAGCTGGGCCAGGTGGTTTTAGGACACTAGCAATTCACAGCTGTGTATATTCAAAGACTGCTGTTAGAGACACAGAGCAGAACAGAACAAGAACCAAGAAAGAGCCGGCAATAAATGAGCCTTAACTGAGTTTAGAGGTGAAAGCAGACATTTTCACCAGTCCTCCTGGAAGTGAAAAAGGTAATGATAATATAATGAGTTTTTCATAAAGCTAAACTTACTCAATATAGGAGACTGATTATTCCCGTTTATCTTTTTGATGTAAAAATGCCTTCTTTTCAAATGATGCCAATGAATTGGCCACTTAAAAAATAAATTACTTGGTAAAATATAATGTGGAGAACCCCAAGTTGGTTCTTTTCTTTCTTTTGATCTCCTTTATTGATACATGTTTTCTAAAAATTCTGCAAAGCACTGTGCTAGGAAAATGTTTAGGGTCTCAATCTAAGACAATGGGCCGCAAAGAAAAATAGAGCTCAAATGAAATTTCTGGAGATAGTCCCAAGGGGAAAATAAAGAATATAATGAGAAGGACTTGTTCAATTTTAAATCTGTGCCAAGAAAAAGTAGTTAAACCAATAAATATGAGCCTAGGTTATTTGTGGTCCTTAGATGGTAACTACAGAGAACTTAAAAGCAAAAATATGAAAAAACCACAGCTAATTTGGCCAAAAGGGCTGACCATACTCAATACAAACATTAACTTGGCATTTCTGAATCATAGAAGTTCCGTTTTTGTTTCTGGAGCATGGTAGTAGGGGGTGTGTGTTATTATTTGCTTTTACTCAGTTGACAAAGGTTTTGCTGTACTAAGCAATGTTCTAAGAGGAGACTCTACGTGTAAAACCCTGCATAGTAGGAACTTCCATTCTAGTTGGGGGAGAAAATAAGTGCATGTCAGTAAAATACAGAAAATCAAGCAAAGTAAAAGAAAATAGGAAGCATAGTGTGGGGGAAAGTTGTCATTTTTTATGGGGTTGGTGGTCAAGGAAATCCTCTCTGATAAGGCAACATGTGAACAGACTTGAAGGAAGTGATGAAATTAGCTTTGCAGTTATCTGGGGGAAGAAGTGTTCTAAGACTATCGAATAAAGCTACCAAAATAAGTAGATCTCCATTTGTAAGGGGACATGGCAGAATTCGTGAAGCAGCCTTGCCCCATCCCAGGCAGGCCTCCATTCCAGTCAAGTGTTGCTTTGAGGAAATGTGGGTCCAGTGTTGTCAAATAGATGTTTTAAGAAAAAACTGTGCCTGGGCCTCCCTGGTAGTGCAAGGGGTTAAGCACCACACTATGAAGCATCCACAGCCACTGCAGCATGAGTTCAATCCCTGCTGTGGGCAGAGGAGCTGACCCACAGGGCGCAGCAGACCTCTCCTGCCTTGCCCGCTGCCCCCCTAAGCAGTATTTCAGTCGGTCCACCTGTTTTGTTCTCCACTCTGTCTCTGGTGAATCCTCCCACACCACCCCTGCATTTCTGGCCTGTACCCCAGTTCTGGTGTGCATAAAAATTTTTTTTTTTTTTAAAGAGAAAAAACTGTGCCTCAGGTTTTTTCATATGAACAGTCCTAAGGTCTGAAACTCTACAGGCATAAATGCATACAAATGTTCATCAAAGGACACATAAAAGAACGTTGAGGGCATTATTCATAATAGCCCCATCATTAGAATGGGTGAGCTGCAGTGGAGTCATCTTCGGTACTGCAGTGAGAAGTAGCAGCTACAACTTCACATCTACAGAGAAACCTCACAAGCAGAATGTTGAGTGAAAAACAGCCAGTTATGAGAGTTCAGGAAGGTACAATTTGCAGCTCTTCTGCCCGCCTGTACTTGTGCAGGTGCTTCTCTTGACCAACCTTCTCCCTTTGCAAAGCAGCAGAGGCAGCTTCCTCTCAAGGCTATCCACCTGTGATTTTGCAGGCCTCTCTCTTTTTTTTTTTTATATTCTATTTATTTATGCATACAAGCACTGGGGTACAGGCCAGAGGTGCAGGGAGGTGAGAGAATCCACCAGACAAAGCAGGGGGCAGAACAGGCACATGGACTGAAACACACTGCTGAGGGGAGCAGCAGGCCAGGTAGGAGAGGTCTGCCTGCACCATGTGGGTCACCTCCCCAGCTGGCAACAGGGATCGAACTTGTGCTGCAGTGGCTGCGGTTTGCTTCATAGGGTGTTGCTTAACCCACTGCGCCACCAGGGAGGGCCCTTGCAGGCCTCTTTTAACAAACCCATTCCTCTCGAGGGTAGCACTGTCTGCCCACTTGTGTCTGTGCAAGCGTCCTTAACTCCCCTTCCCTTTTTATAATAAACCTGCCCTTTTGAATATTAAAAAAAGGGCAAAATTAAGCTATGGTAATTAGAGAGGGAGATAATGGGTACCCTGGGTGGGTGAGCTGCTTTTTTTTTTCCTATGATCTGGAAGTTGATTTCACAGGTTTATTCAGTCTATTAAATTTATTAATTGGTACAATTATGATCTGAGCACTTTCGATGTGCATTTATACCTCAATAAAAAGTTAAAATGAAAAAAAAGTGTGGATAAAAGTCCAGGTGAATCGTGAGTGTGAACTTCCAATTTGTGTGATGACACATATTTCTTCAGAGAAAAAAAGAAAACCGTAACTTGGAATGTAGGTAAGCCCCTTCTGTATATCCATTCCTTAGAGAAGCTCTGACAAAGGCCGATGAGGAACCTATCTTTCCTTCTGGGTCTTACCCAGCTTCACATTTACCTTTGTATGTGATCCAATACTATTGTTCATTCTTGTTCTCAAACTCGAAAAATAAAATCAAATATACCATATTCTAAGCTGTAACTATCAATAAGGGTACTGAATTGGAATCCAGAGATGCGGGAGAGCACAGAGCAATTTCAAAGGAGTGTGGCCTGTAAATTTGAGAGAGCATCAGAAGTCTTTAGCACCTAAAAGAAATTTCAGGTAGTTGAGGGAATCACACTGGGCTGAAATAATTTATCCAGGAAACAGGAATGTTTTAGCCTGCACCACAGGTAGAGAATCAATTGGGCATAAAAGGTAGATTTTAGGGGCCTCCCTGGTGGTGCAGGGGTTAAAGTCTCAGCGCTATCAAACCACTGCAGCATGAGTTCAATCCCCATTCTGCCT
This sequence comes from Galemys pyrenaicus, assembly GCA_019455555.1. Taxonomy (NCBI): domain Eukaryota; kingdom Metazoa; phylum Chordata; class Mammalia; order Eulipotyphla; family Talpidae; genus Galemys; species Galemys pyrenaicus. The sequence goes on along the minus strand of JAGFMF010012145.1, from coordinate 7,959,529 downwards.
GCTCTGCTTCCCACTGTCTCTGGCGAATCCTCTCACCACCTGCATCTCTGGCACCTCTACACCCCAGGTTAAATCTCTTAAAAAGATTTATTTATGCATACATATTTATGCATATGTACTTTGGGGTACAGGCTAGAAGTGAGGGTGGTAGTGGTTAGAGGATTCACCAGAGAGAGTGGGGAGCACAATAGGTAGATCTACTGAAATACACTGCTGAGGGAGCAGCGGTTGAGACAGGAGAGGTCTGTTACGCCATGTTGGTCACCTTCCTGGCCAGGGATTGAACTTGTGCTGCAGTGGCTGCAGATGCTTCATAGTGCGGTGCTTAACCCCTTGAACCACCAGGGAGGCTCCAATAAATCTTTTAAAGAAAAGCTGGATTTTAGAATCTATGTGTCCTGTGGAACTTATGGATAGTCATGGCATAAACACATCCCAAAGTGCTTCAATTCAGTCTCTGGTGTGTGCTAAGGTTTGGGTTCTGGAGTTCCTTGACAAAAGATGATTATCTAAAGAGTTACTGATAGGGCAGAAAAGTAGTTACTAAGTGGGTAAACTTTGAGAACTAAATCTTATTCCTCTAGCAAGGGCTAGAGAAGTAAAAATATGGATAGGAATTTTGAAGAGGGTAGAACTTTCTAAAGAGGTTATTACATAGCTCAGGACTAACAAAGGTGTTCCAAGATTGGGAAGGAAATCTGGAAACGACTCAATTAGGGCTGCCTAAGAAGACAAATTCCAGAAGCAAAGAACCCAAATCCAGGGGAACTAATCCCTTGTCTCATGCAACCACCTCAGTTGTTATTGTAATACATTACAGTATGCCAGGATTTCCCGGAGGAGTTAACCTAGGAGTGAAGGATCTGTGATCAAGTGTTAATAGAGAAGTTGTCTGAAAATGCAGCAGCTAACCAAGAATCTGACTTTTTGTCTCAGAGACCAACTCCTTAGGAGTATTGTCGAGATTGAATCACAACTTGGTCTATTTTCACAATCCAATCTTTCCTTTATCCATTCCACCTCCTTGATAGCCCTAAAACCTGGACCTATCATAACTCAATTTAACTAGTAATTCCATTAGCTCATGCTTGACTTTACTCTTTATAATCCAATGTTATCAAAACCAATACTTCCCATCATACAGACTTACCTTTAGTGTCTTTCAGGAAAAGGGACATAAAACACCACTACTGAATGGTATCAGACCACCTGGACTGAATATTCATGTCCAAGGTATTTGGATTAACATCAGCCTCTTTTCCTAAGGTGGAAAGAAACTTCTCACAAAGTGACTGAAGAGTCTAATCTACTGTCCATTTTTTAATTCAGAATGGCTGGGAGTTTTGTTTTGTTTGGGGGTGGTCAGAGAAGGAATCTGCAAACTAAGAGGGGGAAGAAAAAGGATGGGGTTAAACAGGGACATGGGCAAGGACTTGTACAGGGGTTTGAGGCCTTTGAGGAAACCACATGGCAAGAAGCTTTGGGGCATGTACCTCCCACCAGTTAAACTCCAGTACTGCACTGTATTCATCTAATGGAAAGTTAGAGAAAGTGACTTGCATTTTTTAGTATGGTATTCAGGAGAGACAGACGATACTATTCACTCTCTAGTTCTGGAGGCAGAAGCGATGAGAGACTGAGAATCTTCCCTCTGATATCAACAAGCCCAATTACTTAAAAATGGAATACGAAAAATGGTCTCCTACATCAGATTAAGTGCTGATGGCACCTGCCTTCCTCCATCCAAGTAGAAGTACTCCAGGAAGTACTCCAATATTTGCTGACCATTAGCTCCCAGGCTGGGTTAAGTGCTTCATCCTTTCCTTCTCTCAACTCCCAGACAATATTACTATGACTGTACATACCCAATATGTTAACACATTCCAGTATTTCAACAGAGAAGGGCTTCTTAACCTTTTTATACCTTTGGTTGTCTGCTGAAACGTATGGACTAATTCTTGGGACAATGATTTTCAATGCATGGGAAAATACATACAGGATTACTAAAGAGACCAGTTATATTGAAATATAGTTCTTAACTCGAGACAAATTCTACAGTGTGAATTCCGTGAGAGCAGGGGCCATGTCATCATCTCTATACTGCCCGTGCCTGGCACAAAGCCTGGCATGTAGGGGATACTGATAAATGTTTATTAAGTGAATGAACAGAAAAATACAAGGCTACTGCTAAGCCAGTCTGAGGAATGATTCATTGCAAACTCATATATATATCCCAATGGCTTGCATAGGTTTTGCCCCATCTGAGATCGTCTAAACCAGTGCTGTGAGAGAACCCACATACAACAATGGGTGCCATAGTATCCAGCAATAATGACAGGCTATTGGAAGACCAGGAAAATAAAGCTCATGTATTTTCACCAGCCAGAATAATCAGATAGTGAGAATAAACAGACTCGGTCTTGAGAAGGAGATCTCTTGGTTTTGGAAGATGCTCATGCTACTTGAAAACACTACCAACAGCTCTGACAGAAGAAAGAAAGGAACCTGAGCTAGTCTGTAGGTGTTCTCTAGGGCTCTTCTGTCCTGAATTGAGCCTTTCGTCTCTGGGAAAGAGACACTTTTTAGAAGTATCCCTAAAAACCACAATAGACATAACACATGCCTTTCTATGTTCACGTAGTAGTTTTGGGCTTAGATAAAATTTTCTTTGTTAATGTACCAATAGAAAACCTAAAGAAAGCAAGAAATAAAAGCCACCTTCTTTACTTACTAGAGATACATAAAGGGCCAAAGGTATGTTCTAAGATGACTGCCACATTAGATATTTTAAAACCGATCCAGAAAAGGATGGAAACCATAACTGGGTGGCATTCAGAAACCTCACCCTATGGTTTTTCAGACTGACCCTCCCAAGTCAGTGATATACAGCCATCCAGGTAGGGATGGCAGCATAGGTTCTGCTTGCTTGACAAGAGGGTTTCCCACACCTGTTGGAAGAAACATGGCCTCAGGGCTTCAGGTGGGTGCCTTCTTTACCAGAAAAAAAAGGAAGCTACAGATCAAAGTTTTGCTTTTAATTAAAAAAAAAGAAAAAAGAACTCCCACTCCTAACATTCCTAAGGTGTTTTCTTTTTGACTAATTATCCTTTAAGTTGTCTGCAGTTTCCCTATATTTTTCCTAGTGCAATAAACAATGCAATCAAAGAAATAAAAACCAGGTCCACTCTTGCCCCAAACACTGAAAATGATCAGAGAGGGAATCACAGCATGAAAAATGGCCCAGCTCTAAATATACAAACAATATTTTTTAAAAAAGAAAGAAAGAAAACAAAGCCCCCACCCCCAAAGACATTATTATTAACATTCCTGGTACATTTCCTATAATATAATGTTGCAGACAATGCTTCTTTCCCAGGGAGTCCAGCTCACTCAGGAGGCGACATCTACTTGGTGCCTCAGGATAGGCTGGGGGTGTTGAGTCTTCCCTGCCAAGCCTAAGGCTTTTTTATGAGCTCAATATTTCACAGAAACATCTGTGGTATAAATGAATCTAAAAGGGGATGAAGGCAGGCAGGCACCTGTCACTGTTCTCCAAATCAGCCAAAAAGCTGAAGAGCGTGGGATCCAGGAGACAGATGCCATTAACAGTTGAGGGAAGGAGGATGAACAAGAGGAAGCACCAAATAAGTGGCTGCTTTTGGTTCCGAAGCCAAAAGAGGGCCCCACCAAAAAAGGCAGCTGATCTGGATGAGGAACTCCACTGCGCCTAGAGTCATGCAACACAAATGATGGCCTTGGAGCCCCACTCCAAGACAGCCACAGTCCAAGAACCAGAGCAATGTATACCAAGTAACAGTTTGCAAATGAATGGGTTGATCCTAGTTTAGGAGAGTAAGTGCTTTGACAAAGTGGAGGACAAGTTGGGCTACCATCTCAAATCCCAAAGCATAGCTGTGGCCTCCTGGATTTCTGCTTCTCTACTGGTCCCTGATGCCACTTGCTCTGTGGAGATGCACCCTTCCACTTATCACTGGCCTCTCCTGGCACCCAGAGTGGCAAAACTCAAGAGATATCAAGCGGCATCAGTTGCACTTCTGGAAGTAAGATAATTTCCTGCCCCATCCTGGTCAAAGCACTTCCCTTTTTAAGCTGGTACGCCACCTTCCCCTCCAAGCAGAGTTCAACTTCCTTTCGTTTCAGTTTTGCACTGGCCTCTGAGGGCCCTTTCCAGGATACAAAATTAAGTATCTTTCTGCATCCACATATGAGTGGGTTGCCTTCCAGTGTCAGATCTGTGTTCCAGAGTTTGATCAACGCATCTTTACAAGAATAAAACAACATGCGTACACAGACTTGTCTGAAAAGGGCATTCTGGACAGGATTTCTGGTTATCTTAATGCCTCCCCTAAAAGAAATTAACTTTCTTGGTGTAAAAGGGTTAAGACATTGACTGATCTACTCTCAACTTCCAAAAGGGCAGCTTGTTTTTGTCCATTTTTCAATGATGGGGTGGGAGAGACCCAACATTTCAGTTACAACAATGAAATTTTGTTTCTTTTTAAAAAAAAAAAAAGGAGGGAGGGATCCTATGTGGAAATGAGCGGGACAATGATAAAATAAACAAATAATTAAAATTCCAAACCAAAACATATCTCCTGGCCCCAAGATCCTCAGTTAATCCTCTAAGACCACAATCTCCACATTGTGGACTTGATGCTGGTGTTCTTCCATCTCAGCCACCACTTTCTCCTCAGTCCTCAGCTCTGTCTCCAAAATGACGGCTTTGCCCTCAGTATCCTCAGCCTCTGGGTCTGGGGCTGGATCAATCTCAATGATGGTCTGCCCGTCCTCTGAGGTGCTTTCGACAGCCTGGATAGCTGAGGTCAGGCCAGACTCCATGGTCACCAACTCCATAGGGCTCACCATGGTGGTCATGTTGCCCAGGGTACTTCCATCTGGCACAGCAGGGGAGCTTAGCAGTGCCAAGCTAGACGAAGGGTGAATGGTCACTGTGTCTGGTGAGCTGCTCTTGGCAGAGGAGACCACTGTGGCATAACGGAAGAGCTGAGGCCCAGAAGGCAGTGTGTGGACAGTCACAGGACTGGAGCCCTGGCTGAGGGTGGCCACTGGAATATTGCCCATGGAGAATGACTGACCCACCGGGGTGATGGTGATGGGTGAGATGACTGTGAACTGAGGCTGCTGAACAGGAGGAGAAGGACTCAGGACGGTGGTGGAGGCTGGCCGCTGGAGCCGGGGCCTCTTTGGAGGCTTAGGAGTGCTCACAGGCATTAGTACCACATTTTGAACTGTCTGCGATTTCAGCCTGTGATCCTGAGCTTGCTTCTTCTGCTCTTCTAACTGGCGTTCTAAATCTGTGGGGAAAAAGACAGACTGACTATGTGTGTAGAAGAAAATATAATATTGGGAACAGTAAACTGGGAATCGGCAGACTTGGGGTCTTGTCCTAATTTTGCCACTATGTAGCCTCAGGCAAGTCACTTAGTTGTTTTTATTTTTTTTTTAAAGATTTATTTATTTATGCATACAAGAGCTGGGGTACAGGCCAGAGTCCAGGGCGGTGAAAGGATTCACCAGACAGAACAGAGAGCAGAACAGGCAGACTGACTGAAACACACTGCTGAGGGGAGCAGCGGGCACAGCAGGAAAGATCTGCTATGCCATGTGGGTCCCCTCCCTGGCTGGAGGCAGGGATCGAACTCATGCTGCAGTGACTGCGGTTTGCTTCATAGTGCACTGCTTAACCTGCTGCGCCACCAGGAAGGCCCCACTTAGTTGTTTTTAGATGAATAAAATGGACTAGATGATTTTTAAAATCCCTCCAGCAATTACATTTCATTCTGAGATAATAGCCTGGGCAAAAATGCAGATATTTTCTCAGGCTGTGATTCTACTATAGTTTAACTCTTTAAAAGCCCCTGTGGCTTTCTGTCACCAAAAGTGAAATACATTCTATCACCAAAAGTCTCCAGTTGGTTACTACATTTACATGACCTGCCTGGGTCTACAGATGAAAATAAGAATTGCACAATCTCTTTGGAACTGCATTGAACCTACTATGAAGTTACAGTGGGCACTCTGAAGAGAAGTCTACAGAAAGTTATAGGGGAAGCCCGAGTTAAATTAAGAATTACAGAAATGACACTTCTAATACATCCACTTTACAGGGATCTATCCCAACATTCTTAGAGGAGTAAATGAAAAAGGGCCACTTCTAAGAATATGTAGACATCTGATTTTTAAAATATAAATTTGGCATAAAAATAAGTCAAAAAACAACCTAAATTGTTCTTCTCTACTTCTTGGCTTCATGACTGATTATAATATATCTTTTATCATCCAAAAGCTGATACTCACCACCTCTGACTTAAATCTTTCATCAGCATCAGCCTTACCTCCTCCTATAGCTTCTCTTGATTCTCTCAGGTACAACTCTGTTCTTCCACCATATCCACTTTGGGGGATATAAACTTTTTTCTTTTTAAAGATTTTACTTATGCACACAAGAGTTGGTGTGTAGGCCAGGGGGCAGGGTGAGAGGATTCACAAGAGACAGAGTGGGGAGCAGAACAGGCAAATCTACTTAAATACACCGCTGAGGGGAGCAGTGGGCGAGGCAGGAGAGGTCTCTTGTGTTATGTGGGTCAGCTCCCTGGCTGAGGATCTAACTCTGGCTGCAGTGGCTGCCAATAGCTTCACAGTGCTACAATTTAACCCCTTGTGCCACCAGGGAGGCCTGGGGGATATAAGCTTTTTGCACGTCCTTCTGTCTGCTTTCCCTTGAGTTCCTTGAAGCCTCTGAAAAGACTTGGACTGTCTTATTCAATATCGTATTTCTGAAACTTTCAACAATAGCACAAAAGTAAGTGCTTAATAAAAAAAGTTAACTTATACATGTATATCATAATTTTTGATTACTGCAAACAACGAATAAAGTGCTAAATTTATGTCTATAAAAAAATGCAGTATCAGTAAATGTAAAAGGGATAAAGGGCCCTGCTACTGGCTTCCTTCTGTTTTCCTTTATGTCTCCTCCCCTTCCCACTACTCTACCTTACCTGGATTTGTGTACCAAAAAAAAAAAAAAAAAAAAAGCAAAATCTCATTCTATGTGAATTGAAAGGAAGGAATAGCCAGTTCTAACAGAAATCAACAAAGAAATGAGAAGACTCAAGGGTTTTAGTATGATATCACCTAATAAGAGAGAAGTTACACACACACACCTGTCAAAGTATAGAGAAATTGTTCTTCTCCCTGCTCTACTTGGTTCCTTCTGTTGTCCAAAACCTTCTTGATCGTGTCCATGAGGCCAAATGTATGTGCTACATTGTTGAGAACAGCGGCATCTATTTAAAACAAAATACATGCCTGTCAAATTAAAACAAATGTTCACCAGCTCCCTGTTATGCTGCTTATAAACCTAGAAATGATGAGACTATTCTCACTGCATTATAAAAAATTTTTTAAGATTTATTTTTATTTATTTATGTATACAAGAACTGGGGTGTAGGCCAGAGATGTAGGGGAATTCACCAGATGAGAGGATTCACCAGAGACAGAATGGGGAGCAAAACAGGCAAATCATCTGAAATACACTGCTGAGGGGAGACAGAAAAGGTCTGCTGTGCCACATGGGTGAGCATCCTGGTGGACTGGACTGAACTCATGCTGCAATACCTTGATAGCATTGAGACTTTAACCCCTGTGCCACCAGGGAGACCCCACATTTAAAAATTTTTGAATCACTTTTACCCTGACTCTGCCATTACCTGCTTGAATCCATGCCACCACATCTCTTCTCTGGACTAATTACTTCAAGTCTCCCATATATAAACATATGTAAACAGGTTTTCTTGTCTCTACTGTTGCCCCATAGAATCTACTCTCTATACACTCTTTTAAAAATATACAAATAATTCTTATCACTTTACTTTCCTGCCCAAAAATTACTATGATGGCTTAAAATAAAATAAAATTAAGTAAAATAAAATCCTAAGTTCTTTTTTTTTTTTTAAAAGAATTTCACAGACCTCTATTTTCTTGTGAGTTTTTTTTTTTTTTAAAGATTTATTTATTTATGCATACAAGAGCTGGGGTACAGGCCAGAGGTGTGGGAGTGGTGAGAGGATTCACCACAGAGAACAGGGAGCAGAACAGGCAGATCCACTGAAGTACACTGCTGAGGGGAGCAGCGGGCACAACAGGAGAGGTCTGCTGTGCCATGTGGGTCACCTCCCTGGCCGGCAGCAGGGATCGAACTTGTGCTGCAGTGGCTGCGGTTTGCTTCATAGTGCGTTGCTTAACCCACTGCGCCACCAGGGAGGCCCCAAAATCCTAAGTTCTGACCAAGGCTTATCAAAATTGTCCCCTCTTTTCCTCTCCAACCTGATCACCTCTCATCTCCTAATACTGTCCACTGTAGTCATATGAGTGCTTCTATAATTCTTTGAACTCGCCAAGTACATTTTCCCTTCAAGATCTGTTCCCTCAGTCTGTAACGTTCCTTCTCCCAGCTCATCACATGTATAGCTCCTTCTATTCAAGTCTCTGCTCAAATGACCTCCTTAGAGAGACCCTCCTTGACCACTACCCAAAATAGTTATCCCTATTTTCTATATCATTTGCCTTTTTTAAACTCCATGCAAGTAAAATGACTTACATTTTACTCATACATTTACACACACACACACTGCATTCCTGGGCACCAGGCAAAAATAACCTGTGGAAAAGCATGGCCAAACCTGAGTTCAAAATCCATTATGAATTTTGGACTTAACTTTTGTTACAGGCCAAAATTTCCTAACCTGTACAACAGAAATAATAATACCTATGCTACAGTGTTTTCATGAAGCTAACAGAATCTGGCAATAATTGTTAGTGTTTAATAAATGATGGTTACTGTTAGGATTTGTGTACTTACCTGTGACCTGGAAGGGAGCCTGAATGAGCCGCTGTTGAACCCCCCTGAGTAGCTCCTCTATTTCCTTCTGTATATTGCAGACAACCTCTTCCATCAGTCCTACATCAGCTATTCCCTTCCAGAACATCAAAGTGTCCTCTGGCACAAGAGGAATAAGACAGTAAATTGGGAATGCTACATATACTGAAGCATTTCTGTACAATGTGTTAAATTCAAAATAATTTCATTTTAAAAGGATTTCTTGTTGGGTCATTTCAGGGAAAGGGAAGAAGTTCTGGGAACAGAAACTGCCTGCTAGAATTGGTACCTAATGATCTGACTTCTTCAGAAGCATAAAGACTTGGGATAATTATCTCATTTTAGCATGGACTCAACTTGTCATGACTTTGGTTATAAGGAACAGGAATCTTCCTTTAATAAAGTTATTAAATACTCTTTAAATAATTCAACTTAACATTTAACAGTCAATATTTTAAAATAATATAACTATTATATATATCCCATATTTAAATAATATAACTATTATATACTTGTATAATAGTTATATACATTATAATAATATAAATATATTAAATATATAGTTCCCTCACCCCCCAGTTCTGTACTTAAAAACAACAACTGAACATGTGGTGTTATAAACTCCTTGAGGACAGAGGCTTTTCACTTATCAATCTAGCATCTAGGAACAAATAGGGATAACTATTTATAGGCAGCAATAAATATTTTTTATATGAACCAATGAATGGAGGATGACAAGCCTCTTCAGTTCCCTCAACATTAATCACCATCCTCTACACCACCTGCAACCTTAACTTTTTCTTCCACATCTTGCAGTTTAGTTTATCTCGGAAATGTGCTGAAGTTGAAGGCAATTTAACAGATGAAAAGCATGGACTACAGAGTCAAACAGCTGATGAGCTCTGACACTTGCTGTATGGCGAGCTGCCGACCCTTTCTAAATCTCAGTTTCTTCATGTGTAATATGTGACTTTGAAGGATTGCCCATAGATTAAAATAAGATGTATACATCTATAATTAGTATTATTATGCATAAGAACCACCAGCAAATGTAATTAAGGGGTCTTCTGTGTCCCTAATCATAATAGTGATGAGTCACAAACTCCTGCAAGGTATCTGAAATCCACACTAAAGTACCTGAAATTTCTTCTGAGTCTTTCTTCACACCCTCTTCTGTGGCCATGGTGACAGCAGCAGTGAGAGCTGAGTTCCATTCCAGCCCTGCCTCTTCCATGCTCTCTTCAGAGATGGCAATCTGTGTGATGCTACCTGAAAGCGGCCCATTAAAGTAAGATCAATGATTTTATGAAAATGGCATAGCTGTCTTCTATCACTCACCGACAAAGAAACCTTGTTATTTTAATAATCAAGCCTTTTGCCTGCAGATTCATATATTAAATACTAGAATCCTAGGTAAGCCAAGATGAATATTGGATTTTCTAAAGAAAACACGCTTTGTCAAAGACAATGCTTTCATCTTACTCTGAAAAGAAAGTGAAAAATAACATAAATTCATAAAGATCAATCTGCTTCCAGAGTGGGTATGATTTTGAAAGAGACTGAAGATGTGCATGATTGCCAGGCTGTCTGATCTGAAGTAATTTAAGAGAAAAGTATGGTTCTTAGCCAAGAGTTCTTCTACCAATATGTTTGATATTGAGCATCTAGAATATCTGAAGTTGTTGTAGCTTATTTATCACCCTTGTAAGAGAAATGAGATTTTTTTTTTAAAGTCAGTTTAGAAGAGATCCATGGACAATAGATTCAAAGAGGAAAAAATTTTTTCTATCAATTGTGCATTGAGATTATTAAACAAAGATTTGAGAAAAATCAAAACAACCAAGACAGAAATATAGATAAATGTAGGCTTTACACATACCAATAACCAAGTAAAAAAAGTAGTATCAATACAGATTATCAAGTAAAGGAGTTTGAGTCAAATAAAAAGGATGTGAATAATTCACAGTATTTTTTTACTTTTCATTACGTGAAAGAGCCACATAATGGAAAATTCAAACTGCTAGATATTTTATACTTTCCTGAAAAGAACTTAGGGCAAGAAATTTGGCTTCTACTCACCCAATGGTTACTCACAGACTTAGGGCTGACCAAAAAAAAAAAAAAAAAACTCAAGAAGTCATTTTTAAAGCACAGTACTTCCCTAACCCTTTATTTTCTTTAGCCTTCTTGCAACTCTGTAAGGCATATCTGTAAGTCTTCCGGAAGCAACTGAGACATAGTCTATGCAACTGGGCTAACTGAATCCTTTATAATAATTTCACGTGGTTTTATCTTTCCTGGATGGCTGGGATCCCTAGTCCCAAACTCAGCAGTGCTGTTGTTAAGTATGTTCCCATCCTGTCTCATTGGTGAGGAAGGTCAGCTTGGTTATCTGGATCCCTTCCAGGTAGAGGAAGGCTCTTTGATCCTTACAGCATAGTCTCCAGAGCCAGCAACACATTGTTTTCGATACATCTCAGTTCAAGAGCTAAAACTGTTCATCATTTAATCCACCTTCCTGCCTTGATCACTAAGAGAAGAAACAATTTTCAAAATAGTCTAATTTCAGTCTAGAGATTCCAAGTGGCATTAACATGAGACTTTGCACAAACACTGTAACTACTGAACTATCTTCTAATGTTTACCATGCAAGAAACACGGCAGGAGTTTTGGTCAATAGGAATCATTTGAGAGAAAACACAGATCTCTTTCTAAAGTATGGAACCCATCCAAGATTACCATACCTTACAGGAACATCAGTGCTCATGAACATTGAAATTTAGAAACACAAATAAGAAATGAGGGGGAAAGTGCTACTGAAAAACACAGTGGGTTGTCAGGTGGTTTCCTACCCCCTACCATCAGCCGAAGTGGGTGTCTGCACCACACTTGTCTGCTGTCCTGGCACTGGTGCTCTTGCACTGCTGATCAGAAGATCAAATTTGGTGCTTCTGCAGGTATTAGAGCAAACCTTGTCATGCTGGTAGAAATCAATCTGTCCGGAGTCCATCATTTTTCTATACAAAGGGAGACAAGAAGTAGCAGCTTAGCCTGCACTCCATCTAAAGAAAACCAGGCCTCAGGAACAAATAAAGAAAAAGTTGCTTAGTCTAAGTCTGTAGACTAGTGAAAACTAATAGCATTGAAAGTCATTAGGTTGCAAATAGTCTAATTGGGCTATAAAATTTTTATTGGTCCTGCCCACATTTAAAAATACTGCTTTTGGGCCCGCCCTGGTGGCGCAGTGGGTTAAGTAACGCACTATGAAGCAAACCACAGCCACTGCAGCGCGAGTTCGATCCCTGCCGCCAGCTAGGGAGGGGACCCACATGGCGTAGCAGACCTCTCCTGCTTCGCCCGCTGCTCCCCTCAGCAGTGTGTTTCTGTCAATCTGCCTGTTCTGTGTCCTGCTCTGTCTGGTGGATTCTCTCACCACCCCTACACCTCTGGCCTGTACCCCAGTGCTTGTATGCATAAATAAATAAATCTTTAAAAAAAAATACTCCTTTTTCACTCTAAGTCTACTCATCCCACATTTAAAAATACTCCTCTTTCACTCTGAGTCTACTCATTTTTCAGTGAGCATTTTTCAGTTACCACTGAGCTTTAAATTATGTATCCCTGACTATCGATGTTTCCCCATAGAATCTCATTGAAACCAAACCCAAAAGGAGAAAAACTAACTCATATACTAGCACAACCAAGAAATGCTATAGGGTGTGGGACCTCCCTGGTGGTGTAGGGCGTTAAGTCTCAGCACTATCACCTCTACAGCCTGAGTTCGATCCCCAGTCAGGGCGCTGATCCACATGGCGCAGCAGACCGCTCCTGTCTGGTACTGCTCCCCTCAGCAGTGTATTTCAGTGAGTCTACCTGTTCTGCTCCCCACTCTGTCTCTGGTGAAGCACCTCTGGCCTATACCCCAATTCTTCTAATCATAAATAAATAAATCTTAAAAAAAAAAAAAAAGCTAAAAAGAAATGCTATGGGGAATGAGAATATAGTAATGACATTCTGATGTATTAGTATTCCTAGACCAGCAAGATTTATTGCCACTTTTGAAGACATAAAATGTCAGCAAATTTCCCCCTAAAAACTGATTAACAACTTTCCTATAAATTCTCAGCAAAGTTGATTATACTAAACCCCCACTATAAAATATCTTTATAATGGGATTCACAAGACATTGTTATTATAGCTCCTGACCAAACCAAGGAGTATTGTAATTACAGTAAAATCTATGTTATAATGTTACTTGGCTTTCAGTAAATATCTTTTAGACATTCTGATTCCTTTACATATTTGGGGAAAGTTGGCATGTGTTTGTTTTTTCTGGGGAAGTAAAACAGGCCAAGAACAACAAAAAATGAAAGTTAAATGTATTCCCAATTTCAACTACTGATTTCTGCATACATATCATCTGGAACAAATTTTTTTTAATTATGTGTCTCTGACTATAAAAATAATGTGAAAACAAAAATTTAACATTTTCTGTGGAAAATACAGAAAACAACCCTGTAAAAAAAATCCCACTGCATAAAGATAACGTCAACATTTGGCACATTTTCTTCTACTAAATTATACTGTGTGTTTTTAACATGGCTAAAATCACACTACTCAATTTTATATATTTTTTTCTTTCTTCACATTTCATTACAAGCATTTTTCTAGGTAAAATCTCTTCACAAATTTTTTTTTTAGTTATTTTTTTAAAGATTTATTTATCGGGCCTCCCCTGGTGGCGCAGTGGGTTAAGCAACGCACTACGAAGCAAATCGCAGCCACTGCAGCACGAGTTCGATCCCTGCTGCCGG
>JAGFMF010012145.1:7889094-7921500 GCA_019455555.1 Galemys pyrenaicus | reverse complement strand
TGGGGGTTGGAGTCCACACACCCATAATCCATTCAGGACCACCTTTTTCTGGAACACTGGTGGTCTGGAGTGGGGGTTGGAGTCCACACACCCATAATCTATTCAGGACCACCTTGCCCCCTCGCAGAACTAGTGTTGCAGTGGCGCTAGATAGCTTCACAGTGCTGAGACTTAACCCCTTTCGCCAACAGGGAGGCACCCCCAGTTTGGGGAGATTTTATAAAAATGCCTGTACCAGCCAGACGAACTCAGGTGGGATCTCAAAGGGACAGAACCGAGACACAAATCTTTTCTAAACTGTCCCACGATAACTGTCATGATGGCCGTGTGCGAGACCCACAGCTCTGCTGGCCCTTGGGCATGTTTATCCCTTGCCAGGAAACAGCAACAGAGCGGCAGTGACACAGCAAAGCCTCACTGAGGGCCGGGCTGTCTCTGAACACTTTGTATGTGACAGCTCACTTCACTGTCCACCAGGCAGGGGCCAGGCATGGCCCACCTCACAGGTTACCAATGGAGGTCGTGTGGCTGGTAGACGGTGGAGGCTCTGCTGTCACCTGACCTCCCCAGTGTCTTGAAACTACCTGCTCAGCCAGTGGAAAGGCAAAAACACTAACATTGCTTGGGCCCCTTTTCGGTGTCTGCCGCTGGAACAAGATGAAAGTCTAGATAGGGAATGCCCTTTCCAGAGTGGCATTTTCTGGAAGATACAAGACAGGCTCAGTGAGATTAAGAAACACATCTGGGTTACAAAGCTGAGAAGCGGAGTTGATGCTCCCAAGAGATTTGTCCAAATCCAGCTCTGTTCCCCAGAGGCCATATTTCCCTCTTCCAGGGTGTCATCTCCGCACGTGCCAGAGGTTGAAACTCCAGAGTTGCCAAGACTAGTGGCAACAAGTGGGGTCCGCAGTAGGCCTGCTGGGGCCCAGGCCAGCTGGGAGTTCATGACCCATCTGGAGGGGCAGTAACACCCCCACCAGCCTGCTGTGACCGTGCCAAGTGAGCCAGTGTAGTCAGCCCCTCCAACTTGGAAGGTGAAGAGGGAATTGTCTGCTATCTCTGGACTCTAAATGTTGATAACTAATTAAAAGCAAAATGTCAAGCATCCTTTGGGCTCTACATTACCTGTTTGTGAAGAGATGTGGCCAGTGGGCCTCCAGGTGGCAGCCTCTGGTCTCTCCTCCCAGGTATCTACCTCCAGCCTTGCGTGGGTATCTCCAGCTGCCTGGGTAGCCACTGACTCTGATGCCCAGAGCATTCCCACCTCCTCTTAGGTCTCTACCATCACCTGCTTCTCCTTGGCCTCCCCACCTCAGAGACTAGCACCTGCATTCAGTCACCTCCAAGGATCCCACTAATATCACCTCCCCTCTGAATCCCCACTTGATCCACATCACCATCATCACCTGTCTGGGTTCCAGCCAGAACCTCCATATTGGGCTCAGCACTTTCTCTCGTGCCGCCTTCCAATGTTCCGCTGAACTCCTCCAGTGGCTTCCCTTCCCCCTGGGAACTAACCTTGACTGCTCACCATGATCTACACAACCCAGTGCTGGCGTCTTTTACTCTGTCGCTCTGCTCCAGCCTCACTGGCCTTCTCCAGTACAAGAACAACATGGCCTTTGCCTGAGCTGTTTCCCCATGAAATCCTGGAACTGGAGCCCTCTTCCAGACCTTCAGCCGACTCCTCCTCATCTCCCAGAGCTCGGCTCCTGAGCCAGGCCTTCCTGGTCCTCAGTCTCCAGTTGCACACCCTCCCCGCACACTCTGTCACACCTCCTTTGCAGCCCTTACTCATGCTGACACATCTCGCTCCTGGTGTCGCTCTCCTCCTCTTCCATTCCCCCTCCTTCCCACCCCATCCCCCTCTGTACCCCTCACCCTCTACCCATATACCCCCACATACACATGGCAGGGACAGTGTCTACTTTATCACATGGCCAGACTCTCAGCCCCTAGAACATTGCCTGGGACAGAGTGAGTATTCAAGAAATTTCTGTTTATTAAGGACTGCCTGCACTTCTGTGTCTACCTCCCCACCCCCACAGATTACTCCACCCTCTGCATCCACAGTCTCAGAAGCCAGAAGCCACTAACAGATGGGGAGTGAATCAGAAAAGGAGACAGAGAGAGAAAAGGAGGAAATTCTGCCAGTGGGTACAAAAAAAAAAGTCCAGGATGAATCTAGATACAGCCACGTGAATCACCTCTTCCCTTCACTCTGCCCCATCCCCCTACCGTCCACCACCAGGACCTAAGCAAAAGGTTGAGTTTCTGGTTTAGGAATCAGAGAGGACAAGTATGGTTGATGGTGTGATGTGGATCTGGGCCCTGGTTTGCTTATCTGTAACAGGGAGATGGTAGTGGTTTGCTTATCTGTAACAGGGAGATGGTAGTGGCACCTCACTCAAGAGGGCTCATGAATGGGCCCTCCCTGGTGCAGTGGGATAAGCAACGCACTATGAAGAAAACTGCAGCCACTGCAGCATGAGTTCAATCCCTGCTGCCGGCTTGGGAGGGGACCCACATGGTGCAGCAGACCTCTCCTGCCTCGCCCGCTGCTCCCCTCAGCAGTGTATTTTGGTTGATCTGCCTGTTCTGTTCCCCACTCTGTCTCTGGTGAATTCTCTCACCCCCTACACCTCTGGCCTGTACCCCAGCTCTTGTATGCATAAATAAATAAATATTAAAAAAAAAAAAAGAACAGGTAACCCACACTCACAAAAGCCCTGAGAATACTATCTGGAAGGTGGGAAGCACTCAAGAAATGCCAGGTGGTGTAACTATTAACACTCCCGCCAGCACTCACCGCCCACTTGCCTACAGAACCAAGAGCCCAGTCAGCTGCCCTCACTGGTCACTCACCTTCACCAAGGCCATGTCTGGGCCTAAGTCTCCCATCAGTAATGGGGAGTGTGAGTAGCTACACTTCTGAGCACACACTCTATTCCAGGCACGGCACATGCTCTTTCTGCCCACTGGAAACCCCCGAGTTGGTTGCCAGCTTCCCGTCCAGTGCCAGGGACCTCACAGATACATCTCAAAACTTGCTTTTTATTTTTTCTTTGCTTTCTTTTTTTAAAAAATTATTTATTTATGCATATAAGTACTGGGGTACAGCAGGGGTGTGGGGGGTGAGAGGATTCACCAGAGACAGAGAAGAGAGCAGAACAGGCAGACCTACTGAAGTACACTGCTGAGGGGAGCAGCAGACAAGACAGGAGAGGTCTGCGCCATATGGGCCTGCTCCCTGGCTGGGGATCAAACTCAGGCCCCAGCAGTGACAGCTCTGAGACCTAACCCCTAAGCCACCAGGAAGGCCTGAGTCCAGGGTACTTTGAAAGAGGGTTGGGGAGCTGACTCGGTGCAGGGAGGAAGGTAAGCTGCTCTCGCTGAGGATGTGACATTGGAGCTTGTTTTCAGGGAGGGCAAATTGTCCTCATGGGTAGAAAATAATGAAATGGACACAAGACAGATTCACTGCAGAAAAAGACCGATGCCACAAGAACACGAGACCTGCAAAGATGACCAGTATGTGCAGTTGTGTATATTTTTAGGAAGAAACAATTTGTCTGTGAGGAACTGACAACAAAAGACTTTTTGGTTCAAAACTTAATTTAGAGAGGAACTTTGCAGTTTCTTTACAAAGGAGAAAGGGGCCCCCAAAATCTCATCTGTGGCGACTAGACTTCTCCTTCCTTTCTGGTAGAGGGAGGGTGCCTATCACAGGGAGGTTAAAAAAAAAGTTGGTTTTTTTAAAAAGGAGATTAGTTTCCTGCTTTTAGCACGACAGAGGGTTAGTGCATCATTTCTCTGTCATCTGCTGTTTCTCAAGCAACTTCAATTTCATAAAATAATCAGTGAGCCACATTGGCACATCTTGGGTCAGATTGCCCTGAGCCTCACCAGGTTCTACTATGCAGAACGTGGAGGAGCCCACTGCTGACATGGGGAAGGTAGAGAGACCACAGAGAAGCTGTTTTTGTTTTTTTTTTTTAAGATTTATTTATTTATGCGTACAAGAACTGGGGTACAGGCTAGAGGTGCAGAGGGGCGGGTGAGAAGTCGCTAGAGACAGAGAACAGGCAGATCTGCTGAGGGGCGCAGCGGGCGTGATAGGAGAGGTCTGCTGTGCCATGTGGGTCAGTTCCCTGGCTGGGGATCGAACTTGTGCTGCTGAGAGCTCCTGCAGCTGTCCATAGCTTCTAACATTGATACTGACCCCTTGTGCCACTGGGGAGGTCCAGAGAAGCTGTTGAGAAAGAGCCCCTCTGTGGTTCTCCAGGCTATTGTCTTGGTACCCAGAGTTCTTGCTGGTCAGCTAGGCAGACAGTGAGGCAGAAGCCTCTCACCCAGGACCTCCCTGGTGGCGCAAGGGGTTAAGTCTCAGCACTCTGAAGCTATCCGCAGTCACTGCAGCCTGAGTTCCATCCCTGGCCAGGCAGCTGACCCACATGGTTTCACCCTGTTCCCCTCTGCAAATCTGCCTGTTCTCGGGTTAATCCTCACACCTCTGGCCTATACCCCAGTTCCCATATGCATAAATAATTAAATCTTTTAAAAAAAGAAAAGTCCTGGTATGAGGCACTTACTGGGAAATCAGTATCTGCTGGAAACAGCAGGCAGATATTCTGATAAGCTTTGACTGGCAGATATTCTGATACGCTTTGACTAGCAGGAACAATGGCGCCCCCAGGCAATGGCCCTAGTCATTCCACCCTACCTTACATCCCAATAACACTTCCCCCACATGTGTACACTCCCTAAGTACTTGCCCCATTTTTTTTTTTCATTTTATTTTATTTATGCACACAAGAGCTGGGGTACAGGCCAGAGGTGCCGGAAGTGAGAGGATTCACCAGAGACAGAGTGGGGAGCAAAACAGGCAGATTGACTGAAATAGGTTGCTGAGGGGAGCAGTGAGGAGGCAGGAGAGGTCCGTTGCGCCATGTGGGTCACCTTCCTGGCCAGGGATTGAACTTGTGCTGCAGTGCCTTGGATGCTTCACAGTGTGGCACCCAACCCGCTGGGCCACTGGGGAAGCCCTTGCCCCATTTTTGTACTTGATTCTAGTAAATACGAGACTGCCTTGGGATCGGGGCTGAAGTCACTGCCAGTGTAGCCCCTCTAGGCTTCTCATTGCTCCAACACACTTGGATCTTTTCCTCGTCCCACACAGACAGCCCTGCGTAGCAGCCCACCTCCAGCTAGATGGGAGGACGGCTAGAGGAACAGAAATAACCAGCCTACTTGCTGGAGCCCTGAGAACTTAGAAGGTGGTGGGTCATTTACAGGAGACTCATAGCACCTTGGCTTAAGGTATTAGGTGCCATTGAAAGGTTTCAAATGAGAAAGTAAGTGGTATGATTCGCCAACACACAAACTCAGCATGCAAGAGATCTACTTAAAGGTCAAGTTTCTAGATTACAGAATTTATTCCATAAACTGATTAAAAATTCTCAGGTTCCTAGCAGGATATTTCTTGGTCTAACCCCTGATTATTTTTTAAACAGCTTTATTAAGATATAATTCACATACCATAAAATTCACTTATAATAAATGTACAATTCAATAATTTTTTTAGTAAATTTATAAAGTTGTGCAACTCTCATCACAATCCAGTTTTAGAACATTTCCTTCATCCCCAAAGAGCCCTCTTGCCCGTTGGTGGTCAGTCTCTGCTCCCATATCCAACCCCTGGCAATTGGTAATCGATGTTGTCTCTATAGAGTTGCCATTTCTGGATATTTCCTATAAAAGGAATCACACGATGTATGGCCTTTGGTGACTGGCTTCCTTGTGAAATTGATTTTATGTTTCATCATTTATATTCTGGTGGACTATACATCCTCTTTATTTCTTTAAACTGTTCATGGAAAATGTGGATCAGCAAAAGGAAACAAATTTCAATCCCATTAATCTTTCCTTTGTAACAGAACCTTCTAGTTGGCATCCCCTTTGGGGATACTGTACAGCAGGACAACTGGTTCCTTCCTGTCAGGATACCTGGGCTCACCTCTTCATAGTGCATTGCTTAACCCACTGCGCCACCAGGGAGGCCCCAAGGCTCACCTCTTTACTTTCTAGCTACAGGATCTGGGCTTTTATGGGATCCCTTTTCCTCACCTGCAGAGTAAGCATACTACTACCTCCCTCATTGGTTTATTAGTAATTCATTAAGAGTGCGTGCATTCTGAGTGCTTAATACAGAGCCTCACGTTTGATAAGGTCTCCATTGATGTGAATCATTATCAGAAATGCTTGTATTTCAGGGGCCTCTCTGATGGCACAAGGGGTTAAGTTATAGCACTATCTGCAGCCATTGCAACACTGGTTTGATCCCCGGTCAGGAGCTGACCCACATGGCACATCAGATCTCTCCTGTCTCGTCTACTGCTCCCCCTCGGCAGTGGATTTTAGTGGATCTGCTTGTTCTGCCCCCCACTCTGTCTCTGGTGAATCCCCTCACTCCATGCTCCTCTGGCCTACACCCCAGTTCTTCTAATGCAAAAATAACTAAATCTTGTTTTTTTAAAATGGTTGTATTTCAATACTTTAATGAGTGCTTAGTGCTCCACTGTGTGTCACTCTCCCAGATAGCACGAGGGCCCTCACTGTTCTTACACAGGCGAGGGACTGGTAAACTAGAGTGCCCTGGCTTACTTGGGAACCGAAGAGTGGTTTTTACTTGTGATTTTATTTATTTTGTTTTTTTGTGATAGAAATGTTTGGGGGTATTTTTTTTTTCATTTTATTGAGCTATAATTGACATATGTGGACATTATGTCCACTTCATGTGTATAATATAATGATTTGACACCCGTGATCACCACAATAAATCTAATTAATATCCATCACCCATCCTACAGAGCCATAAAGTGTGTGTGTGATGAGAGCTTTTAAGTATTACTCTGGTTTTCACCTTTTAAAATAGTTGGCTGAAAAAAGAAATCAAAGACGAATACTATTTCCTGACCTGTGAAAATTACATGAAGCCAAATGTCAGTGTACTTTAAAGTTTTATTGGAACACAGTCACATCCACCTTTTATATGTTGTGCATTCCTGCTTTGCAACACCAAAGTTGACTGGCTAGCAAAGGCAAACCTACAATATATCCTACCTGACTCTTCACCGGTAAAGTTTGCAGATACATGGTGCAGGTAATTTTTCTTCCGTTTATAAAAAAAACTCTGCAAAAAACATCCAGGGCCTGTGAGACCAGACTTCAAGGCGGCTCTTCAGGTTTCCCTGTCTTACTTCGTACACGTCCCTAAGATCATTTTGGTCCTTCAGTTCCGAGATTGCAGTATTTTCTCCACCCTCGAGATTTTACCTCTATTTTAAGTCTTCCCCTCCACGCTTTGCCCGGTTGTTTTCTATTTATTCTTTAGATTTCGGCTCTGCCAAATTCAGGACGATTTTCTCCTCTCAGCTGTTAAACCTTATGAAGTGAGGCACTGGGTCCACTGTTAGCTACTTTATCGAAGCACACCATACATTTGTTGTTAGAGTGAGGAACTCCTATGGTTAAATCTGCTCTTGAACATTATTTTACATGAGGATATTTCTTTGTAGTTTACTTCTTGGGAGGTCTTCGATTTTTATGTGTTACTAAATTGCTCTCCAGAAGGTGCTGGTTTCAACAGCAAAAAGCCTACTAGTGTTCTAAACCGTTGCCTCTGTTTTTAAAGGACAAAGGATATGGAAAGAACTTCAACTCAGCTTTAAATCTGCTTAAGTATGCCTGAAAAGAGGAGGCGCTTTCACAATAACCGTTTTTTTGCATGATGACTTCATCACCCCCGCAGTTAGGAATAGGAGTGAAAACTTCACGAAAACGCACGAAATAAGCGTACTCCGGTGTATACTCAGTATTAGCTTTAACACCGACTTTCAGTCTTGCGGGAAATGGAAAATAAACCACTACTTTGTCCAATACAGAACTCCCACTTCTGAAAAACGAAATCTCACTTTAGGTTTTACAAGGGGCGCCAGGACCAACGATCACCAGCTGCCCAGAAACCAAAAAATTATGCTTCCGAAATCTCTTGATGTCGATTCCGCACGCAGAGCAATCGAGCTGCCCTGCGTGTGCCACTCACGACAGAAGCCCTTTTTGTCGCATCCGTCTCAAGAACAGGGTGGCAGTGGTAGCGAATCCCTCTTATGCTAGAGGTGAAAACAAGCCGATGCAATTTCCTACCCCACGTTCCTGACATTGAGAGAATAACTGCAAGATCTTCTGAGTTAGGAGGAAGTCTTTACAAAGAACCTCTATGATTTATCCTTTAGATTTTTATTTAGAAATAAAGACAAGGACGTGCGCTACTATGCAAATACACGCAGTGCTTGATGGGAAAGTGCCGGCGGGCGCCAAGCGGGAGGCGTGGATGGGAAGACTGTTGGCCGAAGGAGGCAGTGAAGTTCCATCTGTAATGTTCTAATTTTTGAAAAGCACAGTAGAGTATCTTATTGTATAGTTTTTTTTCATTAAAATATTTTTTAAATATTTATTTATGCATACAAGCACTGGGGTACAGGCCAGAGGTGTGGGGGGGGTGAGAGGATTCACCACAGACAGAGCGGGGTGCAGAACAGGCAGATCAATGGAAGTACACTGCTGAGGGGAGCAGCGGGCACAGCAAGAGAGGTATGCTGCACCACGTGGGTCCCCTCTCTGGCCGGCAGCAGGGATCGAACTTGTGCTGCAGTGGCTGCGGTTTGTCTCATAGTGTGTTGCTTAACCCACTGCGCCACCAGGGAGGCCCCTCATTAAAATATTTTTATAAAGTATAGTCCTTGCTTCCTATTTTTATCTGTATGTTTTATTTTTTTAGACAGGTTTATTGAAGTATAATTTACATAAAGTTCACATTTTTTATCCTACTGTTCAGTAACTTTTACCAAACTCATATAGACATGTATAGTGTATCATAATCACATGTATAGCCTATCACAATGCAGACAGCAAACATTTCCACCACCCCAAAAAGTTCCTTTGTGTCCTTTTCTAGTCAATCTTTTCTGCTGCTCCAAGTTGGACACCTAGTGCTCTGGTTCTGTAGTGTTTCATTTTCTGGGAGGGCATAAAAATAGAATCATTCACATATATTTCACTTTTAATATAAAAACAATCTGTGCTAATTGTAAAGAAATTGAAACAGTACAGAAATGATATAAAATGTGAGAATGCTTTTCCCAAAGGACTATAGGCTTAGTGCTTATCTTGCCGTACTATTATCTATGTACATATACATGATGTAATTTTTACTTTTTTTAAAGATTTACTTATTTATGCATACAAGAACTGGGGTAGATACAAGGCCAGAGGTGTGGGGGTTAGAGGAGTCACCATAGTCAGAGTAGGGAACAGAACAGGCAGATTTACTTAAATACACTGTTGAGGGGAGCAGCGAGCAAGGCAGGAGTGGTCTGCTATGCCATGTGGGTCAGCTAGCTCCCTGGACAGAGGCAGGGATTGAACTCTTGCTCCAGTGGCTGTGTTTTACTTCACAGTGCATTGTTTAACCCTTGTGCCACCAGGGAGGCCCTGATGTAATTTTTAACACAAAAAATATATACTGGGGCCTTTATGGTGGCACAGGGATTCTCACTGCTATCAAGCTATCCAAAACCACTGCAGCATAAGTTTCATTCCCAGCCAGGGAGCTAAAACTCACATGGCCCAGTGGATCTCTCTGTCTCACCCACTGCTCCCCTCAGCAGTGTATTTCAGTGGCTCTGCCTGTTCTACTCCCCACTCTGTCTCTGGTGAATCCTCTAACCATCACCCCACCTCTAATCTACACTCCAGTTCTTGTATGCATAATAAATCTTAAAAAAAAAATAGACAAGGCATTTTAATAATATACAGAAGCGGGGCCTCCCCGGTGGCGCAGTGGGTTAAGCAACACACTATGAAGCAAACCGCAGCCACTGCAGCACGAGTTCGATCCCTGCTGCCGGCCAGGGAGGGGACCCACATGGCATAGCAGACCTCTCCTGCTGTGCCCGCTGCTCCCCTCAGCAGTGTACTTCNNTTGATCTGTCTGTTCTGCTCCTGCTCTCTGTGGTGAATCCTCTCACCCCCCCCCAACCTCTGGACTGTACCCCAGTGCTTGTACGCATAAATAAATAAATCTTTAAAAAAAAAAATAATATACAGAAGCCCCTGCTCTCTGCAAAGCAGAAGCTGCAAGAGTCACATAAATAACTCTTAACACTAATAGAAAGCAGATGTGTAACACTGTTAGAGGGTAGGGAGAGGAGTATTTTAGAATTTTTAAATTTGTTTTTTTGAATGTATTAAATGTATAAAATTTTATATATTTTAATAGGAATTTTAATATGATTAGGGTATAATATAGAAAGGATAAAGAATATAGTTATTAAGTATTTAAAGTTTTTTTTTGAGGGTAAAAGTTTAGTTAAATAGGATTGGTTGAAAGTAAGGTTTAAAAATTTGTTATATGTTTAAAGCATTTTTTAGTAGAGATTTATAGAAAAGGGTTAGAGTTAGACAAATTTGGGAGGAAAAGAGTAAAATTAAAATTAAGATGAAAGTTGTTATTGTTTACTTTTTTATGGGTTTTTTATTTATAATTGTTTTAATTAGTTTAAGATTAAAAAGCAAGCGCAGTTTTTTTACATTTTTTTGTTTTATGTGTTTTTTTTAGTTTTGCTGTTTTTTATTTTGGGGTTTTTTGTAGAATTTTTTTTTTTTTTTTGCTTAGTTTTATTTATTTAGGGTGGAACTGGGATTTTGGAATTTTTTTTTTTTTCTGGAGACCACCCTGTTACAATACCAGCCAGTGGTAAGCCTAGAGGTCTGCATTGTCAATTGTGTCTGGGCTCTTTCAGTAACCCACCAATAATTTCTTAAAAAGAAATCATTTTACTCTTTTGCTTCACTCTTCAATGCCCTCCCATAGTAAGATAAATAAAATGCCAAGTCTTCACCCCAGCCTTTCTGAGCTGACTCCTGCCTGGGTATCCAATCTTCCCTGCCTGCCACTCCTCCTTATTGGACTCCTGCCACCCTGGCCATCTTGGTCCTTGAATATAAACTCTTTACTAGCTCAGGATCCTCCATCATTCAGCGAGATGAATCTTTTATTTTGGTATTTGCCCCTAACGTTTTTTTATGTACTTCCTAATGGTGTTTCTCACTCCAGATTGTAAACTAAGGATATCGTTTAGATTACCCTTTCAGGTAGCAAAAGGCTTGGCACACAATGAGTACTCTATTTGTTGAATTTAAACTGAATTAAAAAAACAAAACAAAACAACGGGCATGCTGACCCCTAAGGAGAATGAAGAAAGCAGTACAAGCTAGAAAGACAGCTTGGAGCCTAAACGGAAGAGGCTGAATGTGACAATTTGAACTGGTATCAGTGTAGCTGGTGGATTGGGAACTTGGTGGGATGAGAAAGGGAAGATACAAAGTCAGGGTGAGCACCAATCCAGGTAGGAGGCAGCTCTTCCTGACTCCTGCTGGCAGTTACCGGCTCCCTCTGGGCTGTCACAGCTCTTTGTACATTCCTTTGTGTTTCTGGGTTTCTCCTCCATCTTAGTGTGAATCCTGCAAAGGATGGAACTGGGTCTTGTTTACATGCCTAGGACCTAGTAAAGAAAGGGTAGAAAACACAACAGGTCTCAGCAAGCATGTGACAAATCAAATAAGAGAAACAATCAGTATAATGATTACAGGACAGGCTTAGTCTTTAAAGAGTTGTGAATTCGAATTGAGATGCTGTACTTATTAGCTACAATCGTGCTTAATGTTCCAGAGGTTTCCTTTAAACGATTAAGCGATACAGCAAACGTTAAGGGGCTTGGCAAAGTTCCTGGCAGATAGTAAAACTCATTAATAACTGCCAGTTCACAGGCGCAACCGGTCTCTCTTGTCTCCAGGTTCTTGTGCTGCCAAATCCCCCCATTCTGGTTCAACAGGATACCTTTCAGGCGCTGCTGTTCCAGGTAACACCCCGGTCCTGACATCTCGACAAAGGCACCAACCGAAAATGGCGACCTCTAAGCCAACCCAGGGCGTCAATTACCGATCGTGCGAATGATATCTACAACAGGCGGAGTCGGGAAGAAATAGTTAATGCAGGCTTCTTAACGCCAGAGTAGAAGGCGTAGACTTCGCCCACGCAGTCAGTCAAACGCTAGCACGAAAAAGCCAAACGGCCGGAGCTGAGTGACAGCCGAGGATCGCGACCACGTGTCGGAGAGCCGCCCGCGCCTGCGCGAGGTAGGCGCGCGCCCGCCGGCCGGAAGAGCCGCGCGTTTCCGGGTTGGAGGCGGGGGAGCGGTGCCGGAAGTGCTCGGGGAGGGCCGAGCAGTCGGACCGGCTGCTGAGACGAACGCTTCACTGGGGCAGTCTCCGCATATCATGGGGAGATAGACGCTGCTGCCTGTGAGTCTTGGGCCCTGGCAGTTGAGGAAGAAGAGCGGGAGGAGGGAGTCAGGACCCAGACCCACAGTGGGTCAGTGTTTGAAGAAGCAGGTTGTGGAGGAGACGGGGCTGTGAGGAATCAGGCTCTTGGGACGGGACGAGGGACTCGGGGCTCCGAGAGACGCGTCAGTGGCGACTAGGGCTCCAGACGGGACTTAGGGAACGGGGACGGATGTGAGTTCTCCGGCAACCAAGGGAAAGCGGTCTGAGGGGGTATAGGATCGTGAGAACCCGCACTCCTAGGAGGAGAGGTCGGGACGGAACCGGGCTTGAAGACACGGACTCCTGAGAGGTAAAAGCGGAGCTGTGAGGACTTGGGCGCTGAGATGCAGAAGCGGGACAGTGAAGATCCAGGCTCCTAAGCACTCTGAAACCAGGCAGCAAAGACAGGTTCCTGAGGGGCTGGAGAAGGCAGAGTACACTTGGGTTTGGGAAAGAAAAGAAGCGAGCAGTGAAGACGGGCTACTGTGGGGACGGGATCCGGGCTTAGAGACTCCGAAGTACCTGAGGGAACAGGGCTGTGAACACCCGAGATCCTAAAAGCGGAGAGTGTAAGGGGCCGTGGCTATGAGAACAGCCTCCAAGACAAGGGGAAGAGTTTGGGAAAGAGAGAGATCCATTTTTTTCCCCTCATATTCTCTGAATCCAGAGTGGTAAAGGATCTATTCAGGGGAAACGACTCCTCCTTCGCGCTGCCTACTTGACTTTTGGCAGGCTTTTCTTGTGTCAGATACTTAATCTAGGAAGCCCAATGCAAGCATCTTCGTGTTCTGCCACATTCTTGCGAAGCTCTGATGTGAAGTTGAAGCAGTTTGAACTCAGTTATATTCTTGATAAATGCTTTAAATTTCATTTCACTGGACCGTGATTGAATACAGATCTCTGCATCGCAAATAAAAGAATGTCAGAGATAGAAGGACCCGAAAAGACAATCTAAAAAACTCCTGTTTTCATATGAGAAGGTTAAGGTACGAAGAATACTTCGGATCACTGAGGTTATAGATCATAATTTTGATGCAGTGCCCTGCTTCTTAGCAAATAGATGCTTGATTAGTAATCCTTGAAAACTTGATTCTAGAATCTTTGCTCTAACTTCAAAATCAGGAGGAAAATTTTTAGATTATTAAATTTAATAATTACCATTGTATTCATATTGATACACTGAATGTCACCTGTTAGGAAGCCTTTAAAGGAAACCTCACCTCCTCCTCTCCCCCATATACATAGTAAATGACTTAGAAAGTTTCAGATAACTAAGTTGTATTCTATATTTTTAGCACAAGCATTTACTGGAGGTACTGCTTTAGATAAAGACTTGGATTAGTCACTTCCCTTCTCCAATAAGTTTTACTGAAACCTACTCAGACTGACCAGGCACCATCCTAAGCACTTTCAAGTATTATATCATTTAATTATCACTTACAGCCCCACAAGTTAGATATTGTTATTTCTGTTTTACAGATAAGGAATTCATTTCAGGAAGGTTAAGTACCTTGCTTGAAATCACATCGTACTAAGTGACTCGGCCCCAGTCAAACCAAGTTAATGTTTGACTAAAGCTTTCTGCTACTTTTCTAAGTGGATTCCCTTCTATGTCTCAGTTTTCCCATCAGCAAAAGAGAAGTAATAGTTATACAGAACATATTGAGTGAAAGCACCCTGTCCTCCTTAAGACTCCTCTTCATGTCGAGTACTGTAACTTATTAAGGTACTTTTATGTAGTGTAGTATTTGAGAACTCAGTTCCTGTGTTTTTAAAGAAGCATAGTAGTTCAAGATAGAAGAACAGGACTTTTCTTTGCAATGGATTAAGACATGGATTTAAATTTGATTTTAAATTTAGGAGGCTTAGAAAGTCCCATTTGAAGAACAAGTTGAATTAACTTTACAATTAATTGTAACAAAAGCTAGATGGTTGGGGGAAATTGAGCTAATTTAGTTGAAACTACTATTTTCCTAGCATCTATATTTGCAAGTGTCTATGTATGTATGTGATTGAAACGTAATACCAAACTTATGAAGGTATGTCCATGTACTTTCAAGTATTTATTGTTTAATTAATAATTTATTCCTGATTTAACATCCTCATCTACATTTATGGAATTACTCTTTCACGCATTTGTGACTCTAGCATTGACTGAATTACTATAATAGGATTTGAAAGTACCTGATCAGAAAGTGATTGTTTGGAGGCAGTGCATCAGCAGTGTTTGTGGTAAAACAGGTGTGTTGGAGGCAGAAGATAAACACTTAAATCTGGACATATGGACTTAATTAAAAACCTTGCGCTGTTTGTTAGAGCTAGAAAGGACTTCAGAATTTGCTTGTTCCTGCTCCTAAATATAGTATCACAGACTGCAAATACAGATATAGGAATTCTACTCAAAGGGAGCCCACAGAACTCAGTGACAGAACTAGGATGTCCCTGAGTGCTCCTGACTTGGGTCTTCCCTGTGCACAGAACCTCTCAGCCTCTCGCTGACCTTTTGCCACTACCATTTTTTCAAATCCACTGGTCTTTGTTTTTGTCTAGTCATTTAAGAATGATTTTAGGATGCTACCAACACATAGCAAGAGGCGTGAAATCTTCTGACTTTAATACACTGACTTTTATAACTAGAATTTAGAAGGGAAGAGCACATATATAATCTTAGCAGACATGTTTATTTATGCTTCCTATGTGTTAAACTCTTCTAAGATCTTTAGATGCGTAAACTCAATAAATTATCACACTCTCATGTGCTATACTTTGTGACCAACTCCATTTTTCAGATGAGGAAATAAAGGCTATAGAGATTAGATCATTTGCTAAAGGACATAAAGTTGACAGGTAACAAAGTTGGCTTAGTATTTAAACCCAGTATTTAAACTCTGCCATTAGAATCCATGCCTTTGACGACTTTATTGTACTACCTTATACCTGCCTGCCTATATAGGACCAAACTAGTGAAAAAACTAGTGGAAAGTGTCCCATATTTCTATTGCCCTCTAGTCCCACGGGCTACAATTAATTGATTCTTTTTGGTTTCTGGAAATACTTGCTTATTTAGATATATTTAAAAGTCAGTGAGGAGAAAAATAGCCAGGTAAACCCAGTCATTAAGTTATGTTCCACAGTAGGTAGGACTTTTATGCCCTTAGTTTCCTTCACTCTGGTATTTTTTTTAAGATTTATTTATTTATGCATAAAAGAACTGGGGTATAGGCCAGAGGTGCGGGGAAGGGAGGTGAGAGGACTCACCAGAGACAGAGTGGGGAGCAGAACAGGCTGATTGACTGAAATACACTGGTGAGGGGAGCAGCAGGTGAGACAAGAGAGATCTGCTGCACCTTGAGTGTCATCTCCCTGGCTGAGGATGAAACTCCTACAACAGTGGCTGGTGATAGCTTCATAGTGCTGGGGACTTAACCCTTGCTCCACCAGGGAGGCTCCCATTCTGGTATTTGATTTAAATAATAAATTTCTGGACCTCCCTGGTGGTGCAAGGGGTTAAGCACTACACTATGAGGCATCCACAGCCACTACAGCACGAATTCAATACCCTGCCAGGGAGGAGACCCACATGATGCAGCAGACCTCTCCTGCCTCACCCACTGCTCCCTTCAGCAGTGTATTTCAGAAGATCTGCCTATTCTGTTACCCACTCTGTCTCTAGTGACTCACCCGCCACACCTCTGACCTGTACCCCAGTTCTTGTATGCATAATAAATCTTTTAAAATACTAATAAGGGCCTCCCTGGTGGTGCAGTGGGTTAAGCACTGCACTATGAAGCAAACCGCAGCCACTGCAGCACGAGTTCGATCCCTGCTGCCGGCCAGGGAGGGGACCCACATGGCATAGCAGACCTCTCCTGCTGTGCCCGCTGCTCCCCTCAGCAGTGTACTTCTGTTGATCTGCCCGTTCTGCTCCCTGCTCTCTGTAGTGATCCTCTCACCCCCCTACACCTCTGGCCTGTACCCCAGTGCTTGTATGCATAAATAAATAAATCTTTTAAAAAAAATAATAAATAAAATAAAATACTAATAAATTGGGCCCTCCCTGGTGGCGCAGTGGGTTGAGCAGTGCACTATGAAGCAAACTGTAAAATACTAATAAATCTAGACATTTCACAGGTTAAGGTTTTGGGTTTTTTTTTTAAAGATTTATTTATGCATACAGGCACTGGGGTACAGGCCAGAGGTATGTGGGGGGGTGAGAGAATCCACCAGACAGAGTGGGAAACAGAACAGGCAGATCTACTGAAATACACTGCTAAGGGGAGCAACGGGCAAGGCAGGAGAGGTCTGCCTACCCTATGTGGGTCACCTCCCCAGCTGGGGGCAGGGATTGAACTTGTGCTGCAGTGGCTGAAGTTTGCTTCATAGTGCATTGCTTAACCCACTACGCCACCAGGGAGGGCCCAGACTAAGGTTTTTTTAAGCCAATTTGATCTATTTTCTTCACACCAAAAAAAAAAAAAAAAAAAAAATCAGCTAATAGGACAATGCCTAAAGAAGGCCAGTGTCTGCAAGGTCTCCCCTGGTTTCCTATTTTCTGAAAACTCAGATCCTCCCAATACAATAGTAAGGTTGCAACTGGATTTCTGTTTGAGGTACATAGTTTGGATTTTGTCATCTTTACCCTGTCAACTACAGTTTAAAAAGTAATGGATGAGGGGAGGGGAGGTAGACTTGGTTATTTAATTACCCTCCTAGCCACACTATCTTATTTTGATAGAATTATTAAATATTTTCTATTGAAGATCACTGGGGCATGGACTTTCTGGACTTAATGTTGTGAATCCCATAGCACATAATATCCACATAGGAGGTGCTAGTCAGGGTTTACTATTATAATTGTTTGCTCAAGTTGTCCCAACAGTTAGTGCCTTGTGTTTATATAGTAGTACATCTCTCTCTCTTCACATTTTGAAGTAGTGAGAGTTAGAAATTTGAGTAGCTTAGAGGCTACCATGGTATATTACATAATGGAATTCATGTCATTTACAGTCACTTCATTCCATTGTGTTTGGTCAGCATCACCCACATGTAGGCTAAATGAAACTTGTCTGTAAACGGGTAATTTGGAAATGAAGTCCTCAATCAGTCTGTAATGTTTTGTTTTAAAATTATTTTTAAATTCACATAACCATCAACACCCTTTCAGGAGTAATAGTTGTATGAGTTGTGATAGGTGCATACAGTCTTGTAAGCACCTTTAACACTTAGGTTACCTGACATTTCACCCCTCCCAAACTTCCTCATACTGACCCTTTGTCCTAAGCCAGGACAAACCTTTGACCACCTTGATCTATTCTTTTTTTTTTTTCTTAAAGTTTTATTTATTTATGCATACAAGAACTGAGGCACAAGCCAGAGGTGTGGGGGGTGAGAGGATTCACTAGAGACAGAGCCAGGAACAGAACAGGCAGATCAACAGAAATACACTGCTGAGGGCAGCAGTGGGCACAGCAGAAGAGGTCTGCCGCGCCATGTGGGTTACTTCCTCAGCCGGTGGCAGGGATCGAACTCGTGCTGTAGTGACTACAGTCTGCTTCATAGTGCGTTGCTTAACCCACTGCACCACCAGGAAGGCCCAATCTATTTTTTCATATTGTTAAAGTATCATATAAATGGAATCACATGGTAAATAGAATTTCAAGTCTTACCTTTTTAACTTAAATTAGCCCAACACATTCAAGATTATCCATGTTTTTGCATGTGTTAGTACTTACTACTACAGAGTAGAATTCTATTGTGTGGGTATACCCGTTCAACAGTTGAAGGATATCTGGATTATTTCTCATTTTTGGTGATTATGAACATCATTTCTGTAAACTGATTTTTCCGTGAATATAAATTTTCATTTCTTTTATGCCTAGGAGTGGGATTGCTGGGTCATTATAATAAATGTGTATTTAACTTTATATGAAACTGCCAAACTGTTTCCCAAAGAAACACCACTTTCATTCACATCAGATACATACAAGAGTTTCACTATTTCACATCCTGTTCAGTACTTGTTTATTTAAAAATTTTTTAGCTATCCTGATAGGTATTTAGTGACATCTCATTGTGGCTTTAATGTACATTTCCCTAATGACACTAAGCATATTTTCATCTGTTATTTGCATCTGTATATTTTATTTAGAAAAGAGCCTGTTCAGATCTGTTTTTTGGTTTTCTTTTTACTTTTTCTCTTGACCACCTTTTAAGTTGGGCTATTTATTTTCTAGTCGACTATTGAGAGTTCTTATATATCCTGAATATATGTTTTTTCTCATATATGTAATTTGTAAATATTTTCTCTATGAATTGCCTTTTTATTTTGCAGAGCAGAAAATTTACATTTTGATTAAATCCACTTTATCAATTTTTTCCCTTTGTGATGTACCTAAGAATTCTGCCAGATCCAAAGCCATGAAGATTTTCTCCCATGTTTTCCTCTAAAAGTTTTATAGTTTAACATTTTTACATTTAAGTCTGTGATCAGTTTTGAATTTATTTTTGTAGACGTTGTGAGACTTGGGTCAAGGTTCATTTTTATTGTTGCAGTTATGTTTTTGGTTACATTTTCAAAACAGGGATCATTACTACCTATTTTTCCATGGAAACAAAACAAATAGTAGTTTAATTTTTTTTACCATAGTAACATATGCACATAGTACAAAATTTGAAAAATACAATGAAAAGTAAATCTTCTCCCACCCAAATACTACTAAGCCTCCTAACCCCCAAGGTAGCCACTGTTACTGGTTTCTTACATATCTTTACGGGAATAATTTATGCATTTATAATTATGTGTGTATGTGTTTTAGTAAATTATAGCAAATTATTCTCACTATTCTGAATTTTACATTTTTACTGAACAGTGTAACTTAGCGATCCTTTTATGAGCTTCCTCTTGGCTTTTTTAAGTTGCTTTCCTGAGATGTCACTCATATATCATACAATTCACCAATTTATTTCTTTACTTTTAAAAGATTTACTTCATTTATTTATGCATACAAGAGCTAGGGTATAGGTCAGAATGCAGGGGTGGGGCGGGGAGTAAGAGGATTCACCAGAGACAGAGTGGGGAGCAGAACAGGGAGATTAACTGAAATACACTGCTGAGGGGAGCAGCTGGTGAGATAGGAGAGGTCTGCTGTGCCATGTGGGCATCTCCCTGGCCAGAGATCCAACCAACTAGTGCTATAGTAGCTGGGATAGCTTTGTAGACTGAGTCTTAACCCCTTGCGCCACCAGGGAGGCCCAGTTCACTCATTTAAAGTGTATAATTCAGTGTATTTTTTTAGATACTCAGAGTTGTGTAACCCTGAAAAGCCATAATCAAATTTTATATTATTTTTGTCTTCCCTAAAAGAAACTCCATACCTATTAGCAGTCAATCCCTAATCCTCTTCCCCACCTCCCCAGTACTAGTAACCTCTTATCTGCTTCTTTTTCTCCATAGCTATATCCTTTTCTTTTGACATTTCATATAAATGGAATTTATATGGTCTTTTGTTACTGGTTCTTTCACTTACAATATTCAGTCTTTTTAAAAATATATTCTGTTATATCCTTATTTAGTTAACTGTATCACTTTTTTTTTTTAAAGATTTTATTTATTTATGCATACAAGCACTGGGGTACAGGCCAGAGGTGTGGGGGGTGAGAGGATTCACCACAGAGAGCGGGGAGCAGAACAGGCAGATCAACAGAAGTACACTGCTGAGGGGAGCAGCGGGCACAGCAGGAGAGGTCTGCCGCACCATGTGGGTCCCCCTCTGGCCGGCAGCAGGGATCGAACTCGTGCTGCAGTGGTTGTGGTCTGCTTCATAGTGCGTTGCTTAACCCACTGCGCCACCAGGGAGGCCCTAACTGTATCACTTTTGACTGACAGGTTAAAATTCCTTGTGTGTAGTATTCTATTTGTGTACAAGTTCAGTTATAAATTGTTAAAAATAGAAGTTGGGATGAAAACAATATATACTTTACTAATTTTGAGAGATGCTGACAAATAGCTCTTTAAAGAGACCTCTGTTTTCTCATTCCAACAACATATGAAATAAGTCCATAAAATTTTCAAACACAATATGTGTAAAACTTTTCATCATTGCCAAATGGGTAATAGACAGTAGCTTGTAGTCCGATTTGCATTTTTATTGTGAATGAGAATAAAGGATCATTTCATTATTTTAAGAGCCATTTGAATTTCTTTTTCTTTGTCATTTTTTGCATTTTTTTGAGGTAGTTGAGTGCTTATTGATATATAGGTTCTTTTTCTACATAAAAGAAATCAGTCCTTTGTCTTAGATATATATTGCACGGATTTTTCCTAGTTTGTCTTTTCTCCTTTGACTTGGTTTATGTTTATTGCTTTGCAGATATTTTAAATTTTATGTAATTGAACATGTCAGTATTTTGTGATGCTTGAATTTTGAGTTATCTTTAGAATGACTTTATTTACCCTTGAGAATATTTTTTCCAGTTTTCAAAAAGTGTGATAGTTACAGGTTTATATGAAGTTGCAAAAAATAATAAAGCGCTCTTTGTGCACTATGCCCAGATAGTGAACAGTTACACCACAAGGACCCTTCCTATCGCTTATTTACAACCACACCTCCCTCCCTCCCGCCTCAGTAATTCTGTTCACCTCAGTAACCTCTGCTCTGTTTCTAAAGTTTAGTCATTTCAAAAATGTTATGTAAATGGAATCACGTAATACGTACCCTTTTTGGATTGTCTTATGCTCAGTATGATTTGGATGTTCATCCACGTTTGTGGCTTTTTCATGGCACTTACTCTGGGAAAATAGTTTTCTTTTTTTAAACACTAGCACAACTATTACCATGTTAATGATCTTTTCCTATCCTGATTCTTCTGTTCATAACATTGGGTATGCCACATGTGGTTAAACAAACAAGTGGTCCTGATGATCTGCTGTCCCCCTCAGCCGGCTCTTCATCAACAAGTCAGCCTAGTCTCTTGGCCATTTAACCACTGCACAGTTGCTTTTGTTAAGGGTAAATCAGAAGAAATTTTAGGCACTGTGCTGGGGAGGAACTCAGCAAATAGGGCAAGAGAACAGATGTAGATATTCATTCAGGTACCTAGCTTTACCAATTCCTGAAAACCATTGCTATGATTCCTGAAGATTGAAATTTCACAATTTTCAAACAACAGGACATTCATTTTCCAGTAACATAGTCTATAATCTCATCATCATCAGTGATAAGGAGATACGTTTCTCTGGATGTAGTTTGCCTGGATCCTGGCCTGGCTGGTGAAGATGTGCCAGGCCATGCCATTAAAATGGTTCTGTGGCAGGGGTGGTGCTTGATGCCAATTGTTCATTTACAGGTAGCTTTTGAAAATGGCTGCCTCTCGTTTCACCGGGCTCACAGCTGTTGCTGATGTAATTAAAGATCTAGACACTCAGATAGCTGTAAGTAAGCTCCTTGAGGCCTCTGTGGGCGGAACTTGGTGAATGTGCTTCTGATCTTGATGACACCAAAGCTGATGTCCAAAGAGTCATCCTCGTGGTTCCAAAATTTAAGAGTCTTGGCTACTTCAGCCTAGGGATGTTGCATGTACTTAAAGACTGGTAACACTAAGAGAAGTGTGCTCTTGATGACAAAGGAGACCTTACTTTTAACAATTGCTATTATTTAATCATAATCCTGACATAAACTTAAGCATGTTTGAAATGCCAGAACTAACTATTTTCTGCAGTTTTATGACTGGATTTCAAGTATGTGATTGTGCCATGATTTATTTGACTATAACATTATTTGATTTTCAAAACAATGCATGTGATAATTAACTATGTCTTCTATTTTTACAAAGTCTTCAAAAAGGTCTTGTTCATACTAGTTTATTTTTGTATGTAAGAGTCCTGATTGCATTTACTTTCTTCCTCATATCAAATTTGTGGACTTATTTCACTTAACTTTTGGAGAGGAGATGGTTTCTAAATATCAGGTGAGAGTAATGAACATTCTTCTTTCCCCCATTTTTAATGTGTAGGTATCAGATGATCACTATTCCAGATAGACTGAAGATCCTTCAACATCTGACAGATCTCATAGAAGTTTTCAGAATTCATCCTTTATTACAGGTGCTTCTGGAGCTAATTCTCATGTTTTCCTTCTACAGTTGATTGGCCTTGGTCCTCACAGCTCCAAAAAGAAACAGGATCTTGATAAGCTCTATGAGCTGAAGTCCAAAGCTCGGCAGATTATGAACCAGTTTGGTCCCTCAGCCCTAATCAACCTCTCCAATTTCTCATCCATAAAACCGGAACCAGCCAGCACTCCTCCACAAGGCTCCATGGCCAATAGCACTACAGTGGTAAAGATACCAGGCACTCCTGGGGCTGGAGGGCGCCTCAGCCCTGAAAACAATCAGGTATCATCCTCATACATCTTTGCTCTCTGTAGGCACCTTGTCTTTTATTTGAACCCATAATGCTTTAAGAGATGTCCATCTCAGATGCTGCCTCTTCCTCTCAGCTGAAAAAGAAGCTTTTTCCCCTCCTTTGGACTTCTAAAATACCTTATGAAATTACCATATAATTCACTTTTATTGTTGTTAAATAAAATAATTAATGGATTCATTATTCCTATAATAAAAGTACTCTTGCCTCCAGCCTTTTCTCCTTCTAGTTCATCCAGCTGCTGACATTATTAATTTTTGGCAATTATTCTAAAATCTACCTCCCTTTTTCTACCCATGATCCTGATTCTGCCCTCCAAAGCCACAAGAAATAAGTGTGATCTCTTGACTTGGGCCTTATATGATTAGTAGTAGGGCAAAGAGACACAATGTCAAGAGAATAGGAGGAGAGACTAGCACAGGTGAATGGGAAGAGGTTGGGCAGATGATCAAGATACTAACCTTTGTGGGGTGTGGAGCGTACTGGAAAAAACGAGATAAATTTGTATAGATAGGATTATGCCAGAATATACTGGGCCTATAGTAGTTTCTATAGGGACTTTATCAATAGACAGTGTTTGTGAATATTTAATGGAGGAGTTAAGAATAACATTATAAAAGTAGCATGTTTTAAAAGTATTGACTTGGTGGTAAGGAGATGAGAAAGGTAGGAAAAGGAGTAGACAAGGAAAACCAATATTAAATACTGACATAAATTAAGACATGAAACAAAGGATCAAATGAAGTAGTAATGGTAAAATGGAGAAGAATGGGTAGATCTACGATATCGTTAATGTGTTTATAGTTATTACCTTTATGCGTGGTTGTCATGGACACTTTAGAAATACAAAGAGTAAATAGGCCATAATTCTACCACAACCTAAACATGACTATGGTTAGTATTTTAGCATGTCTTCTGATTATTTTTTAATGGCACATATATGTGCCAATATGACATTTCCCTTATGAAAGAGAGATCATGGCTATATATACATATACAGATATTTAAGTTATACAGAGTTGTTTCCGTCCCTCAGGGAGCATTGAGCATATTCGTTCAGAAATAGGGAAGTTTATAAAACACCCATAATAATAAAAAGGTGCACAAGGTACAAAAGTGACCAAAGGAGACTATGACTGCTTTTACCTGGTGGACTAGGAAAAGCATCGCAAAGGAGATGATAACTTGAGCAGAGCAGGTAGGAGGAAGGGTGGAAGAACATCATGGTGTACAGTGTATTGTGCTCAGAAAATTGCAAATTATTTTTTTAAAGATTTTTAAAATTTATTATGCATCCAAGAACTGGGGCAGGGGCCTCCCTGGTGGCGCAAGGGGTTAAGCACCACACTATGAAGCATCCGCAGCCACTGCAGCACGAGTTCAATCCCCGGCCAGGGAGGGGATCCACATGACAAAGCAGACCTCTCCTGCTTTGCCTGCTGCTCCCCTCAGCAGTGTATTTCAGTAGATCTGCCTATTTTGCTCCCCTCTCTGTCTCTGGTGACTCCTCTCACCTGCCACACCTCTGATCTGTACCCCAGTTCTTATATGCATAAATAAATAAATCTTTGAAAATAAAAGAACTGGGATGTAGGCCAGAGGTTCAGGGGTGAGAGGAGTCACCAGAGACAGAGTGGGGAGCAGAACAGGCAGACCTACTGAAATATGCTGCTGAGGGGAGCAGCGGGCGAGACAGGAGAGGTCTGCTGTGCCATGTGGGTCACCTCCCTGACTGGGGGTTGAACTCATGCTGCAGTGGCTGGCAATAGCTTGCTTGTGCTGAAACTTTAACCCCTGTGCCACTGGGGAGGCACAGAAATTTGCAAAATATTTGTAGAGGGGACAGTGAGAAAAGATGAAGCTAAAATAACTACCTGACAGATGTTGGCCTCTCTTCCAGAGTGTTCTTTCTGCCTTTTCTTGGGCCACTTCTGTCCTGATAATGTATTCTTACAGCAATGCCAGCAGGACAGACCGTTAACTTCTTTGGGAAGAGAAACCAAACCCAACAAAGTAATAGTCTTTCTTCATTATGGAGTAATGAGTTGTTTTGTTTCTTTAATACTTTGCTGAAAAAATCTTTTCCCAATTAACTTTAGGTATTGACCAAGAAGAAATTACAAGACTTAGTAAGAGAAGTGGACCCTAATGAGCAATTGGATGAAGATGTGGAGGAGGTAAGGTGCAGTTGGGTATCCCAGGGACTATACTGTGAGGACTGAAAGGAAATAGCTGTTACCATAGACCACAGAGGCACACAAATCTGAATTTGAGTCTTGCCTCTGCCACTTATTCATGTTGCATGAGTCATTTAAACTTCTGAGACTCAGTTCCTGTGTAGGTATGACATTATCTACAAGAGTAGTGTGAGAGTTCAATGGAATAACTTATATAAGTTACCTAGGAAGTGTCTGGCACGTCATAACTAGTAGCTGATGTTACTTTTACTTGTCAGAAAGGGCAGTTTGCTACTCATGGAAAATTCAGCAGTTTCAGTTGTTTCTAGAATATTCCTCCATGTTTCTGAGTAATATACTTAAATATCTTTTGATTCATTAATTTTTTTAAAGATTTATTTATTTATGCACACAAGAGCTGGGGTACAGGCCAGAGTCGCGGGAGGTGAGAGGATTCACTGGACAGAGTGGGGAGCAGAACAGGCAGATGGACTGAAATACACTGCCGAGGGAAGCAGCGGGCAAGGCAGGAGAGGTCTGCTGTGCCATGTGGGTCCCCTCCCTGGCTGACCACAGGAATAGAACTTGTGCTGCAGTGGCTGAGGTTTGCTTCATAGTGCGCCGCTTAACCCACTGTGCCACCAGGGAGGCCCTTGATTCATTAATTTTATAGTGGTCTATTGGATGCCTATTATGGTAGAACAGAATTTCGTTAAACCACATATACATGCCAGACACACTTTACTTCATTTTTCCAATATTATTTTACCACAATATTTTGTGGCTGAAAAGTAAGTATTGACATTATTCTGACTATATATTTATAGTTCACCACTGAACCAAGTCATGTCTTTGTTGCCTTTCCTTTCTAGTGCAGCTTGTTTTCTTGAAGTTGATAATTGACTCACTTTTATTTACCTGACTTTTTTGGGTGCCTTTTTTATTCTGTACCTGCTATCAGCTGTTATACACTTATCTAAATTGTCTTCCAAATGGAAAAATACTTTATTGATTTGGGGTCTTCCCACCTCCCTGGAGATTTCACTCCCAGAAACCTGCATCCACTTCTGATTGATCAATTTTAGGCTACTTGAGCAAACTCTTCAAGACTCTTACATTCTTTTTCTGTTTGGGTATCTCATTTTCTAATCTCACATCCCCTTCTCACTTTTCTTCCTTTTGTTGTTAGAGCACAATTTTTTACTAAAGATTTATTTATACATATAAGAAATGGGGTACAGGCCAGAGGTTTGGGGGTGGGGGTGAAAGGATTCACCAAAGACAGAGTGGGGAACAGAACAGTCAGACTGACTGAAGTACACACTGCTGAGGGGAGCTGCGAACGAGGCAGGAGAGGTCTGCTGCACCATGTGGGCCACCTCCCTGGCCAGGGATTGAACTTGTGCTACAGTGGCTGCGTATGCTTCATCGTGCAGTGCTTAACCCCTTAAGCCACCAAGGAGGCCCTAGAGCACAAGTTTTGTTACTTCCAATGAAAGGATAGATGAGAGGTCAGTGCCTACATTCTAATCCCATTGTTCTAAGGTTTATTTTATTTATACATCCAAGAATTAGGGTATAACCCAGAGGTTTGGGGGAATTGGGGGGGTGATAGGGTTCACCAGAGATAGAGTGGGGAACAGAACAGGTGGATTGACTGTTCGAACTCATGCTGTGGCGACTACAGACAGCTTCATAGTGCTGAGACTTATACCCCTTGTGCCCCGCAGGGATACCCTCCTGTGGGTGAACAGGGCTGTAAGTCCCAGCACTATCAAGTTATCGCTAGCCACTGTATGAACATCATGAGTTTGATTCCCAGCCAGGGAGCTGACCCGCATGATACAGCAGACCTCTCCTGTCTCACCTGCTGCTCCCCTCAGCTGTATATTTCAGTCAATCTGCCTGTTCTGCTCCCCACTCTGCCTATGGTTAATCCTCTTACCCCCCCACACCTTTGGCCTGTACCTTCGCTCTCGTATGTATAAATAAACAAATCCTTTTTTAAAAAACTGATTTGAAGAGAATTTATTAACTGGTGAACTTCACCCAGTTATGTCAATAGTAAATGTTTAACAACTGCTCTATAGAGAAAAATGCCCTGATTTTTAGCATTTCTTGATTTCTGTAGTGTAAATATTCCCACTATGCCCTATTTTAAGCTATCAGCCTGTTGTCACTGAATGCAAAATTGGGGGAAAATGTGAATAATTGACTTTCATGAGCTTGTCTCAGCTGGCTCCAGCATACCACTGGCTTCACTTCAGAATAATCTGTCCACAAGTTAATCTTGTTGGGGGAATCCCTAAATGTCAACGTCTAGAAGTCTTTTCTCTGGTGTCATTTAATATCTCAAGGGAAAAATCCTCCAGTCTCCTGTCTAGAAGGTATATCCCTAACTTCCAACATTCTTGAAGCAAGGCAAGACAAAGAGGCTTGTATCTGTCTCCTACTTGTGTTGTGTCTGCTAGATTCTACTTTAAAGCTGTTCCCATTCAGTCTCTAGGGGATAAACCTATCTGTTCTAAGTCAGGTATGTGTGGAGAGAAGTCACTTGGTTGCTCTGGGGGACTGACTGTTCTGTATATACACATATAACAACTTACCAGTTTTTGATTCCATGCTTCAGCCCAATCTTCTGTGATAAATGGCAATCCAAATCATGGATCTCAGGAATAGTGAAGTGTAAACTAGTTCTCATTGGTGTCCCTTCCACAGGCACATGTGTTTTACCTCTTGAATGTAGGTCAGTTCCTACTCTTATCTCTTCAGCAAACATTTACTTTAAAAGTTTTTTAGAATTGTTTGTTCTTTGAAGTTTTTCCTTGCACTTGTTGTCTTTCTAGATTTCTGTGTCTTCTTTCCCCCTTTATTGTCATTTTAATGGGTTTAGGGAAGGAGAAGTCATGTCTAGGATTCATTTGCATGTTTAATCAGAATCTTTCCTTTAGCTGATACTCATTTTGTTCCATAGGAAAGATGACAGTATGTTAGCGGTCTAACAGAATAAGAAATGACTGTATCTATAGTTGTAATTTTATTTTACTTTATTCTTTGGTTAGCAGAGGAAGTAATGGGGTTAGAGATGTAGTAACTAATCAAATTTTCAGTTTTTTCATTTTTAGTTTCAGAATTCTGATTATGCTTTTTTGCATAGTCCAAGAAAAATTGATAATAAAGCCAAATGAAACCAGGATTTGACTCAGAACTTTGAGGCTGAATCCTGGTTCCACTGCTTAGTAGTTACGTGGCCATGAGCAAGTTAGCCTCTTTGAGTCTTAGCATCCTCCTCTGGATAAAAATCCATGCCCAGTTTTTTCCCACCAAATTACTGTAAGGGCTAAGTGAGGTAATGGAAATAAAGTGCTTAAGGAACTTTATATGAGCAACTAAAGTGAATTTTAAATGCCTGCCTGAGACTACACAGTCATTTCTTTTCAAAAACCTTTTCCCTTTGCAAAGCAGCAGCAGCTATCTACCCACCTGGGTTTATACATGTCTTTTTTCTTTCTCCTTTTCCTAATAACCCTGTCCTTCTAAAATGTTAAAAAAAAAAAGAAAAGAAAAGGAAAGAAACTTCCAATGAGGAAGTATTATGAATCATTTTTGCTTTCCACCTAATTCAGAAGCAAATGTGGGGATTAGGGATTCAGCTTGGTGATCCCTACTGAGTAGAAAGTACATCTTCTGAAAGGTGTGAGTTACACTCAGCCTGTTTAATGAGTCAATGTGTTTCTATTGTTGTCTTCACTCCTCCTCCCCACTTCAGCTTAAAAGCCTGACTAAAGATGTAATTCAGGCAGATGCAGTTGTCCCAGCAACAGGAGCCTACCCTGCCAATGTGCCTGTTACTCTTCACCCACTTTTGTCTTGCCCAGATGCTGCTGCAGATTGCTGATGATTTTATCGAGAGTGTGGTAACAGCAGCCTGCCAGCTTGCTCGGCATCGCAAGTCCACAACCCTGGAGGTGAAAGACGTCCAGCTGCATCTAGGTACGTGTCTCCTTTCTTCCCGAGATCTCCACACTATTGCTCCCTCATAACTATCAAAAAAGGTAGTCAGAGGAATCTTCATCCCAGAACCAGACTTGCAGGCACTGGGACTGGTATAGCCATTAAATAGCAGTGTTACATAGAGAAAAGCAGCATCCACGGTAGCAGGAGAGAGCCCAGGCACTCAGCTTACTACTTTCTAATTGTATTCCCTTATCTTTCCTTCTTGTTTTCTCTTAGCCCTGTTTCCATAATTCTAAAGTAGGAATCATAATATTCTCCTTACAGGGTGAGGGGCCTGTCACAAAGTTTGAGCTTAGTAAATA
Organism: Galemys pyrenaicus; assembly: GCA_019455555.1. Lineage (NCBI taxonomy): Eukaryota > Metazoa > Chordata > Mammalia > Eulipotyphla > Talpidae > Galemys > Galemys pyrenaicus. The sequence continues at coordinate 7,892,140 of JAGFMF010012145.1, read as the reverse complement.
TGACTGTTCTGTCTCCACATTCAAATAATGGTATTTCCCTTCCAGTTTTTAGCCTATTTTATGCATTTTTCTTCAAGAATATTATTATAATCATGATGTACATATAATCTGTACCTAACAAACACTAAATTCAAACTTGGACTTTTTCTGGAAGATATTCCTCTAGGGCCTCCCTGATGGCGCAATAGGTTGAGTGCCGCACTGTGAAGCATCCGCAGCACAGGAGCACTAGTTCAATCCCCGGCCAGAGAGGGGACCCACATGGCATGGCAGGCCTCTTCTTCCTCGCCTGCTGCTCCCCTCAGCAGTGTATTTCAGTCAGTCTGACTTTTCTGCTCCCCACTCTGTCTCTGGTGAATCCTCTAACCACCCACGTCTCTGAACTGTACCCACCCAGCTTGTATGCATAAATAAATAAAATCTTTAAAAAAAAAAAGATATTCCTGGTTACATTGGTAACCATAATTGCATAAAAAGTAATAAACCTCGCTCTACATTAGTTATAATACCACCAAAACAAAGTGAATAGTCAAAAAAAGGAAGTAATTTATTACTACAAAGACAGTCACACTGTCTTTTTGTTGTGAATGAGGCAGAAGACAGTAAAGGAGTCACTGCACGTCAGCCCATGACTGACTACTCGAAGGCTTCCTTCCCAAGTATCCAGAAGATATTGCTTGGGGAGCCACTGGTTGCCTGTTTTGGTTAATATTACTAGTATTAACAGCAAAGGACAGGTATTCCAGTCATCTATTGTTTTGTAACAAACCACCCCAAAACAGTAACTTAAAAGACAGTTGTGCGTTTTGTTTATAAGTTGTTTATTTTGTTCATAAGTCTAGGAATTGACAGGGCTTAGCCAGACAATTTTGCTAAGCATTTCTCATGCAATTAATCAAGTGGTAGCTGGGACTGAGACTGTCTTGAAAGAAGTCTCCTAACACTGCCATAACAGAGAGCAATAAACCAGATGGCTTATAACAACAGAATTTATTTTGTTGTTTTATTTGTCCTCAAACTTCTGGAAGTCGAAAGTTTAAGATCAGAGTGTCAGCTTCCTGGCAGTACTTCTTGGGCAGTACTTCCTCCAAGCCCATAGTGAAGAATCCTTCCTTGCCCCTTAGCTTCAGGCCGTGGCCAGCTATCTTGGCATTCTCTAGTTTGCTACGGCAGTGCTCCGATCTGTATCCAGTTTGTAGACGTAATACAGACTATCTTACTAGAAAATGAATGTCCTACTGTTTTGGAAAAACAAGGAACATATAAGACAAAATTGTGAAATTTCATCCTGTAGGAATCATAGCAATGGTTTTTACAATTTGGCAAAAGCTTAGCAACCTTAACATGGCCTCCCCTGTGTGTGTCTCTGTTCCACTTCTCATAGGATGTCCGTCATAGTGGGCTAAGGGCCTCCCTGCTTCTGTATGACCTCTTCTTAGCTAGTTATATCTGCAGTACCCCTATTTCTGGTGCACGCTGAGGTACTGGGGTTTGGACTTAAACATATGTTTTTGAGGGATCCAATTCAATACAAAACAGAGTTTCATTGTGTCCGTGTCTGATGTCTGGGCTAGGGACTCAAGAAGGTGACTCCTCTGGTCTCTCTCTGTTCTGTCTATATAATGTCACTGTATATATTGCAGTCCCAGGATAGCTGAAAGCCCCCAGAACCAGTATCCCATAACCTCCTGAAAGAAACTACGTGGCCTTTTCTAACCCAGTCTGTAACGTCACACGGCACCACTTGTACTGAATTGTTTTTTGGGTTTTTGTTAAGATTTATTTACTTATGTATACAAGAACTGGGGTACAGGTCAGAAGTGCAGGGGGTGAGAGGATTCTCCAGAGACAGAGTGGGGAGCAGAATAGGCAGATCCACTGAAATTCTGCTCCCCAGTCTGTCTTCTGGTGAATCCTCTCACCCTCTCACTTCTGGCCTGTACCCCAGTTCTTGAATGCATAAATAAATAAAATAAATATTTTAAATAAATAAATATATTGCCATATGCACTTAAATATGTGTATTTGTGTCTAGCAGATACTCTCTTTAAAGTGACTACATATTTGTTCTGACCCACTTTGTGTTGATTGTAAAATTTAATTTGTGGAGAATAATCTTAGTGTCATAATATTAGCAGAAGACTTCAGACATTTTTATTTTCAAAGAAATATTGGAAGAGAGCTATATATAAAATTATTCTAGACCCAAATAAGAATCATCTATTCACTGAATATTTACTGTACATTAGACACAAAATATGACTGTGAAACCTCCTATGCTCAATTTGATTTAAGTATATGCCTGCCTGGAGTAAAACAAATCTGCAAAACAAATGTTTTCAGTGCTTTAGGGGAGTATGATCAAAGAGTCCCCATGTAACTCCTTTTGAGTAAAGACTTACTCCCCTAATGTCTTGTAAGTAGACTTCACACAGTTCTTCATGGGTTTGGGACACCACATAGCTACTATGCCTCTTACTGCCAAAGTGGAATAAGCAAAATCCCGCCTCCAGCAACTTGTAGTGGCGATTTTACAGGAATGTCCAGTAGCACAGGGCATGGAGCCGTGGTGTGCACATACCTGCATCTGTGTCCTTCCTCTGAGTATTAATCCCAGCCTGGGATTGCATTATGTCATTAGGCTCCCAACCACCCTGTGAAGTGCACATTGCTAGTGTTACCACCAGGTAAAAGGTGAAAAAACTGAGAATCTCATATGGCTCCACAGGGAAACCACAGAGCTGGGACTCTGCTCTTAACTCCAAGATGCTAGGAATATCGTTCTGTTCTTCCTCTTCCTTTGGGTTTGAGAGGAATTGCTTTGAGCATAAGAGGACAACTAAAGAAACAAATTACTTTGCTTCTCTGTGAAACCGTATGGAAACCTTGTGCTCAGCTCTCACTGCTTCAACTAATCTACCCCTTCTTTTTTTTTTTATCTTTTTTTTTTATTTATGCATACAAGCACTGGGGTACAGGCCAGAGGTGTGGGGGGGTGAGAGGATTCACCACAGAGCGGGGAGCAGAACAGGCAGATCAACGGAAG
>JAGFMF010012145.1:7829144-7889037 GCA_019455555.1 Galemys pyrenaicus | reverse complement strand
ACAGGCCAGAGGTGTGGGGGTGGTGAGAGAATCCACCAGACAGAGCAGGATGCAGAACAGGCAGATGGACAGAAACACACTGCTGAGGGGAGCAGCGGGTGAGACAGGAGAGGTCTGCTATGCCGGGATTGAACTCGTGCTGCAGTAGCTGCAGTTTGCTTCATAATGCGTTGCTTAACCCACTGTGCCACCAGGGCGGGCATTTTTTGCAAGGTGAAATGGTGTCTTTTTAACCTTGAAGGTGCCGCATTCAATTTCCATTCCCCTTTTGTGTTCCAGAGAACCTCTCTGTAGGCTTACTGGTTTGGTTACCCCTCCCTCCATCTTAAAAGGACAGGTTTATTAGGAAAAGGAGGAGAAAGGAAAAGAGAAACACCTGTGCATAGACACAGGCGGGCAAGAGAGCTGCTGCAGGCTTACACTGATAAGTACAGTTCACTCACTGATTGAATTAGCCCTCCCAGAAGCTTGCTTGTGGGTCACACTGCGCCCCTGACTCTGCTCGCCCAGTCCCCTTATCTCTGCTGTCTCTTCCTTGTAGAGCGCCAGTGGAACATGTGGATTCCAGGATTTGGCTCTGAAGAAATTCGACCCTACAAAAAAGCTTGCACCACAGAAGCTCACAAACAGGTGAGGAGCCATCAGAGCCCCGGGACAGCCACACTGCTCTCAGCTGTCTCAGGGAGTGCAGCATCACCGTCCCTGTGGGTGACACTTCCCGGACACGGAACTTCACTTCCTGGTCAAAGTCAGAGGGCCAGAGGCAGCAGCCTCCAGGAAAGCGATTATATTGTTGCTTCCCTGTTCACACATAAGCCCTAGGGACTTTTTCCTTTACTCTGATGGACACCATTTAAAGCTGTTGATTCTAAGTTCTTCTAATGTGGGTGCATCTTGGTCAACCAGAGTGAACAAATCAGTAAATTGTCTGGTGATAGTAAAATGTGATCTGAATGTTTTCCCTGATGTTTGTGGTAGATAGTGGTGGTATCAGTTTTCCTTTACTGTAGGTGAGCAAGTGTGAAATGTCAGCTGCCTTTAATTATAGCAACAGACATGAAACAGAGGACCCTCTTCCTCAGCTGCCCTGTCCTGTATGTTCCCGAGAGCTGCCCCCTGTGGTGTTAGACCATCCTGCCTGCAAGCCACACGTGGATGTCCCAGAAAGCTCCTGGCCCTAACCTGTGTAATCACTTCTCTCTCTCTCCTTTCAGAGAATGGCTTTGATCCGGAAAACAACCAAGAAATAACACATGGCAAGGTCAGGGAATGGACAACAATGTATTTGGAGATACTTGAGCTGAAACCTCAGCCATCTCATCCTTGGAATTTTTTTTTTTTAATGCTTTACAGAGAAGCATATATTTTTTATTAACAGTGCAGCAATATAATGACTGAAAGGATCTGCCAAAAGAATAAAGCCTCCTACCCCAACTTGCAGTCCCTTTTCCCTGCGGTATCAAAAGAGGAACAATGTATCTTCCAGAGAAGATTTTATTTCTGGTTTACTATATAAGTGATTGAATATGGGACAAAGCATTATGGGACAAAGCATTATGGTCTTGTTTGGTGAGACAGTATTAGCAGGATTTGTAGAGTTTTCTGTTTCCTTCTCCCTTCCCTCTTTCCTGTACTTTGTAATGTCAGTGTTTATATGAATATGACTCTCATTTGCTTTTCCAGAATAAAGAAGTTATTAATCGAAAGTTAGAGGGTGCGTGGCTTACAGCCTTTGAAGTGCCACAGGGAGTTAGGACAAGGAGACTGGCTGTAGCTCTGTAGTCAGCAGGTGGCAGCACCATTGTTAATTTTGTGATCGAGGAAGAAACCCAGGGACGGTCCATTATTTCACTCCAAGGAAGGCCATCCCATCCTATGGCGTTTCTCTGCCATAAAGATTGGGCAGGGTAACCTTGCATGGACCCCGACTGAAGAGGGATCCTGGTTTTGGCAAAACTGCTTTTGACCTGTTCTTCTGGAACTGTTGGAGAAAGTTGTATTCATCCTTGACTCTAAGAAAGGATGGCAGCAGTCTTGGGGAAAGGCCTGTCTGTGCAGCTGCCTGTCCTTAGTTGTTGCTGTCCCTGATCCGGGTATTTTCACCATGGTGCAGAGGAAGCCAGGCCTCTTGAGACCTCAGGGTCATGACCTTCAGTGGCACTAGCATCATCCTGTCCTGTGCCCAACATGGCCCTTGTGGATCGTGAAGCTTCATGATCCTGGGCTTCGTGGACCATGGGCTTCAGGGAATGTGGCTGTTCACCCATGGGTCGCCAGCACAGGCACATCCACCTTGCCCTGCTTTGCTCCTCTGCTTCTTGAAGTTTGGCCTAAGATGGACTCTGCTTTTCACTCCCTCCCACTCTGAGTGTGGCTCCATGACCCCCCTCTTCACAGCCTCGTAGATCTCTTGAGTGAGCAGCCCAAAAGCTGTGCCAATGTTGCTGTTGCTTTTGGCCGAGGTCTCGACATAGCGGGCACCCAGAGAGGCAGCCAGCTTCTCCCCTTCCTCTGGCCTCACCTGTCGCTCAGCCTCCAGGTCACTCTTGTGACCTACCACCAAGAAGAGGATGTTGAAGGGTTTCACTTTCTCCAGAGCCTCCTGATGCCATCGGGTGATGTTCTCGAAGGATGTTCTATTGGTGATATCAAACAGCAAAAGGCCTCCGGCTGAGTTCCGATAATAGGAGCGAGTCACTGACCTCGGCAGCCAAGAAGGAATCCCGAGTTAGTTTTGAATCCTCCATTGAGGACAGAAGGGAAGGGAGAAGGGAATCAGGGCAGTTGAAAGGAAAGAACTGGTGTGGAGTTTAAAAAAAAACTCATGCCTTAATCAGCGGTGACAGGTAAGTGATTTCGTCTATCTGAGTCTTGTCTGCTTATTGAGGGGTTTGTTATTTCTGCCTTGCAGGGCAGTGGGCTCTGTGATGAACAGAAACACAGGGAACAATCCTGTGACAATTTTATATTTAAAATTGATTTTTTATATCAATTTTATATTTAAAATTTATATTTAAAATTGACGATGCTGCAAAGGAGAGGCTCACAGGGCAAGGAAGGAGGCCTGACCCAGTGGGGGGAAGTGCTGTCTGAGGAATGCAGGTGAAGGGGGTGGGATCCCCTTCAAGTTGGGAGAACTTATGTCACCAGCCCTGAAGTGAGTTAGGTCAGGCTTTGTAGGGCCTTATAGGCCCAGCAAAGAGTGGGCTTTATCCAGAAAGAAGGATTATAAGCAGGAGCAGGACACAGGCTTGCATTTTGAAAAGATCACTCTGGCAGACTCCGTTCAGCCTGTCTGAACAGACTAGAGGGGCAGTGGGAGGACAACCGTGGTGGAAGCGAGAGATTCGTTAGAGGGCTACCGCCTGGTAAAGTAAGGAGAAAGGTAAATTTGAAAGCTGTGTAAGTGGTACACACGGGCCTTGGTGACCGGATGTGGGGGTCCGTAAGAAAGCGGTGTCCCCGAGTGACTGTAAGAGATCCTCTGACTTGCTGTCCACTGCTGGTGCAACTCAGCCCCCAACCTGGTGTCACACTGTCTACCTCCCCACGCCCACTTTGCTTTAGCCTCCAGAGCCTAACGTCCTGCTGAGCACGGAGGACTCAGCACAGGAGGAGCCAGAGGGTAGCAGGCTGATGGACTCGTGTGCGATAGGGGCAGTTGTAGAGTGTTTACCAGTGCCTGGCAGTGCTAAGCCCCTTCCCTGGATAAGCTCATGGTGTGTCCCTAAAAGCCTGAAGAAGAAATACTACACCTACCATGTATCAAGAACTTTACTTACAATAGCTCATTCAATACCATTTTCCAATGCGGAGACTAAGACTTAGAGTGTTCGAGTAATTTACCCGAGATCACACAGCTAGAGTGACAGTGCTGAGATTTCAGCCCAGTCCATCTGACTCCAGAGCCTGCGCACTTCACTGTGCCCCAAACCATCTTCCCAAGTCCTTGGAGACCGATGGGAGTGACTAAGGGATAAGAACAGCATGTGCAAAGGCCCAGAGGTGTGAAGAAGCTAACCAGTCAGTGTAGCTAAAGCACAAGGTATAGCATTAGGAGAGAATGCCAGAGATGAGCAGAAAGTGCACGTGGGGGCGGCAGCCTAGGCTCAGTGGTGTGGCCCTGTGCCTCGAGGCTGCCATGTGTACGTTCTTGTGTGCACCTATGTGCATCTTTCAGGGAGTGAGAAGGGGTGTGATGTGGGAGCCCAGCATGCTGACTCCGGGCTTCCCACCCCTCTTCAGCCTGACTGACATCTCTCTTAATTGGTGGCCATCTTAAGGCAAGGAAGTAAAGTTCCATCTGATGAGAATTATAATGCTAAAAGCAGGCACATGAAAAGTTTGAAAACTACTGCACAGGTAATGGGGAGCCAGTGAAGTTTTAGATGGAGGACCCAGGCGATTATAGTTGCATGTTAGAAAGTCTTCCTCAGGCTGCCAGTGTGGAGAGTGGAATTGGAACCAGGCAGGAAGGGAACCAGCCAGGAGTTGCTGCAGTTGATTTGAATAAAGGTAAAGGAATAAGGCTTGAAAGACTTTCCTGAGTAAGAAGTGACCAAAATGCAGGTGTTTGAACAGCAGATTTTACTTTTTTGAGAGAAAAAGGAGCCATCCAGGACCAGGACGCGCTCCAGGAGAGGGTCACCTGTGCCAGCATGAGGTGAAGCATGGAGGAGGCGGTCAGAGCTTGGACCAAGATCTTACAGTGACCCTCAGTTAGAAAAGAAAAGGCCCCTCCAAGTCCCTGTTGTAGCCCCTTACTTTGTAGGTGAGAGCACCAAGGCCTGAACAGGCGACCGGCTGTCCAGAGTCACTGGGCAGCCAGGACGCAGACCTGTGTTGTTGCTCTTGCTTCTAAACTAAACCTCCAAAGTTTCTCTTGCCCCTTCCCTTCCTAGTGGATGGGCTCTCCCTCTCAGGAGTGATGGTGTAGAAGGCAGGGGGTAGTGCCAAGCCCAGGGGCCTGCTGTTGCCACACTCACCAGAACCTTTCCTGGCCCGCTGTGTCCCAGAACTGGAGCTTCACCTGGACCCCAGGCTCGACTTCCATGAAGTGCACAGAGAAGTCCACTCCCACCGTCTGGTTGACACCCTCCACAAAGATGTCCTCCGTGTAGCGTCTCAGCAAGGACGATTTGCCCACAGTCGCGTCTCCTAGGAGGATGATGCGGAACTGGTAGTGCCAGAGGGTGTCCATGGGCACAGGAGGCCACAAGACACTGAAGGCAAGGAGAGGCGCGCAGCAGAGCCAGAGCCCCAAGGTGCTCAGGGGCCTCTAGGTCTAGGCTTCCAGGACACGCCCAGACCTGGGCTTGGCAAAGCCACCGTGGCACCTCTGCGAGGACATGTCAGAGTGCTGTTTGGAACCACCTTGCAGGGCTGGTCCCCTCAAGACAGAAGGAGGGCTTCCCCAAGCAGAGGACCTGGTCCTGGATCCGTTGTGAGCAGTCCCCGTGGGTAGCTTAAAAGATGGTGGGCAGCAGCCCCACAGGCGACGATGTGCCTCCTTCCTCCACGCTGGCCTCAGTCCCAGCCCCACGCCTATACCTGCAGGAACGAGGGTGATGCAATGTGAAACTTGCCTTTCCGGCCTGAGCCTTTGCCATGAGGTGGCCCAGCCAGGGGCCCTGGAAAGATCCTCCCACACCTGTCAACAGACAACACCCATTCCTTGCCAGGCCAGGATCCCAAGAAGAGCATCCATAAAACTAGAGGGAAAGTAAAAAGGGATTGGGCATTCCTGGTGATACTTGAAGCCGTAGTATGTGTAAAAGGACTTCTTTATATTATTTTATACTTTATTCCAGCTTATTTATACTTGGATATTTGAAAATTCTATAGTAGTTTAAAAGCCCAGTGTCTCCCTCCCCAAAAGAGTCAGCCCTGGCCTTGAAAGCTACAGTCTAGTGGGGCGGTAAAATTCAGGCAAGAGGGTCTGAAATCTCCAAAAATGAGCCACTTGTGCCCTGAAGGCTCAGGGAAGGGATTGGTATCTCAGATAAGGTGGCATTTGGGTTACACTTCGAAGGGAAAACCAAGTGTTGACAGGGTGGAGCTTGGGTACTCCAGGCAAGGGAACAAGACATGAAAGACAAAGGGGCCTTAACAGAACGAACATCTGCTGGGCACACACACTGTCACCTTTGATCCTCCCGCAGACCTGCAAGGCAGGAGTGCTCGCTTCATGAGGAGCTGAGGCTCAGCGGTGGGGGACAGAGCTGAGGCCTGCCCAGAGTCTTCTGTCCCAGTCTGTGCCGCTGGGCAGGCTGTGTCCTCCCTCTTCACCCACTAGATTTCCAAGCCTCCCTCAGCAGGCAGGCAGCAGACAGATCTTGGTTCTGTTACTTCTATGGGCAAAGGGGGGAGATTTGGGCCTGGACTTTAGCCAAAGATATGTGGGAACAGGATGTTTCAGGCTAAGGAAGCTCACTAAACCATGTCACAGCTGCTATGGCTGGGGTTGGCCAGGGTGTCAGCTTTGCATGCTCAGAGTACCTGGAGATAAATCCAACTGGAAGATTCTAGAACTTACCCTTAGTAAGAAAGCAGAGTCCATATCTCCAGTCCATATCTCCAGAAGGGGGCTGGAGTTTTGTTAGCATTGAAATCCCTGCTATTTCCCCAAAGAGGTTACTTTGGTAGTCTCTGTTAAGTGGTTCATAGTAATTAAAACAGTGATTAATAGCAAACCCTTCGAGGAAGGAGAGGACTGCCATTTTGTGAATTCCCAGTGTGAATAGCTCTACTGTCAGTATTTCATCTAATCCTTTCTAAAGCCCTGTGAGTGAGGTATGAGCCCCATTTTATAGACTAGTCCCATTGTGGCTTAGCCCAGGGCTCCCCAAGCATAGAGTGGAGCTGAGGTTCAAGCCTGGGTTTGACTGCAAAGTTTGCCCTATTAGCTGGGGTGATGTGGTGGTAAAGAGGAGGTGATAGTTACCTGAGTGTTGCAGGCACATCAGATAATACTCGAGAGGGCTGAGGCCTGGGGTTGCCCAGGAAAATCACGTGCAAAGCCCAGGGCTGCTAGTGGTTCAGAATTTGGCAGGGCAACGTGGTGGAGATGCAACAAGCACCAGGTTAGGAAGGACCTGGGCTGGGACAGAAGGATTTGGATTTGGATTTTCTCCTGTTGCCAAGAGGGCCCTGAGAATTTGAAGGAGGGAGTAGTAGGTAGGTCAAATCTGTACTTAAAAAAGATCCCTGGGGCCTTCCTGGTGGCCTAGGGGTTAAATCTCAGCACTATTACCTCTGTGAGCTGAGTGGGCGGGGCACCCACTGGGCGTAGCAAACCTCTCCTGCTTCACCTGTTGCTCCCCTCAGCAGTATATTTCAGTCAATCGAACTGTTCTGCTCCCCGCTCTGTCTCTGGTGAATCCTCTCACCCGCTGCACCTCTGGCTTACACCCCAGTTCTTCTACACACACACACACGTACCCCTGTGGGGCAGTGTGGATACTAAATCACAGAGATACCCTAGAGGCCGGAGACTCCAGAGGAGACAGACCAGAGAAGCTGGACTGTGACAATGATGGCAGGCTTGCTCCCAGGGGATGGTGTCTGCTTCTGAACTGTGGTGGGAGATGCTGTTCAAGTTTTGGGGGTCACCTGCTCCTCTGAGCCTCTTTGCTGCTGAGTCCTGCCTTTCCTCCAGCCAGCAGGCTGGGCAGGGCTACCACAGGGAAGGGGGCCCGGGAAGAGTGGACAAGGCACTCAGCCACATTTCACATCTGAAATGGAGATGATCTCGCTGCCCTTCCAAGACTGTTTTTAAAAGGGGAAGCATGGAAGCAGCAGCACGCAGAGAGACCTTCCCCAGGCCCAGCCGCCAAGGGGAGAAAGCTAAGAAACTTACCCTGGTAAAAAAACTTGCCAAGAAACCTAGAAGGAGGGATTGTCAGAGGTCACAGATTCCTGAGGAAGAAGCTGATGCTGGGTTTGACCTTCAGCCTAGTCTAGAGTTGCCAGGAGGACTGGGTCTTAGAACACCTTCCGGCATTAGGTCAGCCTTGGCTGAGGGCTGCCCCTGGGGTGGGCTGGTCTGGGGAGTGCTGCCAACTGAGGTCGCATCCCACAGCCCCCAGCAGCTGGGGGAGGAGGGGAAAGTGGAGAGCAGGTTGTGGGTTCTTCAGGCCTATAAGCGGATGTTGAGGCTAATCACAGTGTCCCCTCTGTGCCCAGCACAGGAACTGCTCCTTCGGTTCCAGCCTCCAGCTCCAGATCCAGCCTCCAGCTGTGGGGGTGAGGTGGGACACTGAGCAGAGATTCCCTGTCTGAGGCCCCACCTTTAATCCCATCTCAGACTCCCACGTTTAAGGACCTAAGGAGGCTCCAGGTTAGGCTTGCCTTGAAATTCCCTGCACCCCTGTTCGACTGGGCTGTGGCGTCCAGACGCTGAGCATCTGCGCATCCACACCCAGGAATGAAGCCAGAAACGTCCACGTCCAGCCAAGAGGAGACAGCGCCATGACAGTTCTCAACACTCAGTTCTCACCAGGCGGCAGAGCACAGCACACGGCAGGCCCACTGTCTCAGCCACACCCACACCCTCCATCTTGTGGGCCCCACTGACAATAAGGACTTGGAGCCAAGGACAGGAAATTGCACAGCTGGCCTCTTAGATCTTTGGGGGGGAGGGGGGTGGAGAGGCTAAGCTCTGATACCTCAGAATCCAAGAGGTGTGACAGGGTCAGGCTACTGTTTATGAGGCCTTTGGAGACATTCTGCCTTTTGCCCTCCAGAGAGGCGGCAACTCTCCCCGTCCCACAGGCTCTGCAGGGGTTGCCCCTGCTTTACTCTCCCCCTCCAGGATCAGCACTGGCACAGGCCTGGCTTCTGCTTCCTGGGGGGTGGCCTCGGGATTTGGATGAGGCGGACACCCCCCCAGTCCTCCTCCAACTTGATGTCGCCTTGCTGCAGGGCCTGCCGGATGGCTTCTGCGAGCGTGTCGAAGGCCAGATCCACATTGTGCTGATTCTGGGCTGAGGTCTCCAAGAAGGCCATGCCCAGGGACGCAGCCAGCTCCTCTGCCTCCTGGACTGAGACACAGCGGGTGCTCTGCAGGTCACTCTTGTGGCCAACCAACAGGAAGATCACCTTGTCAGGGCCCTGAGAGGCCATCACCTCCCGGTACCAATCTCGGATGTGTTCAAAGGACTTCCTGTTTGTCACATCGAAGACCAGCAGGACACCCACCACGTTCCGGTAAAAAGACCTGGTGACGCACCTGATGGGGTGGGAGGTAAGTTGGGAGAGGTTGAAGTCTTCAAGTCACTGCCTCACACCTGTCTCGGCTTCATTTCACCCAGAGCTTCTCTGCCCCTCTCCGTATCTCTCGCAAGAGAGTGTGAGCGCCCCAGTCAGGGCGCAAACTTCATTCTCCCGTCCTGACCTTTCCTCTGTACCTGGAGGAAGCCGGCTAGTTCCCTGATTGCAGATCCTCATTTCCCCATTCCCTGGGGGTCTTATGCATCCCTCAAGGCCAACACCAAGTCTCTCTTCCTTCCCACCTCCCTCTGCTCCTGTGGACTCTCAGCAGCCGGGTCACTCATCCCCTGGCTTTCACTGCTGGAGTCTGTGGGAAAACCAGAGTGATTCCATCTTGTGTGGACACCATCTTAGGCGGGTGACCAATAACTGCCCCACCCTGGGGAGACAACCAGCTTCCCCGTTGTTCCTTCCAGCTATGGTAACCTGCGCTCGTGACCCAGAGGCTACTCTGCTCATCTTAGTAGGACAAAGATGGAGTGACGTGTCCCCCTGACATCTGGTGTCACTGGTCTTACACAAGAGTGATCATGTGCACTCCACGGCCATGCAGGTGGAGCAGATACAGATTCGGTCTCGGCCAGAAGTTCTGTCACCAGCTCCAGGGGGACCCCTGCATGTAGGCTGCCCTTAAATAAGCTTTAATTGTGTCATGGACACTCTGCTTCCTCCTTCAGATTCAAGTATTCCTTCTCAATTTGGGGGAACTTACTGGCTCCCCGGCGGACAGGCCCCTGCCCCCCCCCCCCCCCCCCCCCCCCCCCCCCCCCGNCATGGACACTCTGCTTCCTCCTTCAGATTCAAGTATTCCTTCTCAATTTGGGGGAACTTACTGGCTCCCCGGCGGACAGGCCCCTGCCCCCCCCCCCCGCCCGCCCCTTCAAGGTCTGAGCGTTCCTCAGGACGCACCCAGGTCTCAGGCATCGCTCAGGGGCCTCCCACTCAGCGCTATTTGCGAGTGGAAGGACCAGAGACCCAAGTCTGGGGCCCTCAGACTCCACTGAGGAAAGGCCCTGCTAGGGGTACAGGGGGTGAACCCCGCGCTCCCCGCCCCACGCGCACCTGAAGCGCTCCTGGCCCGCGGTGTCCCAGAGCTGCAGCTTGACTCGAGGCCCGGCCCGCAGCTGCAGCGGGCGGCTGTAGACCTCCATGCCCACCGTGGGCCCCGACTCCAGCTCCGGCTCCAGCCCCGCCCGCAGCTCCGCGGTGCCCCGAGCGCCCGCCACGTAGCCCCGCAGCAGCGACGTCTTGCCCACCGCCGCGTCCCCCAGCAGCGCGATCCGAAACTGGTAGCGGCAGCTCCCGGCCTCCATGGCTTTCGCCTCCGGGTACCCGGTCGCGGCCCTTTGTCCAGCCCCGCCCCCGCCCCCGCCCCCGCCCCCTGAGTGGCCCCAGGACCGACAGGCATCCTGGGTCGCCTGACTCTGGAGAGCCTGGGGCTGTTTTCAGCACCGAGGGGTCAGGGAGGAGGAGAGATGGAGGGGGTCCCCCTGCCTCTCCGAGCCTCAGTTTTCTCCTCTGCAAAATGGGACTAATACACCCAACTATTGGCGCCCCCCTGGTGGCACATGGGTTAAGTCGCAGCTCTGTGAAGCATCAGCAGCCACTGCAGCACGAGCTTGATCCCTGGCCAGGGAGGTGACCCCCATGGCACAGCAGACCCCTCCTCCCTCGCCTGCTGCTACCCTCAGCAGTGCATTTCAGTCTATCTGCCTGTTCTGCTCCCCACTCTGTCTGGTGAATGCTCAACCCCGCACCTCTGGCCTGTACCCCAGCTCTTCCATGTATAGACAAAAAAAAAAAACTTTAAAAAATATAATAATACTCCCTACTTTACAGGATAGAGATGATTAAACTAGATCAACTGGAAGGAACAGCCTCTCCATTCTATCCTTACAGGGCCAGGCTTCTCTGCAGTCCCACCCACCTTGACTCCCCCACTGGGCCCCCTGCTGGGCTTAGAGGATCACTTTACAAGCCAAGCTTTATAGATGGCTCCTCCCCACCCAGGTATCCCTGTCCTAGAGCCCTACTGGCTTGGCCTCCTGTTCAGTGTGCAGGGTCAATGTTCACCAGTCTCCATTCCTCCTGCAGAACTGTGCTGGGACCCCAGGGGCCCTGAGAAGGATTGTGCGGCAGTGGCACAGACACAGGCAACTGCAGGTGCAGAGGGAATGCGGTTGGCCTGTGAACCCACAGTGGAGATGTATGAGGCCAGATGGTCTGTTCCTTGTGCTTTGTGGGCAGCACCCTTTGGGGCCATGGTGTGTCCATTTTAGGTTGAGGTTCAGATGTGTCTCGTCTCCATCACACAGAAGTGCAGGGACTCTCGTGCAGGTTCATGTCACTCTTCATTACCCCCTTACTGCCTAGAGGGGACTACAACGCAGGTCCGGGAGGCACAGGATGTGGACCCTCAGCTCCCACTTGGGTTAGGCGCAAAGGGTATGGCAGGCATCTCTGCTTCCAAATCTAGTCCACCTGGCCCTTTCCATGCTGACCCGCAGGCCAGGACATTGAGGCTGGAGTTCTGACTGGTTCTAGGCTGTCCTTTGGTTTAATCCCACTGTCCTGCTGGTGGTGTTACCTGCTGGACTTCTTTGGCCAGTGGTAGTGGAGAGGGCAGTTGTGGTGCCAGCAAGGCACGGAGAAGTTCTCAATGATTCGAGCAGATGAGTAAAGGAGGAGTCCAGGAACCCTCGGTGGCTTTTTTAGGCTTTTATTTATCAGGCGACCAGGTACACGGGGGGCCGGGAGGCTGGCAGGCCTCCCAGCACCCGGCACATCTTCACTCTCTGGCTCTCTAGCCTCTCTCTTGTCTTCCGCTCTGCTGCTCTGCTGGCGTCCTCATGACACCACCCTTTGACCGTGTCTAATCCCAGGTGCGCCCACTTGCGCATGCCCACTCAGGCACGCGTGCAGAACTGCAGGTGTCCATCATCACACCAACGATGGGAGGGCGGAAAAACCTGATAATTTTCCATTTACCCTACAGCAGTCCTTACCGTTGTGAAGCATCCTGTCATCACATCTCCTCGCACAGCCTTGTGGGTGGGTGTTGTTGTTCCATCCATTTTTATAGATAAGGAAACAGGCGCAGAGACCACTCAGTGAGGAAGACCAGAATCCAGTTGTCAGGTCTACCCCAGGCCAAAGTCTTGATTGCGATTTTTGTTTTGGGCTGGATGGAATCTGGATGTGATTTTCTTCTGGTTAACTCTAAGCAAAGCGTCAAGAAGCCACTGTCAGGTCACCAATGACCCTGGCCTTGGTGTCCAGCATGTTAGAGTCTGAAGGGCTCAGGAGTAGAGGGAGAGGAGGCTGAGACACAGGCGGGATCACTATGGATTCGGGCAAACAGATAAAGCAGAGTCCCGAAGCCCTCAGTGGATTTTTCAGGCTTTAATGCTCTCTTGGGGACCAGGCACACAGGCACCCCAGACAAGGAGGCTGGCGTGCAGGGTGGCAGGCTCGGGTTGGGCTCAGTTGCCTCTCAGCCCCCCATGAATTACCTTCTCTCTGGGTTCTCTCATGGTCTCGCCTCTTCGCCTCTCCTGTAGTCACCCAACCTTCCAAGCTGTCCTGAGTGACACCGTCCTAGCGCCCCGCCTCCAGGCTGGCTCAGGTGTGCTCAGGCCCAGCTGCGGCCACACTCCAGGTGTCCACAATCAGGCAGGCGTGTCCCGAGCCCACGCTCCCAAGCGCCTTCTGCATCAACATAATCAGGGCCCCAGGTGATAGCCACAGAGACCAGTGGTGTGAAAAGCCCAATTAATTCACTTGCCCTACTTACCCATGAGGTATGTGTTGGGGAAGGAATCCTTCCTGTCAGCTCCGCCTAAGAAGAGAGTTCGCCCCATCTGTTCCTCCATCCAAATGTTCTCACTTTGCTCTATTCATCTGAAAAATTGTATTTAGTGTCAGGCTTCTGCAGATGTCCCCAGTCCCTTCTTTTCCTTTTATTTTCCTGGTCATGCTGGTTTAATGCCATGCTTAGACCAGCAGGCATTGAGCCAGGAGGCTGTTCCCAGCGGTCCAGATTGGAGGCATCAGGTGGTGGAAAGCAAGTCCTTCACAAGCCAGCCAGTTCAGCACCCTTTTTTTTTTTTTTTTTCTTTAAGATTTATTTATTTGGGACCTCCCTGGTGGCGCAGTGGGTTAAGCAACGCACTATGAAGCAAACTGCAGCCACTGCAGCACAAGTTCGATCCCTGCTGCCAGCCAGGGAGGGGACCCACATGGCACAGCAGACCTCTCCTGCTTCGCCCGCTGCTGCCCTCGGCAGTGTGTTTCGGTCAATCTGCCTGTTCTGCTCCCCACTCTGCCTGGTGAATCTTCTCACCTCCCATGACTCTGGCCTGTACCCCAGCTCTCGTATGCATAAATATATAAATATTAAAAAAATATTTATTTATTTATGCATACGAGAACTGGGGCCAGAGGTGCAGGGTCAAGGGGCAGTGAGAGTGTTCACCAGAGACAGTGGGGAGCAGAAAAGGTAGATTTACTGAAACACACTGCTGAGGGGAGCAGCGGGTGAGACAAGAGCAGTCTGCTGTACCATGTAGGTTCCCTCCTTGGCCAGGGATAGAACTCATGCTGCAGTGGCTGTGGATTGCTTCATAGTGCTGTGACTTAACCCCTTGTGCCACCGAGAAGGCCCTGCTTTCTTTTACTGTTTATATCCAAAAGGGCAGTTTTATTATAAAAAGGGAAGGGAAGTAAAGGACACTTGCACAGACACACGTGGGCAGAAAGTGCTGCTCCCGGGAGGAACAGGTTTGTTAAAAGAGAGGGCTGCAAAGTTACAGGTGGGCACTCTTGGGTATAGAGCTGCCTCTGATGCTTTGCAGAGAAGTTTGGTGATGAGAAACACCTGCAGTGAGGCAGACAGGCTCTTCTTTTCCTACCTCAGAACTACAGAGCATCTTTCCTCTTCTCAGCCCTCTGCGGCACTGAGTGAATGGTTGGATGAGTGAATGGAAGTGGATAAGTGCTGTTCTCAGTCATTGCTCATTTGAATGCTACAGTAGAGCTGGACTTGGTGAAACCAAAGTCAGAGAAGACCTCCTGGAGGAGGTGATACTGAAACTGGGACTCCAGGGAGAAGAGGGAGCTGGGAAAGTCCTGAGGAAGGGCGTTCCAGGCACAAACAGCTGGGCAAAGACAGAGATATGAAACAGCTTGAGCAGTTTGAATCCAGCTTTCCCAGAAACCTTTGTGGTCAGAGCAAGCAGACAGTACACTGTCAGCATTAGACTCCTTCAACTTCCTCTCCTAGACCCTCCAGCTGTATGCTGGGGTCATGTGCTTGTCTCACTGCACTCGGTGCCCGAATCCAGATGTCAGCAGACCTTACCATAGGCTCATTATGTGACCTGGAGGAAAGATGACTTCTCCTCCTGATCGTGCTTCCCCTTCTGCTAAGTGAGGCCCGTCGTGGTGTCTGACCACAGGCTCGTTCTGGAGGAGCCACGTGTGTGGGTCAGACAAGGTTATGCACACTTGCATTGGACAGAGCTAGGGTTTAGCCCCACTGTCACTGACTTGCTATGTGGCCTTGGCCAAGTTTAATTGATTAATTACCCCACCTTGTAACTCATTAAGTCTGGTCATCATTTACATACCAGTTACTTACACAATAGTGAAATAAAAATACAATCCCTGCTCTTGGGGCTTGTGCACTATAACAGGGAAGAAAATAAACACACATGTAATGTGCTGTCAGGGAGCAGAAAGTGCCTAGTGTCAAGCAGGGCGATGGCTTGAAGGGTGCTGGGCTGCTATTATAAAAATAGGGTGGTCTGAGATGGTGATATTTGAACAGAAACCCTGGGAAAGTAAAGGAGTAAGGGTGGCTGTGATACACCCAGGGAGAATAGCTCCAGCATGTCCAGAGGCCCTGATGTGGATGCAGACAAAAGGTGATCCCAGGAGAGCAAAGAGGCCAGAAGAGAGCAGAATGAACAAGGAAGCAAGTGGTGAGTGATAAGGGCTGAGAGGAGGAGTAGCTAAATGATTTGTGGCTTCAGAGGCCACCTTGTGGACTTCAGCTTTCATTCCAAATGTGTTGGGAAGTCAGCGGAGATTTTTAAGCTGGAGAATCATAACGTTAATATTTAATCACTTTGTTTCATGTATGAAATGTGTTCCTTTTTATGGCTTAGTATTTATTCCAATGTACAAATATACAGTTTGTTTATTCAATCCCCTGTTGAATTGCTGCCAGTCTTCGGCCACGGACATTCAGGTTCAAGTGGATGTGTGGATGTATTCTTTCGTTTTTCTTGGGAAATATGTAATACAATAGTGATGAATCTCACTAGGCACACTCTGCTAGGAAAAAAATCTCTTCTTCATGTTCAAAGTGTCCTGTGACTAGTGAATGAACTTCAGCCAAGTCCACATTTCTTTGTGGTGCTAAAACTTCTAGAAGATACCACAGGAGAAAAAAAAATTAAATTTTATTTATTTATGCATACAAGAGCTGGGGTGTATGGTCAGCGGTGAGGGGTGAGGATGGAGGTGGTGGTGGGATAGGTGAGAGGATTTACCACAGACAGAGTGGGTAACAGAACAGGTGGACTGACTGAAATACGCTGAGGAGGGGAGCAATGGGCGAGACAGGAGAAGTTCCCAGTTCTTGTACGCATAAATAAATCTTAAAAACAACAACAACCAAAACCAAAAAAATTGGGCAGAGATTGTAAATGGGCTCTTGAGGACTGGCTTACTACCTTTGTGATTCACTCCTCAGTTTCCTTGTCTGTAAAGGGGCATAATTATAATAATGCCTGTGCATAAGATTATGAAAATTGAGATAACAGAGTACAGTTTACTTAGTAAGCAAGTTGTAAAGTTAAGTATTAGCGGAAGAGACCAGCCTGGAACAAAGAATGCATTCCCCTTAGGAGTAGCCAATGGTCTCTTTCTAAGCAGCCCTTCCCGGGGTCCCCTCTCTAAGATTACGTGACGGAGTCCCTCCCGAAACCCACTCAGTCACTGCTCCCCTGGCCACCACCGCGATTCAAGCGTAGTCCTTTTCCGCGCCAAGGGCTGATTTCCCGACTTTGAAAGTCCTTCCAGAGAGCAGGATGGAGCTGAATAGAGACCAATGCCTTGACCAGGACGTTCAGTGCGTGCAGAATGAAGGCAGATGAGCCTCTTCAGATCCTGAAGAAATCACGTACGGCACCCTACATCCCTAGCGGCAAGGATTAGCCTGCAGCGGCGTGGAGCTGGGAGCGCGAGGAGCCTCGGCGCCAGCCGGGAAATGGACTACAACTCCCAGGAGTCTGCGCCACGCGCCGCTCCAACTGTCAGGCGCGGCCGCAGGGCGGGGCCTATATAAGCCGCCTCCGGGCGCGCGGCGTTCTTTTTCCCGCTGCGTCCTCAAGGGTCAGGGTCGATTCCGCAGAGATCCACGCTCCTCCTCCTCCAGGCCTTCCTTCCCCGTCCCTATGCTCGCCGCGGTCAGCCCGCACACGCCGCGGCTGCCGGCCGGGCCGCCGGGTGTCCGGCGCGGCGCGGAGGAGCCGGGCCGAGCGGCCTGCTGGGACCGAGGGCCGAAGTGCCGCGGCGCGCTCGTGCGCGCGGCGAGGGGCCGGCGTCCGCCTGGGCCGCGCAGCCCCGCGCTCGGGTGAGTAACGTGGCCGGGAGCAGGCGCGTGACGGGCCTGGGTCTGAAGTGGCTTTATTCGGGGGAGGCCGCGTGGGGTGAGCCCAGTCCGCCTGTGACAACTGCTTGCGGTGTGACCTTGGTCAGGTGACTTCGTCCAGGTTATTTGGCGGCCCGACCTTGTTGGATACGAGATTTCTGGAGATCGGGCTTTATAGTCACTTTGAAGCCTAGTTCTCCCGCTGCCTACGTCGATAAGCTGCCTTAAGCAATTAATTTAAGCCTCGGCTGTAAAATACAGATCGAATGGTCTTGTGAAGATTCAGTGAGACAAACGCAAAACATTGGCACATAAATAAAATAGGCAGTCGGGACCTGGAGGATGTCAGTGCTCTTTGAGTCGGGAACGTTAGTTTCAGGAGGCCGTAACGTGCACGATTGAGGCGTCTGCGGGTGAAACAGCAGTTGGCCTGTGCTGTGGCACTGATTGCCTTGGGGCCCTTATCGAAGCTGCAGCTGCTTCCGCATAGCTGCTGCGGTCAAAAAGGAGCCCAGAGTGACAGTTTTCCTTGACGGTCGCCGTTCTGTTTGCTGTAACTGATCTGCAACATTTCGGGAAAAGACAAACTGCCTACCATGTCTTCATTTTAGACCTTTCCAGAGGCCAGCAGACTTGCTCTGTTGCTGGAGTCTGAGTAAACGTGAGAAATAGTATGGTGGAGCATTTGGGGTGGGTTAGATTTTTTTTTTTTTTAAAAGGTTTGTGCATAGGGCCCGCCCTGGTGGCGCAGTGGGTTAAGCAACGCACTATGAAGCAGACCGCAGCCACTGCAGCACGAGTTCGATCCCTGCCTCTAGCCAGGGAAAGGACCCACATGGCATAGCAGACCTTTCCTGCCTGGCCCGCTGCTCCCCTCAGCAGTGTGTTTCAGTCAATCTGCCTGTTCTGTTCCCCTACTCTGTCTCTGGTGGATCCTCTCACCCCTACCCTGCACTTCTGGCCTGTACCCCAGTTATTGTATGAATGAAAAAAAAAATTTTAAAAAGATAGAAAACTATGTTATCTAGCTAGCTGATTTAAAAAAAGATTTGTGCATACAAGAACTGGGGTACAGGTCATAGGTGCGGGGGTGGGGGAGGTGAGGGGATTCACCTGAGTCAGAGTAGGGAGAACAGGATTGACTGAAATACACTGCTGAGGGGAGCAGTGAGTGATGCAGCAGAGGTCTGCTGCGCCATTCGAGTTCCCCTCTCCCTGGTAGCTGGCTGCCCGCCCACAGCTTCACAGTGCTGAGACTTGAACCCCTGTGCTACCAGGGAGGCCTGCGGTGGGTTGGATTGTAATGGGCAGTCCAGTGGCAGGTGGCACAGATTTTTGTTTGGGGGCATTGCCCTAAAAAACTTAAGGCATCCGTACCAGAATCGAAGGCCTGTTACACCTTTGATTCTGAGGACCAAATAAAGGAACTGGAAGGTCACTCGGCTGTGTTTCATTTTAGCTATGCCAGGTGAAGATTTTTGACATGGATGAAGGAACTTTATGGTGAGTGAGGGACCACAAAATCCTGGAACTCAACAGCCTCAGACCTGGTAGGTGTCTTGTATTAATTTGGGAATTATGTGGTGTTGGCTACAGCATGTTTCCAAGGGCTGTGGCCGGTCGTGGCCATGGGATCTCCAACTGCATGCGAGAGCAACATGGAGAGACTTTGACAGCACAGGTCAGCATAATACCTGCAGCTGCCACTCGCCTTTCCGATAACATTTCAGTACGGGGACTGGGAACCTTACACCTGAGTCCAGGGCTTTCCATCCACTAAATGTAAATAGGAATGTTGGATCTACTTTAGAGTTTTCATATTTTTTCTTACAGATTACCCTTGGGTTTTCTGGCAGTCTGATACTGAAGAATTTGGAGCTGCTTCATAAGGTAATGTTAGATGCTGAAGATAGATTGACCCTCCGGTTCCCTTTCCCATCGGATCTGAACACTGGTCTTGGTGGTCGTATAAGGAGGAACAGTAATACTGAAGCTGGTCTCACAGGGCTTGTAGTCAGCCATGTAGAATGTGGATTAGTTTCAAACAAGATTGAATTCTCTCTGGACTTGATTCTCGCCCCTGAAATGGGATAGTCTCATGTTTGCTCTGAGTTGCTGATTTCTGAATTTTTGTGTTTGGGAGGACTTATTGGGTGGCTTTCTTGCCTCAATTCACTGTTAATCCTCTTCTACCCCCTTCATTTTTTAGATGTTACCAGTAAAGCTGATCTACGTCTTGAGTTTGGTAAGTTGAATGACTGAAACTTTTAAAACAGCTTCCTTGGGGCTTATGGTGGTGCTTCACTCAATCTTAAGCAGCATTGTAGAAAGGTACATCTGGCCTTTCTTGTGTGCTGTGTTAGCTATTAATAGAGGACAAAAATGTTTGATCTCCCCACTCTAGAAGGCCAAGAGCATATTCTTGTTAGCAGAATGTAGCCCTGGGCATTTGACAATTCAGCAGTTTATACTCATGCCACAGTCCATCACCCTGTTACCCCCGACCCCATGTGTCATGGATTGGGTAGAAACAAGTAGCTCCACTGGCTATTGGTATTTTAGACTGGTCCAGGATGAAACCTATCTGAGTGGACATGCATGGATGACAGATGCGGATATGGGACTGAGACCAGTTCTTAGACCTGTTCCTGGGAGGCCAGTGGTTGTGACAAGCTCTAACACACTGGCTTAAACTTCCTTTTCAGAAAACCATGTGAAGAAGCAAGCTGGAAGCAGAGACCTTTTTTCTCTTTCTGCTGTACGGGGCCTGTAAGAAGTCAGATTAAGGATCTCCCCAGTAGCCTAGGGGTTAAAGCCTCAGCACTTGACTGCCTGAGTTGGATCCTCAGCCAGGGAGCTGGTACAGACCACCACCGGTACCTCTGGCCTACAACTTAGGTCTTCTCAAATAAATGTTAAATATATTGGCTAAAGTTTACTTGTGTCAGTTTTGTGTCCTTCTAGTTGATTGGACTGAGACTGAGTAAAGGTTGATCTGGACAGCATGAAAATTCAGGTTGAATAATTTCCTACATACGCCATTTAGATACAAGTGTGGCTTTACATCTGTCCCTAAAACTAAGCCTTGTGCCTTTTATGTAGAGTTTACTGTCCTGCCAGTTACTAGAAGGCTGTCCCACCCAGCTGAGCTCTCCAAAGGCAATGGGAACCATGTCCAGTTCTGAGTAGCTGGCCACCTAGTTTTCAAATTTAAAGGGCAAGAACACTCAGGTGGTCTTAACAGTAATATAAAACACTTCAACAGTAATATAAAACACTTCAAAAAAGGTCCTTTTTTTTTAAGAGTCTTGTTTCCTTCATAGTCCATTATGGCTTATCCTTTGTCCTGGCTACATCATGGCAGGGATCTCCGAAGACACTGAGTCCAGGGGTTGCCAGTGACAGTCCATCAATGCATCATATAACTCCTCACTCTGCTCCATGAACTCCTTGTTGGCTTCTGTCACATCTAATTGCGGCGTGGGGTCTGGAAAAGCATGAAAGGTGGGCTTAAAAGGAGAAGCACTCGAGATCTAGATTCAGTTCCCTAGAGCCAGGGCTTCTAGGGCAAGCCCCTGTCCTGTCAGATCTAGTCCTTTATAGGGGCTGACAGCAAATACTGCCTTGGTTCCAGTAGGATGAAAATAACCTACATACCTCAAAAACTAAACATACATAGTGAATACAATATATCATGTGCCCTGGATTTTTCTTTTAAAGATTTATTTATGCATATAAGCTGGGGTACAGGCCAGAGTTGCGGGCGGTGAGAGGATTCACCAGAGACTGGGGAGCAGAATAGGGAAATTTGACTGAAATACACTGCTCAGGGGAACAGCAGGCTAGACAGGGGAACATGCTGCGCCATGTGGTTTCCCTCTCTGGCCTGGGATCTTCACAGTGCTAGCAGCAGCGTGGTGCTCAAACTGCTGTGCCACCAGAGGCCCCTCAAATTTGGGTTTAGAGAACGCACAACAATCTGAAGCACCATCTCAAAAATTAGTAACATCTAATGAACTATGGTCAAATATAGTTCATTAGGGGCTGAGAGACCAAGCCCTATGTTTTATGGTATTTTTATTACAAAAGTGATAATTAGTTCTTAATTTAAATTTAAACTTAATTTAGTAGTGACAACTCTAAAAGAATTAAAAAGAAAAACACACCCAAAAAACTGTAATTTCTTAAAAGAGAAATACCTAATAGTAAAATGAACTGCGGCTGCACACAATTTGGATAAATCTCACAGAACACAGCTGAGTGAAATATGGTACTCACAACTGCACTAGATAATCAAAACCCAGCGAAACTATTTTATGTGCTTTTTCACATCTCGCATCACCGAGACCGATTACATAATTTTCCTTTTAGTCTTCTGTTGGTTTGAAATGCATATACGTAAATATACGTTAAAAAACAAAAACGAAAATTCCTCTCCAAGTTGATCCACAGAATTAATATATCCACTATCAAAACCACAGCTGCTTTTCCCCCAGAAGTAAGAAAACTGACAGTAAAACGTGGAAATTCAAGGCACTGAGAATAGTCAAAGATGATCTTTAGTATAACAAAATGCAGTCTCATGCTTCTCTGCTTTCCATATTAGTGCAGAGCTACAGTAACAGATGGTGGGACAGCCTAGTGACAGCCCAGGTAGAGCTAAGGTACCCGCTAAGCCTACATATTCAGAGTAAACCAATTTCTGACAAAGGTTATCAGTCCAGTGCATGGTGCTGGCACAGCTGAATAAACAAACAAAAAATGATCCTAGACTCTTCTTTCACGCTATACGAAATTCAATGAAAAATGGATCAAAGACCTAAATACAAGAACTACAGCAATAAAACCCTTGGGAAAAAACAGGTCATGGTATCTTAGAATGAAACTACAAGCACTAACAAAAATAAATTGAGGGGCCTCCCTGGTGGTGCAATGGGTTAAGCAACAGTATGAAGCAAACCTCAACCGCTGCAGCACAAGTTCAATCCCTGCTGCCGGCTGGAGAGGTGACCCACATGGTGCAGTACACCTCTCCTGTTTCATCTGCTGCTCCCCTCAGCACTGTGTTTCAGTAGATCTGCCTGTTCTACTCCTCACTGTGTCTCTGGATCCTCTTACCTCCCACGATTCTGATCTGTACCCCAACTCTTGTATGCATAAATAAATGAATCTTTAAAAAAAATAACCGCTTCATACAAATTAAAAACTTGTGTGCTTCAAAGGATATTATCAAGAAATGAAAAGATAACACAAAAATGAGAAGTAATTTAGAAACTCAGGGCTGATAAAGCTAGAAGCAAACTAGAACACTACGTAAGGAAAGCATGTCTCAAGTTGTCAGGATTGTTTTTTTCTGACCAATGTTCTAATGAAAGAACATCTGTGTATCTTACATATGAGTTAACACATGGATGACAGGATATTGCTATCTGAGAGGACTGTGGTATAATATCTCATTTGAGGGCCTCCCTGGTGGCGCAGTGGGTTGAGAGCCGCACTGTAAAGCATCCATGGGACAGCAGTGCGAGTTCAATCCCCGGCCAGGGAGGGGCCCCACATGGCACAGCAGACCTCTCCTGCCTCGCCCGCTGCTCCCCTCAGCAGTGTATTTCAGTTGATCTGCCTGTTCTGCTCCCCGCTTTGTCTCTGGTGAATCCTCTCACCTCCTGTGCCTCTGGCCTGTACCCCTGCTCTTGTATGCATAAGTAAAAAAAAAAATCTCATTTGAAAGAGATTTGTCTGAAAGTTAGCAATTCCTTCAATTTTACTTCTATTAAATAAAGATAAAATTTCAAGGACCTCCCTGGTGGCACAAAGGTTAAGGTGCAGCACTATGAAGCTATCAGCAGCCACTGCAGCATGAGTTCCATACCAGGCCAGGGAGCTGACCCACATCATGCAGCAGACCTCTCCTGTCTCGCCCGCTGCTCCCCTCAACAGTGTATTTCAGTGGGTCTGCCTATTCTGCTCCCCACTGTCTCTGGTGAATTCTTTCACCTCCTGCACCTCTGTCCTGTACCCTGGTTCTTGTATGCGTGAGTAAATAAATCTTAAGTAAAATTTCAATATTATTGCAGAGCTATACTAACATGCTTACTGTAGTAACAGCTGCTTACTAATAAATGCTTTTAATTTAAAAATTATTGATAACTACTACTACAAAGGGGATTTCCATAATACCTCATTAAGTTTTCAGTCATAACTAAGTGAAAATGAAAAGTACATGTAATTAAAAATATGTAGAAAACATTAAAACGCAGAACAAAAAAAATAATTTCATAAATAGTCAAACAAATAAAAGGCGATAGCATTTTTGCTAGAGGCCTCCACCCTGGGGAGACTGTCACTCCATAGAGGGGTGCATCGCTCTCCGTCTGGCTGCTTTCCCTGGGCTTGCTGAGACCTGCACTCACAGCTCAGGTGACACCTTACTGTAATTCTGTAGGCACTGGCTCTGTCACTGGAATGTAAGTTTCTCCAGAGCAGAATTCACCTCACATTCTTTCAGCATCTAACAAAGCACAGTGCCAGCCACAAAGCAGTCACTTTGTCACTCATACAGTGAAGGAGTAGGTTCCTTACCTTCTAATGCGTCATCTCCGACTTCTTCGTATGTCTGTCAAAGACCAGAGAGGAGAGTGAGAAGGACGGCGAACTCTGAACCCATGACAAGGATGGCTTATTTTTAATAAGATGAACCTAGCTGCTTCATCCTTTCCCATTTTCTTTTGAAGCCCAAGCTCCCATCCTTAACCATCCCATCCTGGAGAATGACCCACGTTTTCAGAGGGTAACAAGAGAGCCAGACCTGCCAAATCACGGTTACCTGCATGGTGCTCTGGGTATAGCCATACTGGGGGTAGCTGTAGCTGTAGCTACCTGTGTTCTGGTCATAGCCCCACTGGGCATAATAGTTCTGGTACTGCTGATAATACTGGTTGTAGCTGTAACTGTACATCTGACTATATTCCATGGGCTTCACACGACTCCTTGATGAAGAAAATACCAAAAATAAGCAAGTATAAAAACATTTCCAAAAAATAAAAAAATTTCCACAGTGCTTACTGGAGGGCAGCGACTGACGTGCTTTATATAGGTTAACTCATTAACAACAGCCCTATGCAGTTAAGTATACAGTTATTCCTACTTTACAGCTGAAGAAACAGGGACAGAGGGGGTTATGCCATGTGTCCAAGTCACACAGCTCATAAGATATTCAAACCCAGGTAAGCTGGTTCCAGAGCCCAAGCTTTAAAGTAGGAGCTTTGCTTCCTTTTGCAGCCGTCGCTGAAGCACCAGCTCCCAATATTAAGTTCAATGCCTTTGTCACTTCTGCCCAGAGTAAGAACCGTAAAAGACACATCAATGCACCCTCCCACATTCACAGGAAATCATCTCTTCCTCTCTTTCCAAGAAGCTAAGACAGAAGTACCACGTTTGACCCATGCCCACCAAGTATCCAGGTTCACAGGTTGACGTGCCATCTACACTGAATGAGCGCGGCAGGCGAAGGCGAGTGGCACAACCGTTCATGGGGCGTTCACCCCAGCAAGGTGGGGATCACTAGACCAAAATTGGGCAAAGATGACAAAAAGATCCCAGGGCGCAAGGCAAAATCTCACTAAGTAGGGAAAGAACAGGGCAAATACAAAGAAACTGAAAAGATGCAAGAATAAAGCCATCTTGTACATGACTTTCATTAAAAACTGCTACAACGGGCATCCACCTTCTGCCCACCTGTGACTACGCAGCTGCTTCTCCTAACTCTCCTCTGAAGGGCAGCAGCCTTCCTGCCTGCCTCTGACCGGCACCATGCTGGGGCTTCTCTTCACTGATCTCCCTCAGTGAAAGCAGCTCTCCTTAAGGCCATCCACCTGCAACCACACAGGCCTCCCTCAGCAAACCTGTCCCTCACAGGGCAGCTCTTCCTGCCCACCTGTGTCTATACAAGTGTCCTTTACTCTTCTGTCCATTTTCCTAATAAACCTGTTCTTAAAAAAAAACAAAAACCCTGCTATGATAAAAGAATAATAAAAATAAATTGGGAGCTTTTAAAAAAAGATTTATTTCTGCATACAAGAACTGGAATGTAGGCCAGAGGTATGGGAGGTAAAAGGATTCACCAGAGACAGGGTGGGGAGCAGAACAGGCGGATGTGCTGAAACACATTGCTGAGGGGAGCAGCAGGTGAGACGAGAGGTCTGCTGCACCATGCGGGTCATTTCTCTGGCAGGAAGAACTCTTGTGGGATAGGTTGATAGTGCTGTATCTTTAACCCCCGCACCACCAGGTACAGCCCTAGGTTTGCTTTTCTTATCAAACCTTGAGTAATGACATCTTTAAGACCTGGGGGTGAGGTTGGGGTGGGGAGCGGGGGGTGGTGCTACTTTTCAGATAGCCAAAAAAGGTCAGGTAAAAAAAACGGTCTGAAGAATCTGGATTTAGGATGATCCAATCACTTCAAACTACCAAATACCTAATCACCTCAAAAAATTAAGAGTATTCCAAGAGCCTTGCTGTTATCACCAAGGTCCAGCTACTGTTTATGGAGTAGGTACTTGTACCTGTACCACTTATATTTCATATGCAGCCCCTATTTTAAGTCCTAAGCCTATGATGAAGCTATTATTTTTTTTTATTCCAATTATATAGATGAGAATACTGACAGCCTCTAAACAATTAAATGCTTTACACAGGCAACACCTAGGACCAGAGACAAATCTACCTGGGAAGTTCATACTCCTAACTCCATGCCATTACATATGTCTGCAAAGGACCCACTACTTTCAAAAACATGAAAAACCAAGTGTGAATAGTCTCATGAAACAGGCCTGAGTATGACCAGCAGTTCTAGCTGAGAGGATTCAGAAGAACATAACCCAAGAATAGGACATGACATGATACTGTGTTTTGAGAATCACTGCACTGCAAAGAGCCACAGTCTCTCTTAGGTGTGCACGAGGTTGAGGCTGGCACAGGTCAGCTGTCTATATGGAGTCATTAGTGTCACACCGTATGTTCTCGTGATGGGGGGAGCATTCCATTTCCATGATGAAGCCAGAGAGGAAACCAAGTCCTAAGCAGGAGTTGAATTACCACAGCAATCTCCATCACTGGAACCACAAAGTGGCTGCTCAAAGTCTAAATAAGCTAGTCCCAAGTTCCTTCTGTTACATGTCTGCTCGGGAGAGGATTCAGCCAGCAAAGCTGGACAGACTGCACATCTGGGAGCTCAGCACCACCTCCTGATGGAGTAGCTGGAGTAGCTACATGACGTCCAGCAGCAGACTCCCTGTCCCTGCCCAGTGCCAGGGTGGAATCTGCCAATGTTCGCTTCCTTTCTCCCATTCCACATTTCAAGGATGTCTGCTACACTCAACTATCTGATCATATCAGGCGCAGTCTTTCTGGCCTCAGGCCACATATTTCAGTTGCTTCTCCATGCCTGGCTCCTACAATCTAACTCTCAGGGGGACCTTTAACTCCTCAATTCCTAGTGCTACACCGCCTCAGAGGCAGGCACCAAATATTGATGATAATAACAAAACCACCAAAATCTCCAAATGCTGACAACAATGTTTAAAGAAGAGACTAGGGCCCTCCCTGCTGGCGCAGTAGGTTAAGCAACTTACTATGAAGCAAATCGCAGTCACTGCAGCATGAGTTCGATCCGACTCTGGCCAGGAAGGGGACCCACACGGGGCAGCAGACCTCTCCTGCCTCACCTGCCCTCAGTCTCCCCCTCACCTTCCCCTCAGCAGTATGTCTCAGTAGCTCTGCCTGTTCTGCCCCCCACTCTGTCTCTGGTGAATTCGCTCACCCCCTGCACCTTTGGCCTGTACCCCAGTGCTTGTGTGCATAAATAAATCTTAAAAAAAAAAAAAGAGAGATTAAAGCTGACAAAATATAAACCTCCTTGCAGAAAGGACTTTGTTTCTCCCCTTTACAGCTACAACTCCAAAGACCAGGACAGGCCCACAGAGTTGCAGGGACTCAGTTACTGCTGACTGAATACTTGGTAACATGTCAAAAACAACCAAAATAATCTGCAAAAGAACTGCTACATGGAAAAGATACTCAAAAGAATATCCTGCAGCCGTTAAAAATATGATAATTGTACAACCACAAGGAAAGGTGTATATACTGAATAAACAGGGAGAAATAAGCATTGTTACTGTAATTAAAAATGAGGGGGGTAAGATGAAAAGTAAAAGGCATCTACCTCTAAATCATGGATTCTTATGGAGAAGCCTAAACAGGAACCGAGAAATGTAGCCATTTTTGGGTAGCAATAAATTTTCTTTAGTTTTTCTTTATGCTTTTATATATAAGGAGTTTAAAACAAATAGCATTTTTTAAAGGGAGATCAGTAAGCTGATGTATTAAACACAGTTAAACTGCAAAAAAACCTGTAAATCTTTTGCTGCTTTTGAAAATACAACCATCTAGAAATTTTGCTGTAAGAATGAAGCTACTGTGCCTCCCTCGTGGTGCAAAGGGTTAAGGCACAGCACTGTTAAGTTCGATCCCTTGCCAGGGAGGTAACCCACATGGTGCAACAGTCCCTCTTCCTGCCTTGCCTGCTGCTCCCCTCAGCAGTGTATTTCAGTGGATCTGCCTGTTCTGCCCCCCCTCTGTCTCTGGTGATTCCTCTCACACCCCTCACCTCTGACCTATACCCCAGTTCTTGTACGCATAAATAAGTAAATCTTAAAAAAAAAAAAAAATGCAGCTACTTTTGGCCCAGGTACTACTAACTTCGGAGGGAGGGGAGGAAGGCAGACAGTTCTTTGTTGGGGGCCATAGTACTGTGCATTTTTGGAGGTTCATGAGCAGCTACTCACTAGATGGCTGTAACATTTCCACCCTCCGCCCTAGTCATGAGCACAAAAACCTCTCCAAATGCTGCCTACGGAGGAGCAAAACTGCTCCCAGCTGAGAACCACTGCTGGTCAGAGGATGAAGACTCTACGCAGTTAAGTTGGTTTACATCTCAGACCTGCTTGGAAGTGGGAAGGCAGAAGGGTTTCCTGCCTGGCAGAGCAGGCAGACAGTGATGAGTATAATACTCGACAGACTGTCTGGATCATTCATTCTTAGCCATTCCCAATTACAGGAGGTTTGTTGGCTTCAATGATATAATGAGGCTAAAATTGGCTTATATAGTTTTTCCCTTCTCAACTGTTACCAATTACATGTATAAATCTCCAGCAGTGGTACTACCCGCACTGCTACCGCAATGTCTGAATGTGTCTGCCTCCCCCAATCTTAGCCTCTCCACGATAAGCTGCTGGAGGTCAGGGTGACACTCATTCATCTCTAACACTCAGCGCACAAGCTGGGAAGTAAGAGACATTCATTATCTGTGACTCGAATGGACTCTCATCCAGCGGCCCATCCAGCATGGGACATCCTGATTATCAAATCAGGGGGGTGTCCTGGTGGGGGCCAGTCCAGCGCCAGTGCATGACTCACGCTTTGGGGATTGCCACGCTCAGTCGCACTGGTTTAGACCCCAATCCCACTGCTCCCTGGCACTCTGTTAGGGCTCTCTTCTGTTCCAATTCATCTGTGAATTTCACAAAACCATAGCCCCTGCAGGGAAAAAAAAATGTACTCTTTAGATAATAAGTATGAGGAAAGTCAAGTCTAAGACCGGAAAACGGCTGAGAAGGGAAACGGCCTATCAGACCATGGGGAGGGATGAGAGCCCTTTCAGTGGAGCTGCACACAGAGCAACTGGAGAGCCAAGCACCGGAGGACCCCAAGATCTGCAGGGATCCCCACATCCAGTTCACTGTTCTCCATATTCTCACTGATGGGGCTCCTTCCTAAACAGTTGCTTCCCTTCCAATCTACTGGAAAGCAGTAGTCGTATCAGTGGTAGAAAGTTCATTCAGCAAGTATGTGCTGAGACTGCGCAGGACAGCTGTTACACAAGGCAGGCTAGCAGACACAAGGTTCCTGCTCTCCTGAACCCGTATTCTATTGGGGGATAAAAATTTACATTTAATGAGCACTTCTAATTTCCCAGGCTCTGGGCTGAACATTTTCCCAGAGATAGCTCATCAATCTGTGCAACAATTTGATAAAAGTAGGCCATGTTTTAACTGGGAAGGGAACCAAAGTTCAGAGGGATTGGTATCTTATCCGAAGTGATACTAGGACTCACACCCAGGTGTGTCACTTTCCCAAAGCCCAAGCTTATAATCACCACTCTAATCAAAATGACCCTTACTTGAGGTATTTCTACTGTTGCAGTGACAATCAGAAGAATAGTAAAAATTATAAAGCATTTCCTATTGCTTTATTTATATTGCATCATTTAATTCTTATATATCCCCAAGAGCAGATCCTCCTTAGCTATGGGGTATATATTTCAAGATCCCTAGTAAGTACCTGAAACTGTGGGCAGTCACCTATAAAGCTGACCCTGAGCAATGTGGGCCAACCAAACCTGGGCAGATGAAAATCGATGTGAGCTTATAGCTCATATGTGTCCCCTGTATACCTGGATTCCAGTTCCTCAGATTCAACCAACCAATATGTGTGCTTGGTTGAATCTGTGAAAGTGGAATCCAAAAATGGAAAAAAAAAAAATTCCATATATAAGTGGACCAACGCACTTCAAACCTGTGCTGTCCAAGGGTCAATTATAAATGAGGTTTTTTCTATATAAACATACCTATGGTAAATTTATAAACTAGATACCTAAGAGATTACAACAACTAATGATAAAATAGAACAACATAATGCAGTAAAACTTATGTTTTACTATCTCTTGAAATATCTTATTACAGATTATGTAGTATTTTTGGACCTCAAATGACCACAGGCAACTGAAAGCACAGAAAGTAGAATTATGGATAAATGAGGATTATTTGTATGATTCATCAGTTCAGTTTTATAGATGAGAAAACAGGGTCAAAGGTTCAGTAACTTGTCTATTGCATCTTCCCTGGCTAGTAGGGGAGCTGGGATTCAAATTAGCCAGTCTGGCTCCAGAGCCTGTGTTCTTAGCCAGCATGCTTACACGGCCTCTCTACTAGCTCTGTCTTTAAGAAATATACTGAAACTGAGAGGGTGGGCATCAACAACAGGTAAGGCCTTACTTAGACACGCCTGTCTGGTCCAAAACCACCTTGCCTCCCCGACAGGAGGGGTAGACTTTGACGAAGAATTCATACAGCATGCCATCATCCACATCTGGGGTCAGGTCCCCCACAAAGAGGGAGTACTCAGGGCTGAGAGGAGAGACCAAGATTCAGAGACAAAGACCAAAACTTTTGTTCTGACAAGTTCTTTTGGCTCATTCTTGGTAAACCCTTTTTGGATCTATTTATGGAAAAACACATCTGCCGGGTCCTTAAGCAGGTCTGGCAGAGGGTAAGCACCTGGTCTCCCATCGCCAAGTCCTTCCTTCACCCACTGCACAGAGCCTGTCTGGCTTGAAGTACTGCAATGTGCAGACATGGGGATTGTCAGAGGTGCTCAAAAGATAAAACCAGACATTCTCTATTCACTGCATATTTTAAATTCAAATGGTGAAAGACAAGACCTTCCCTCTTAAAGGCCTAACACCTAGCTAAAATGAATGCCCCCCAACTGTTAGAACAAACTTTTCCTGTCATGGGTCAGATAGTGTTTTGTGGGGCCCCTATGATCAGTTACTTTTCAATCCAAAATATAAAGACCTTTTTGTGTGTGTTCATGGGTGATACAAATTGGCCACAGATGGCCAACTTTCGCTCTAGATCAATTATTTAAAAAAGGGAAAAAATGACCCACACTCTTATTGTTATTTTATTTCACATGACTACTTGTATAAAAAATAAAATTACCATTAACTCCACATATACTTATGTCATTTCCTATAGCTTTCAATTTATAAAAATTAGACAGGATCATTTGTTTCTACAACTTTTACCCCACTTTTACCAAACGGCCAACATCTTAACATGTGCTCTTCTGCTACTACATGACTTGTTATGGATACACGGCATGCCAACTAATGAACATATTGTAATTTAAACCAGTTCCCTATTACTTATTTGGGTTTCCCTCAGTATTGCCCATTATTTGTTAGTATTTCAGTGAAACCATCTTTGCACATATCCATGAATAAACTCCAAGAAGCAGACTGATAGGGTCACACAAAATGCTCCATTTGTTTTGATAACAGATCAATTCCTACTGAATAAAGTTTAGATGATGTGGTGAGTAAAAGAGCAGAAGGTCATACAGAGAAAGAACAGGCTCCAACAGAAGATTCCAGGGTCTTCCACCAGAGGGGATGTGGAAGGGGTTTGTCCTACAAGGAGGGGAAGTAACAGGAGGCAAACTGGCTCCCTCCCCTCTTCTTTGTTAGCGAGAACATGTGTCACCGCTGGTCACTAGACATTTTCTGGGGCACAAAGTCCCCCAGGGCTACTCAGTACTCACCTGTTATCTGGCTGTTTTCCGTAAGTGGCATAGTTCAGTTTAAAACGTTTTGCCTAGAAATTTAAAAACAAACAAACTAAAACAGAGAAAGGTGTTTCAAGAGTCAAACAATATTTGAAAAAAACTGAAATAAATTACCTTGGCCAAAACATCTCCCCCTCTCTAAGCCTCAGATTTTTCTCCTGTATAAAATGAGGGGGTTGCACGGATGACCGCTAAGGGCACTGCCAGCTCCATGGTTCTATGAGCCCAGGTGTGCCAGTTTGGTGCAGCTGTAAGCTAAGTAACTGTGGGAAGAGCAGAATGTAACTCTCTTGAAATGTGTCCTCACTGCTGTCAGCCTGTTCTAGTTTTTCAATCAGGAAAGAAGTCTAGGGTTTTAAGTCGTCCATTAAGGGAGGCAAGGTGCAGAGTGGAGAAGGCATGGATTTTAAAGGCAAGCCATGCTCAGTTTGTACCCTGGCTCTGCAACTTGCTACCTTGTTGCCTTGGGCTTTCACTTTCCTAAGCTTCAGTTTCCTGGTTGGTCAAAGATAACAACAATGCCTACTGCTTTGGGTTGTTACAGGATTGATTAACATCAATATACAGTAGGGATTAAAGATGGTTATCAATGACAAAATGGCAACAACATGATTATCTAAGGGTCCTTACAGGTGTGGCTCCTGGAAGGGGTTTCCCATTAATTTTATGCAAACACTTCTCCGCTGTGGCCAAATCTGCAAATTCTACAAAGCAGTAGCCAGCTGGGATCCTGGAGAGAAAGCAAACAGAAAGAGCATGGTTAAAGAGGCCATTTCCAGGTGAGACCTTGAAGGGAGTGAAGAACTTCTCTTCTAAGGGACAATCCACGCAGTGTTACTCCCTGCCATAGTCCAGTCCAGGCCTAAACTTACAACATTGGGCCAGGCCCAGAACCATTTAACAAATTTATTTTTGTACCGTTACCACCTATGAGGTTCTTGCTGCCAAGATGTTTAATACAATTCAAGCTTTTAGCTTTTAATGCCCTGTTTACAGGAAATACCAGCGATAGAACAAGTAAAACACTACCACAAGAAAATAAATCCAAAATGTAGGACCAGAATCTAGAACATAAAATCTTATGTACGACAATCAGTGTTAACTCTAAAAAGTCACTAGCCATGTGTTGTGCAACCATCGCCATCAGTTCAGGCAGCTTAAAAGGGAACCTTGGAGCTCTTATAGCCTCAGCCTCCAGGCTCAGGTGTGCCCACTTATACATGCCCACACCATACTCCAGGTGTCTACAATCAGGCACAAGTGCACCCTGCCCACGCTCCAAGTGCCTTCTGTACTCAAGGTCACAGGTGATAGCCACAGAGGCAAGTGGCCAAAAAAGCCTGACCAACTCACCGACACCATGTTAGGAGAAAAGAAAAAAGTGGGTTTTTTTAAGATTTATTTTTATATATTTATACATACAAGAACTAGGGTGTAGGCCAGAGGTGTGAGTGGTGGGGGCTGGTAATATTCACCAGAAACAGAGTGGGGAGCAGAACAGGGGGATCCACTGAAATACACTGCTGAGGGGAGCAGCAGGCGAGACAGAAGAGGTCATATGGGTCAGCTCTCTGGTTGGGGATTGAACTCATGAGTTCATACAGTGAATGGCGATAACTTGATAGCACTAGACTTACACCCCTGTGCCTCCAGGGAGGACCCAAAAGGTGAGCTTTTCTACATTAAAGAGACTCAATAGAAGAATTGATAAATGCATGCAAGATCTGTTCTCTAGCTCATTAAAAACTGAAAAGCTATAGAAGATATTCTAGGGACAATTATAAAAATTTGAACATAGATCTATCATGTTTTTGGGGAATTAATGTCAATACTACTAGCATGGCATGAACACTTTGTTTATGAAAGAGAATGTCCATGTTTTAGATATGTGTGCTTAGATATGCAGCAGCAGTGTCCCAAACTGTAATTCACTTTCACATGAATTACAGTAAATTCATTTACAGTCCATTTACAGAATTAAAATCCAGTAAAGTGAAATTATCTATCCACCTATCTTAAGATATTTTTTCTTTGAAATATAATTTTTCTTTGAAAATGCATCATGAAGGTGGGGCCTCCCTGATGGCGCAGTGGGTTAAGCAATGCACTATGAAGCAAACCGTAGCCACTGTAGCACAAGTTCGATCCCTGCTGCCTGCCAGGGGGTGACCCACATAGCGCAGCAGACCTTTCATGCCGTGCCCGGTGCTCAGCAGTGTGTTTCAGTCGATCTGCCTGTTCTGTTCCCTGCTGTCTCTGGTGATTCCTCTCACCAACTCCCTCACCCCCCACACCTCTGGCCTCTACCCCAGTTCTTCTATGCATAATATTAAAAAAAAATTAAATTAAACAAAAAGAAAATGCACCATGAAAGGCCTCCCTGGTGGCGCAAGGGGTTAAGTCTCAGCACTATGAAGCTGTTGACAGCCACTGTAGCATGAGTTCGATCACTGAACACAGAGCTGACCCACATGGCGCAGCAGACCTTTCCTGTCTCACCCACTGCTCCCCTCAGCAGTGTATTTCGTCAATTCACCTGTTCTGCTCCCTACTCTGTCTCTAGTGAATCCTCTCACCTCCTGCACCTCTGGCCTACACCCCAGTCCTACACTGGGCATACACTGCCCAGTATGCATAAATAAACAAATCTTTAAAAAAGAAAATGTGAGTCTGTGTCAATATTTTAAAGTGTAGAAAAGTGTTGCAGAAACCATGTTCCATACAAAAAGCTGATTATCTGTGACTTTCTGTTTACAAAAGCAAGAAAAAAATATTTAGGCCAGGATGATCGAGTGCTCAGAAAATCCTCCAAGTGAGTATTGGGGTTCTGATTACATAAAGCACCTGCTCACCCAGCAGTCAGACACATTTCCTCTCATCTATACTTTTACCCATTTGATATTTTAGCAAGCTGGATTAGAGGAGGACCTGGTGCAGAGTAGATGCCCAACAAACACTATCCATGTGACAGAGATAAAGAAATCCTGTCATTTGGGCCCAGGAACTATGTCTGGCTTGTTTCAGTCATGTATCCCAGCAATCTAGAACAGGAACACATACCAGTGTCTCTGTAAATAAATCTTCATGCGAACGGTCTAAGAGGTAAGGACACTCATGAGTTCTAAGGAGAACTGAATTCAAGCCCTGGCTTGTCATTTAATAGTTGTATAAACTTAAGATAGTTATTAAGCTTCTTTAATAACATTATTTAGCTCAGACATTTTGTGATTTTTAAGTGCTTACCTACCAGATCATGACCTATTTACATTTACTGAGTATATACACATGCCAGACACTAAAAAAGGAAGACTGAATTAGCTCATTTAATCCTCACCATAATTCTATAAGTTAGGTGTTATTATTATCTCCATTTTTATAGTCAAGGTGAAATGAGAGGGGAAGACTGTCACTTGTCCAAAGTCACACAAGCAGCCTGTACCCCAGTTCTTGTATGCATAAATAAATCTTTTTTTTTTTAAAAAAAACACAAAGTCACACAAGCAGATACATCTTCCAAATCCAGTGTGGTTCCATGGTGCAGTCCTTAAACATTACCTGTATCTCCTCTCAATATGCCCCCCAAAAGTAACGTCCTGGTAACAATTACCAGGGATGAGAAGTCCCTGCGCTATTTACTTCTGAAGAACACCCGCAGGTAATCTATTAAAGGCGAACTGAGGAGATGGAGAACTTACCCAGTGAGGCGGTTTCGGATAATTTTGACGCTCATCACGGTCTCTCCCATGGTGGCAAAGGCTCTGGAGATGAAGTTCTCATCCATGTAGGGCTCCAGCTGCGTAAATAAAAGGGCGATTCAGGCCGGCATCCCAGGTCCCTCTTCCCGGTTGCAGAGCCCCTCGTTCTCAGGCCCGGGTTGGTCACCTGAAGCTGATAGGGATGGGGTTGGGGGCGGAAAGGTTTTCATCTGCAGAGTGCTCTGCACCCCAGCTTCCGCCTCCCCAACCAATCCTCTGCCTCCCTTTCCTTCAAACTTGCTCCCTTTAGAAAGCCCCCCTCCACCCTGGACTTAGGAACTCCAGCCTGCCGGCCCCACAACCACAGCGCCCTTCAACCCTAGGGCTACCTCCATTCTATCCCCTCTAAGAACCTCCCTTTCCCTTCAAGAACCCAGATGGGGCCCCTAAACCCCTCAGACTCGGCCCCTTCACTTACACAGTGGAGCTCCACTTCTGTGTCCCCTAAAAGAACAACCCTCTACATTCCAAGGACCTCTCCCCTCCGACCCGTCCTCCCTCACGACACTAGGATGCCACCTCGGCCCGGGCGTCGCCCTCACTCACGTCGCCCATCCACAGGCTTGCCGCCATGCCCGCAGCGGGCCGGACTCGGCGGGCGCTCGGCAAGCGCCGGCGCAGACGCCAGCCGCTGCGCGAGGGTCGCCAGGGAGCATGCGCCTCCGCGCCTTCAGCGCATGCTCGGAGCTCGGCGCCTGGGCCGCTCCCGGGAGTTCCGTTCCGGTTTTTCCCGGGATCCGGCTAGAGCTTCCGGATCCCGGAGGGCGGAATCCGGGCTGGAGTTGGCGAGAAGCGGCGGGCTGAGATCTGTGAGCGGCAGGCGGGTGCTCCCGTAATGACTTTCTCAGTTTTTTTCTGACTTAAATATGTGTATACATGTACATTTTCAAAAGTAACGAATATTGTAAAAAGGTACAAATGTAAACGCTTAAAAAAAAGTGAATGGTTCCCTTTGGGAGTGTAGACCGACCTCGTGGCACTAACCCTGCGCGACCTTGGGCGTGCCAACGGCTCGCCAGTCACCCGTTCACTGCGCGTCTCCCCGTGTGCAAGACATGAGGTTTCTGTGAATAACCTAGGGGTGGGAGAAGGGAAAGGTTGAAGGGCGTGTAAGTTAGGGCAACCCCGTCATCTCAACAACCGCTCCGTCTGTTCCTCAGCTTTCCTGAGTACCCACTACCTCATCCAAACCGCCAGGAGCTCCATGCTACCCCAGAAGACCCACCTGCCCCATAGATATGATTTTTGAGGACTACGTAATCCAGACACAACTTCACTCTCTTAGTTGGAGTGTAGGGGAGGAAAGATCTGCTACCCTGAAACAGGTCTGTGGCAAGAAATGTCGAGGGAGAGCTTTTGAAGGCCGAGTGGAAGTTACTTTTGACGTTTATATATAAATGTGACTGTTAGACCCTTTCCCTAGACCTAATCCCTTAATCTCTTTTCTGTGGAGAACACAAGTTTTTCCCTCAGTAAACATCTTAAACTGCCTTTCTTCCTCTAACCTACCTGCCTCCACCTGGGGGCATTATCAGTCATGCTGGGTTCGTCCAGGTTTGTGTCATTAAAGTGTTTTTTCCGTATCAATACGTTTGATGCTTGTTTACTTGCCAGCCTACAACCCAGAAATATACAGGATAATTTCCTTTGCATCCCCACTGTGTCCTAGACCTTTGGTACTCATTTCTTGGAATGAGAAGCTTCTCTAGGTGGTGAATGTGGTACTCATTTCTTGGAATGAGAAGCTTCTCTAGGTGGTGAATGTCATCTCTACAAGTGACACACCTAGTGTGAGTCCCTAGCTTGGGGTATTGTGTCAAACACTCAGCAGTCTGAAAACTTTAAGGTTGCCAACTTTCTAGGTTTAGCTAACTCATTGCAATCAATATAGTGTTTAGTTGCTTTGGCTAGATTTGAACCAATTCCAGCTCCCCCTAATTATTTTGCAAGTTATTTAATCTGAGACTAATGTGCATAATAGCAGTGCTTACCTCATAGGGTTTGTGAGAAAACAAGTTGGGAAAGCACTTGGCCCACTGCCTGACATCCAGTATGGCAGATAACTGATAGCTAAGCTGTTTACTTAGTACTGTCAGTCCCAGTGCTATGCTATTTATTATCTTAAAATTTATTTTACATGTGGTCATTTTTAAATACTTACTCTTTAGAATGTTAAGTTTCACAAAACAGGGATTTTGTCAGTCTTGTCATATTTTATGACAAGAATATGGCAGGCACTGAAAAAAGACATTTGGTGTGTTTATGACATAATAAACAACTTTTCCTTAAGCCATCTATATATCCCTATCCCCAAGCCTCCACCTGGGGGTGTTATCAGTCATGCTGGGTTTCTCCCAGGTACACATCATTAAACTTGCAAGTTATTTGTAATAACTTCCTAATCTTTTCCCTAGACTGCATTATTTCCAAATAATAGTTCTCATTTGTAGTTTCAGATACTTTAGTGACCGCCTCTCTTACTTACACATTTCTTCTTTTAATTATAATTTCTGTCAAAGCAATAGTGGGTATTTACATGATTACCTTTTAAATATTTATAGCTCAGTTTTATGGGGTACAATAATTACATTTGTTTTGTTGCAACCAATCCAGGTTGGAGGATGAAAGAAATGTAAAACAACCCACCATGAAAAACACAAAAGATTTCCATATGTGGTACAGATATTGGCACTGAACTGGTATTTATACCAAAAAGCTAAACAGCTTAAAAACAAGGTGATTATTAACTACAGGGAATAATGTACAATACTCATAATTGCAAAGACTTAAAAGAGCATTTATTATATGCTTGACATTGTCCTTCATAACTTACATGCAGTACAAGAAGTTGAGTTTCTGGGCTCAGGTGGAGGCTGATTTAGATTCCAGCCTCGTCTGTATATTTGGTAGTTTCTTGACTTCTAGCAAGTCTTTGACCTCCCAGAAACTATTTTCCTGAGGGACAGCAAACCTTAATTTGAGAGCTGACATAAGGATTAAACAAGCTATTATTGCATGTAAAGTATTCAGAGCAATGACTGGCCATTTTAAGTCCATAAAAGCTATTATTAAAGACTTTCAATGTGCTATTATTATAATCAAAAGGGAAAACTCCAGTAAATCTAATCCAAATGAATGTTTAATTGGGGGGGGGGAGGGATGAGAGCAGACATGAGTTTCTTTACAAAGAAAACATTAAAATAAAAAGCATGAATTTTCCAAGAAATTAATTTCTAATTGATATAGTGACCGCATCAAAACTAGAAGTTCATATTTATTAGGGAAATGCCAATTGAGAGTTATTTAAATATAACTACAGTTACATGAATGGCTAAAATTAAAAAGACAAGCAAACTCAAGTGTTGGTGATATTGTGGATCAACCAGAGATCCTGTACATTCACGGTTTATGTAGAAGTACTTTGGCACAGTATCTTGCAGTATCTGGTAAAAACATGAACATTCTCTGTGACCCAGCAATTTCATTTGTGCAAACATACCGAGAGGAAACACATGGAGAGGAAACATACAGCCCCAGTCAACATAAAATTATGTAACAAAATGTCCACGCAGATCTGTAATAGCTCCAAGCTGAAACCAACTTAAATAACATTAGAATATGTAAATTATGAATTCTTCCCACAGCAGCAGTAAAGCAATGCTATATGCAAGAATGCAGATTTTCACAAATACACCACCAAACAAAAGAAACCAGCATATACTATTTTGTCCTAAGAAAACAATGACCAGAGTGGTAATCCTTGGGACAGTAATGCCTGCTGAGGAGCATGATGATGTTGGGAATG
Organism: Galemys pyrenaicus; assembly: GCA_019455555.1. Lineage (NCBI taxonomy): Eukaryota > Metazoa > Chordata > Mammalia > Eulipotyphla > Talpidae > Galemys > Galemys pyrenaicus. The sequence continues at coordinate 7,850,084 of JAGFMF010012145.1, read as the reverse complement.
TTTCTATTTCGTGATTTGGGTGCTGGTTACATGGTATGTTCATTTGTTAAAAAAAACCCAAAACATTAAGATGAACATTTATATGTGTTACACCTTAATGTGTATTTTAAGAAAAAAAGGTAAAGGGGAAAAAATCACAGAATACATTTTAAGTTTTTACATTATATTCATTTCTTCAAGAGTCACTGACACCCAAGAACCCTCCAGGTGCTAATAAAACTTTGTTACACATATACAGTCTACTATCAGCATTGTTTATTATAACTTTCTGCAATTACAGAAGTGTTCTATGTATTTCTATAATCGTATAGCCCTATATGAACTGAGGAAGTCAATCTCAAATTTTTACACATTTTGATTTAAATGTAAAAGTCACATGTAGCTTATGAGCACCATATTGGTCAGCACAATGGTTTCATTGCTCAAATGCCTGTGAGAAAATCTACATTAATATGCTTAAGTTGTCTGAAGAGCTATTGTGCAATTAATCATGTTTAATCAATTATATCAGCTGTTGAAAATGATACAACAGCAAGCTTCGTATAAGCATTTCTAAAGAGGTACTGTGCTCAATCTTGGTTTGGGTTTAGAGTATTAAGATTCATTCCATGTTTCTCATTATGCAGCATAATTTAAAACTCAGTGATTTGCGATACATAAATAACTAGGAAAAAAAAATCAATGTAATCTTTTCTCTTTGATTTGTATGGAGCAGTCACTAACAACAGCTGATTGGCACACACGGAGACATTGCAACATCACTTAAGCCCTAGCCTTGACTAGGTCCACAGGAAGGGTTAATTCTGCCCTTCCCAACATAGCAGGTGCTCCCTTAAAAAAGTAGAAGTGTGTAGAAAACAAGTGGCTTGTTTTATAAAAACTCTAAATTTATTAAAAGTGTTAAAAGGTTTCACTCTCCCCTCCCTTTTTTTTTTACATTAAAAAAGAAAATCAAAACTTTTCTATTTTTTCAGCCACTGTACAAGCTACTACTTCCCTTTCTGGGGACCAGCCTCTCCAATCCTCTAGTCCTCCCCACTTCACTCTCAGTATTGCTATAAATTTGTTTATAAAGCCTTCCATAACCCCACCACCTCCTCGTATGTCCTGCCCTGCAGGCAAAGTTTCCTTTCCAGATCTGGGGTCCTTGAGCAGGTTGCAAGGGTGGAAGAGCAGCAATGCCTGAAAGGCAGAATGCTTTGTGCTTCTGGGAGAAAGGCAGACTGGCTTCTTTCTTGATTAAGTGGACTTTGTTTTGGTTCTGCCCCATGCACACCTGTTCAGGGTCAAGTATTTGGCTTGGGGCAGCCACAGCTGAGTAGACTTGCCCCCTCTCCAGTTCCTCCAGGCATTGGTCACGACAGCTGGGTCTGACCGATGACTAGCCTTTGTCTGTGGACTATGAAGGACAGAAGAGTGGCACATGACCTACAGTACTGAGCTGGATGGAACCCCAACTTGTCATGTGTAGGCACCTAACCCTAGAAGGAGGAAGTTTTAGTTTTTGGTAGCCAAAACCAGGGTCAGCCAGGACCATGGTGGTAGATGAGGGGGAAAAGGGGAATCGCATAGCTCTGAGCTGAGCAATGTTCTTTCAGGCAAAGCCCTCTACCATCCTACATCATGTCATTGCCCCCGCTCCCCCTTTCATCCTGCAGGACCCAGGATGATTCCGGAAAAGAAGAAATAGAGGAAAAGGATTCTGTTCTGCTGATGGGAAAAAGGCAGGAAATGACAGAGTACTCAGGGTTTGGGGAAGCCTGCTGGAATCTGCAGTCCTCATGGCTTTCCTGTTCCGGAAGGGAGGATGGGCGGGCTAGGGGGCCAGGAGCCGGGCCCTTAGAGGCTTCATCAGCTCTGTTCCTTGTTCTTGACTAGTAAGACTGTATGCTGGCCCCCACTGGACACAGATAAGACCACTCGGTTCTCCAGTTGCTTGCCAGTCATCTCCACTGGGCTCCAGGCATCTTCTTCCTGCCCAGTGCCCAGCTGGTAGTTGGTGCCCATGCCCCAGGCAAAAACACGACCTGCAAGGGAAAGAAATGGGGGCAGCAGTTTCCAGGATGCCCAGCCCCACCTTTCAGACTACTAAAAAGCGTGGGACATAGAGGTAAATTTTCATTATGGTGTTAGAAGCCTGGTAATCTCCCAGCTACTAGGATTTCAGCTACGTCAAGGAGATGATAGCGAAATAAAGAGCTCAGTTAACCAAAAGCCACAGTCCTTACACATTGCCAAACACTTCTTGCTGCTTGTAAGCAAGGCCTTCAAAGTCTTACGTGACTGGCCATTCCCCAGCTCGCTACACCACCCTCCGTTGCTAAAACAAATCACCTCTGGGACTGCTCTGGATGTTTCTGTGCCTAAGAAACCCTCTGCTTATAAAGGACCGAACCTTCAAGGTTTGTGCAAGCCCCACTATCTCAGGAGACCTCCCCAGATCAAGCATAGTCAACTAGGTCCAGATTCTTGTGGCTGAGTCTTCTTTTTCCTAAAAGTTCTAAGTGTAGCTTCCTGGGAAGCTAGCATATAGGAGATTGCAAATAAAGGGGTCATCATGGTGGAAGGTAGAGAAACCAGAGTCTGGAGATCTGAGTTCAAGTCGTATTGCCTGTCTGAACCTCAATGACATACTTTCCGCTTTCCACAGAACAAACCATCTTTATTAAAATCATTTGTCTACTCATTTTAAGTTCATCAAAGTTAGAACTTTTGGGAATCGAGAAAAGCAACATCATCACCAACAATGCTCTCTGCCTCTCAGATCTATCTGACGATAACAGAGTCTGCTAAAAAGTTTGAAAAGAATCATAAGCCCCAGTCCCCTATCAGAGACTGCGGCAGCCCCACTCACCATCCTTGGTCACGGCATACCCCACAGAGGCCCCGCAAGCCACTGAGGAGACAGCAGGTAGCCTGGAGATGAGGGTTGGTATGCTCTTCTCTTCAGCACCCTCCCCAAGGCCCAGCCGCCCATACTCAGCCCGGCCCAGGCTGTATGCTTTTCCTGTGGGAAGAGGGAAAGGGATGGGGAGATGCAGAGGGTGTGCTCCAGGTAGGCCAGGTGACTCCCCATAACTGTGAGAGTTTGTTCCCCTGTCCTAGTGGTAAGGGGGCCTGGGAAAACAGTTCCGTAGAACTCATATTGGAAAATGCCAGGCCTCTGAATACTGGGTTGACCAAGGCCCAGCCTTGGAGCAGGTCTAGGTTCCAAGGACCATGGTCTCACTAGTCTGGTCAGCCTTATGCCCAAGGAACATTCTATCCCCAACCCAGAGGAGGACCTAGAGGTCCTACCTTCGGAATCCATGCAGACGGTATGGTGCTGGCCTCCAGAGAAGCCCACCCAAGACTTGGTGGAGTTCTTGAAGGATGTCAGGTTCTGGGGTACAAAGCAAGATTCTGTACCTGAGGTTCCTGGAGGAAAAGGCCAACATCAAGCTGTCATAGGTGCAGGTGTCCAAGGTCTGCCCTTCTTTATGCTCCTCCCCCACCCCCACTGTGAGGCCACACCATCCCAACCAGGGTATTTATAGTCTCACTTTATAGATGACAAACTGTGGTTCTGCAGAGTTAGGTGGTCCCACCAAGGGTGCAAAACGAATGGGGAGTAAAACCAGGATTGGAACCCAGGTCCTATGGGCTATAGCTGATGCTTGGGCTCAGGACTCACCAAGTTGATGGTAGTTGGAGAGGCCAAAGCCATAGACATGGCCTTCACGAGAGATGGCAAAGGTGAAGTAAGCACCACAGAAGGCATCCTGGAACCTCACATGACCCCCACTTCCCCTGGATTTCAGAATCACACATTTGGGGACCAGGAGTCGTTCTGCAGGCAGAGGAAAGGCCAGGGTTAGCAGCAAACACACACAGCCTCTCTCTGCCCTGAGTCTGGTTCTCCTTCACTATTAAGTTCCTCAAAGGGAGGTTAAGCAGGAACTCCTCTCCCTATTTCACACAAGAGGAAACTGACACCAAGAAACTACAAGTGCCTCATTCAGATTCCAGAACCTTAAGAGGAAATGTTTACATGGAACTTACCAGGTGCCAGACATTCTTCTATTATTAACTCTTTCTCTATTAACTTCACAACAACCCAGTGAGGTAGGTTTGGAGATGAGGAAATAATGTCCACAGCCAGTTGTGGGGTAGACCCAAAATGCAAATTCAGCCAGAGGAGTACGGCTCTAGAGTCGCAAGTCTAAATTCTTAACCACCACAGGTCCATCTGACACGGCCTGAACACCCTGACTATCCCTCCTGCTTTTCTTTGACTTTTACAGGGGGGGTGGCTTGCCAAGCTGCCTGCCAGAAGGACCTAAGCCACCTACCAAGGCCCTGCCGGCCACCACGATTGGCAAATAACGCAGGCACACGGCCCAGCTGGCCCTGCTCCCCGCAGCCCAAAGTGTAGAGGTCGCCATCTGCAGTCAGCATCACCAAGTGGTCGTTGCCTGAGGGTGAGAGGAAGGCAGGGGATGCAGGACTTGTAGGTGAGGCCCAGGCCGGGTTGGCCCCAGAACAAGGTTCCCTTAACTCCTGCCCAGAGGGAATACCCCCAGTCTCACCTGAGGCCACTTTCACCACAGGCATACTCAGCTGCACCTGCACGGGCACCATGCTCTTCTTCATGGGCTCCAAGAGCCCAATCACACCGTTATTGTCCTGGAAGGGAGGCCAGCGCACTATCAGCCAGATGCAGGCTTGCCGACAGCCAAGAGCTGGAAAAGTGCACCCGTGCTAGGTGGAGACATGGCCAGGAGCCGGGCCACCTACTGAAATACTTATCAACAAAATCAGACATGGTCTTTTACTGACATTAAAATAACAGGAGGGGGAGTGGATGGTACAAGAACACAAGTTGGCTACAAGTTGATCACCGGAGGGTTGAATAAATGGGGGTTCAATATTATTTTGATTACTTTTATATATTTGAAATGCTCCATAAAAACATTTTAAAATAGTCAATAATCAGATTCCCTTATTTTTGACACTACAAAATAAATGCCAAAGTACCAAAACAAATTTCTAGGTTGAATCTGCTTTTTCTTTTTCTTTTTTAAACTTATTATTTATTTATGCATACAAGAACATGCCAGGTGTGCGAGAGGTGAAGAGGCTTCACCAGCAACAGAGTGGGGAGCAGAAAGGTGTACCTACTGAATGAATACACTGCTGAGTGGAGCAGCGTGCAAGACAGGAGAGGTCTGCTGTGCCACATGGGTCAACTCCCTGGCCAGGAATTGAACTCAGACTTTAACCCCTGCACCACTAGGGAGGCCCCGAATCTGCTTTTTAAAATTCATAGAAATTCTGAGTTGTGACAGTTCCCCTTCCTGTCCTTCCCCGCCCTCACCCCCCAAAAAAGCACAGCTTAGGGGCCACCCTGGTGGCATAAGGGGTTAAGTCTCAACACTATGAAGCCATCTGCAGCTACTGCAGCACAAGTTTGATCCCGGGCCAGGAAGCTGACCCACATAGCACAGCAGACTTCTCCTGTCTCACCTGCTGCTCTCCTCAGCAGTGTATTTCACTCAGTCTACCTGTTCTACTCCCCATTCTGGTGAATCCTCTCAGCTCCCACACCCCCTGGCACCTCTGGCCTATACCCCAGCTCTTGTATGCATAAATAAACAAAAATCTTTTTAAAAAATATTATAGATGAAGGTGGGAAGGGGAAAGTATGTTGAAGGTGGGGGATAGGTAAGGACAGCAAGTCTCCTGCATCAGCCTCAGCCCAAAGGCATCTTGGCTCACTCCTTCCCCAGAACACATACTCCATAACATCAGATTTGAGCAAACAGCTGGTGGTGTTGACAGGCTTGGATGAAGAAGCCAGAGACCTAGATCTCGGCCTGATCTCCGCCCCTGGTCCTTGATTTCCACACTGCACCATGGACTTCAAGATGGGTGATCTGTGGGGCCCCAGGAGTTAATTCTGCCTGCTAAGTCTCATGCAGACTTCCAGAAGAAAGGAGCCCCATTCTTACCCGGAAGGAACCCCAGAGGAAGACACGGCCATCCTCAGTGAGGGCTGCTGTGTGACTGTCTCCTGCTGACACCTGTATCACCTTCTCCTGCAGTTCCACTTTCCCAGGGACCATGTCTGAGCCCTCGGCGGATGTGTCCCTTCCCAGGGCACCATCGTCGTTGCAGCCGAAGGAGTAGACCTGTGCCCAGGACACCCCATCAGCACAAGGTCTTGCCTCACAGTCCATTCACATCTAGGCCACTCCCTGCTTGGCTAGTCAGCTCCACCTCCACAGAGAAATGTGTGCGGCTCAAAGTTCCCACCCCCAAACCGCCCCCCAACAAACCCTGACCCAAGGCTTGACCACTGTGCCAGCCTGGCCAGTCCCGCAACCTACCTGGCCACTTTTGCTCAGACACACAGTGTGCATGCCCCCAGCCTCGGCCTGCACAACGTCCTCCGGAATGGGCACCAGGGCTGGCTTCTTCCTCTCCATCACATTCTCGCCCAGCCCCAGCTGGCCCACGTCGCCCTGGCCCAGTGTCAGCACCAAGCCTGGTTCTGTGTTGTGGGACCTATGTGAGACTGAGGAGTGAAGAAGATAGCCCCTGAGTGTGTAGGATGGCAGGAGACCGGAGTCACTGCTTCGGCTCAGGGATCACGTGACCCGGGTTCAAGTCCCTGCTCTGCCACTGACCACTAGCATGACCCTGCAGAGACTAAACTTCTGCGAGGTGAAACGAGGCTAACAAAAGTGCCCATCTCGTAGGGGTTCTGTGAAGATTATTGTGAGTGCGGAAATGGGAACAAGGAGACACTCAACACTGTGAGGTGAATCTCGGTGGGAGGGGGACACAGCGAGGACACGAGATGGTTTACCTGGTTAACCTCAAGTCCTGTCGGGAGCCTGGCCAGCACTGAGGGCTCGGGAGCGTCCACCATTTCTGGCTGCTCACTCTATTCAAGTCGAGCTGCTTTGCAGCGCCCAAAGGACATGACAGACCTTTCATACTAGGATCTTGTTTTATAGGAGAGGGAGTTTCAGAGATTAAGTGACCTTCCCAGGGCCACCGAGCAAATAAGCAGCAGAGTCTGCACTGAAACCAAGGAAGCCTACATACAGATCAGAGCACAGTGCCTGGCTTTTAGCCTCAGACTGTGACTTAACTTCCGGACATACTCTGAAAACTGGCCTCTTCTGCTCCTCTCTGGGGACAGGCAACTGAAAAAGTGGCAGCAGGAGTAAGAGCCGTAAGTGGCACGGAGGCACTGGGTCTGCGGCACGGGGCATCTGTTGGCCAATGGCAACTGGGGCAGTCAATGGCATCCAGGCCCTCCCCCGGGGGTTGTGGCACAGCTGCCAGGGCCTCTGCAGCTGCGCAGAGATGCACTGGGCAGGGAGCCACCTGGTCAGGTTTTCTGGAGAGGAGGGCTAGGCCTGCAGGCACCTTGGCAGGAGCTGGCGCCTGGAACATGGTGGGAGGCAACGGCCCTCACTGCCTGGTTACGAGGGTCTGCAAAAGACAGACACTGTCTGAGTGTGGATCCACACTTCGTGCTCCCAAACTGAGGGTGGGTCACTGTCCTCCCGTTCCCCTCCAGAGTCCCAGGAGAGAGGAAACCACAGCCACCTCCTTCAAATGCTGCCAGGACACTATCTCATTTAATCCTCACAACAGCCCAGGAAGGTTGGCGCTGCTCTCATCTCCATTTTATGAGTAGGGCAGTCCAAGCTCAGTGAGGTTAAGTGACTTGCCCAAAGCGACACAGCTAGAAAGTGGCAGAGCCAGGACTGGAACCCAAGTCCAGAAATCAAAGGTTCTAACAATGCTGCGCTACTGCCTGGGACAAAACCTTGGTCTAGTGCTGACTGGGTGCCCTTAGACAAGTCTCTGCCCTTTAGAGATTCCCAGAGGGTGGGGTTCAATGAGCTATACTGGACACCCTCCAGTTAGGACAGAGTCCCTGGAATTCCAGGCTCCTCAGCTTAAATGCCAGGGAGAGAGGAACCCAGTCCCAGATTCTGGGGGCTCCTAAAAACCACCCATACCCAGGATAAATGCCAAGGCCGACTTACTCTTCACCTTCTTGCTTTTGGGGAGGGCATCTTCTGGGGGTGACCTTCTCTTGGCTATGCGCTTGGGTGGCATTTTTCTGTCCTGAAAAACCCAGACAAAATATTCCAAGTCACAAGTGGCAAACATTTTCCTGTACTAATTAGGCAATATTTACCAAACACCCCAAAAAAAAAAAAAAAAAAAGGTGAGAGGGATTTTTCAGACTTTATCCCAAGACCAGAGTAGATATACTCAAAGATTAAATATTCTTTACTGTAATCTTCATAACATTAACCAGCCCCTCTTTTCATTGCTGTTGCTTCCCCCAAGGTCTCCATGTCTGCCCCCAAGGCTGTTGGCACAGACACACTCCCCAGCACTCTTCTTTCCAATCCAAACCACTGTGTTCCAAGTATATTTTTTTCCCCTCTACACATACACAGCTCCACAAGTAAATCTTTATTGAGTCCTGACCTGTAAGATTGTGTTAAAAAAAAAAAAAAGGCTGTCAGAGCCTGGGGCGCCCAAACTCTGAGTGTAAATCCTCTAGAATGGATGGCGGGGTCAGGGCTTTGCAACTACTAGTGCAGAATTAGCAGAGCATGCAGCACAGCCCAGAAGCTAGAATCTGGGCTCAGCTACTTTTAGCTGTCTGACCCTGGCCACGTTTATTTAATTTCTTCATGATTCAGTTTCCTCCTCAATAAAACAAGAGTAACAGAACCTAGATCTTTTGATGTATAGTATTAAGAACGCTGATACTAAATAGTGATCAATAAATCAATACTGTAGAATATTATGAATATCAGGGCCTGCCCAGGTGATGCTCGGCACAGCCCTGTGATCTAATCTGACCCACCTCTCCTTCAGTTTACAGGTGAGGGAGACTCTACCCAAGCTACGAACAAGAGCCCCCTTTTAGGCTCAGCTGTGTGCCTAACCAGCACCCCTCTCTGCCTCCCCACATTTTGCTGAGAACAAACTACCAAAGATGGGAAGGGGGCCAAGGGACAGCTATGTAGGCTGAGCCTCTGCAGACTGAGCTGCTACAGGTTGTGACCGGCCCAGTTCTGAGTCTGATGATGGGACAGTTCTGGGCTTCCCACAACTTTTATGTTCCTAGGTGGGACTCCTCCCTCCCACCCTCTTGGAGATCCCGCTTACCACACTAAAATACACTTAAAAAAATTTTTTTTAAATTTATTTATGCATACAAGAGCTGGGCTACAGGCCAGAGGCGGAGGGTAAGAGGGCTCACCAGAGACAGAGTGTGGAGCAGAAGAGGCAAGACTGACCAAAATACACTGCTGAGGAGAGCAGCGGGCAAAGCAGGAGAGGTCTGCTGTGCCATGTGGGTCCCCTCCCTGGCTGGGGATCGAACTTGCACTGCAGTGGCCACAGAAGCTACACAGTGCGGCACTCAACCCGCTGCGCCACCAGGGAGGTCCTAAAATACACTCTTTAGGGCTAAAGGGAATTGGGTTCACCTGCCAGAGCAGTGGCTTACTGGCCCATTTCTTTCTTTTTCTTTTTTCTTTTTTTTTTAAGATTTGTTGAAGAGCTAGGGTGTTGGCCAGAGGTGTGGGGAGAGGATTCACTAGAGACAGCGTGGGGAGCAGAATGGCAGATCTACTGAAATACACTGCTGAGGGGAGCAGCGGGCCAGACAGGTGAGGTCTGTTGCACTTTATGTGGGTCAGCTCCCTGGCTGGGGATCGAACTCAGGCCTCAGCAGTGATAGCTGTGAGACTTAACGCTAGGCCACCCAGGAGGCCCTATCTCCTGCTTTGCGACCACAGGTGGCCAGCAGTCCCTACCTCCCTGAGCGGTATCCACATCTGTTAGAGGGGCTGCCATGACTACTTTCAGGGTCACCACAGAGACTGAAAGAAATGTCTGTAAAGGACTTTGCAGTGCCAAACACACTGTAAGGACTCAACACAGGGAAGACCAGTCATTCATTCCACAATACATTTGTGTACTGAGTGCCTGTTACCTCAGTTTGGCTTTGGACCAGGAATAGCAAGGAAAACAGAGACTGTTCTCACAGGGCTTACAATCTAGTGGGAAAGAAAAAAAAAAAGCAGAAGTATTACAGATGGTGCTAAGACAGTGTCTTAAGCCCAGTGAGGGCTAAGACAGTGTCATGGTAAGAGAACAACTTCGGTTGGATGACAACTAAAATGTTTTAACACACGTATGGTTAGAATGTTATATTATAGCTGTTTTACCACCACCACTAACACAAAAAGAAAATTACTTGGGATAGGGGAAGAGACTGGTCTTAGAGGTGACGTTTCAGCTAAGACGTGAAGTATGACAGGAGCTGACCAGGATAAAAGCACTCCAGCAAACATTGGGAAGTGTTCGGGATCAACCTGGGGAGGCCAGTGGGCTGCAGATGGCCTAAACGGGCTAGATCAGGCTAAAGGCCCTGTCGGAAAAGGGCAAAAAAGTCTTCAGAATGTCTCCATTATCTGCGCTTTTAAGTAGGCCATGAACCAGGCAGGAGTCATGGCAGCCTGGGCAGGACAACCCCAGGGACTTGATCAAACAGAAGAGGCAGAGGGCAGAAGCCAGCTGAGGAAGAAAATGGTGAGACCAGCAAGGGAAGACTGAGGTAACAGGGCCTGAGGGAATGGGTGACAGAAAGATCCACTGAAAGATGCCAAGGAAGGATGACACCTACAACACAGAGTCGTGGTGGAGAAAACTATGGCTTTAGAGACCTGAGTTCTCTCTGAGCCCTAGTGTCTTTCTCAAATAGAATTACAACACACTGTCCTGAGCAACCTGGAGGTACGGCAGTAGATGGATGAGAGGGCACCTTTGCAAAGGTAGAGCCCTCAGTCACTATTCACCTACACGTCTGCTAGCGCACACCCAGTCCTCTGTGTAGACTCCCTCTAGCTGCTCTCAACCACAGAGTGAGTGTCCAGGCTATTGTTCCTACCCCTCATCCTCCAACAGATACACAGCTCCCACCTCAAGAGGCTGACAGCCTGGGAAAAGTGTCACATAGTCACAAATAAATCAAAGTTAGGTAGTTAACTTTTACTAACAAGCATCAATGGTGCCTCAGCCTCTCTGAGGATGCTCACACCTGCCCACTGAGCACCATCATGTTTTACAGAAAAGAAAGTTAAGGCTCAGAGGAAGTTCCCTCAGGCCATATAAGGTGATCTGAAATCCCCTGTTTCCTTAACCATTTCCCACCAGGGTCAGAGTTCCTCCTTTCTACATTGGCGTGGGCCTCAGTTTCCTCAATTAATGAAGGCAGACCAGACCGTCTGCCAGTGGCCAGATGTTCCTGCTGTGACCTCACCAGTCTCATTTCTGCAAAGAGAGATAAAACCTCTCTGACCACAGCAACCGTCTCAGCATCCTCCAAGCCTCCCCCATGTCAGGACAGACCCAGAGGATCTCTTTGGGAAAAAGGTTCCCAAGAGGGCAGGGAGAGGGGCTCATCTGTCAACAAACATTTGCTGAAGTGGGATGAGTCAAACAGAGCTGGTGTCCCCACCCCATCCACCCCCATTCCTCACTGGGCGTATCCCCCTTGCATACAGAGCTGTGCCTGAGCCTAAAAAGCCTATTCACTTTTCCCATGGGGGGTAGGGAGCTAGAGCTTCTACCAGATATCAGAACCACCCAGTCACGGAAATTATTGGATATTGGTAATTCTCACCACATGCCTCGTACCTTCTTTTTACAGGTAAGGAAACTACGATTCAGAGAGATTTCGTGGCGAACCCGAGGGTGCCCGACTAGGAAAACTGAACAGGATTTCTGCTCTTGAGATGTTTTTGCAACAGCCTTGTCAACTAACTTATCTTTCTAAATTCCATTCTGGATACCCTTCTTGGGTGAAACCTTCCCTGCCATCTCCACCCCACCCAGACCTTGCAAGATCCCGCCCCAGCACCATCATTTTTTGGTATCACCTTTTGTATCACAACACCTGTGCCCCCTGCCTGGCTCATCCAAGCCCTCCATCCCCAATCTGCCTGAGTAACTCGTCTTCCTTCAAAAAACACTGGTTCAAGGGTCCCCTCACCTGGAAAGCCATTCCTGACCCTCCTGGGCAGGGCTGGGCGACCGCCTCAGAGTTCCAGTAACGCTCCACGCACTCAACTGATGAACTGCACACAAGTTCACACTTGGTTCCAGTACTTCAACTACCAGCCGCTGCCCGACTCGCGAGCGGCATCCCCTGGCCCGCCGAGCCCGCCTCGGAGCTCATACTGGCTTTCCTCTGCGGCGCCGCTTGGGTCTCCCCGAGGCGATCAGGGGAGGCGCAAAGGCACACGGGCCCTTCTAAACCTACAGGGCCCTGGAAGCGCAGCAGGAAGCGGGCGGCCCGTAAATCAGTGGTGACAGATGAGTTTGCAGAGTTCGCAGCACCTCTCTCCCAAGGGGTCCACAGCCTCCGAGCCTGAGAGGCGGCGATTTCTTCCCCTGAGGCCGACCCTCAGCAGCCAGCCAGCGCCGGCCGGGATTCTCCCCTTCCCTGCAGCCCTTTCTCCGAACGACTGCCGGACAAAATCACTTTCCCCGCTCCGGAAATGCAGCCCCCGCCCGCGAGGCACGCGGATCCGCAGCCCCGGCCGGCGAGGGCACCGCGGCCGCGCGCAGCCCGGCCGGCCGCGCTCAGGCCGTTTGAATCTCCCGCCCGCGCTGGCGCCGCGGGCCGGGCGTGAGCCGCGCGGCGGCGGAGGGGCAGCGCGGCCCTCGCTCAGGCGGGGCCGGGCCGGCGCCGGGCGCCCCGCGGGGCCGGGGACACGCGCGCCCGCACGCGCGCCTTCCAGCCGCCGGCTTCACGTGGGGCCCGCGCCGCCGACACGGCGCGCGCAGGTAACCGCCCCCGCTCGCCATGGGCTACCCCTGCTCCAGCTCTGGCCGTCCCGCGCGCCACCCTCCGCCAGGACCCTCGCCGGGAACCGCCGCGACCTACCTCCGTGCGGGTCGGCGACAAGGAACTCCTCCTCTCGCCCGCCTGGTCGCGAACTGGCCCAGAGCATGCGCTCTGCGGGCCTCCGGCCTCGACCCCGGGCCCGAAAGGAAAACAAAGAGCCGGGCGACCCCTGGCGACGTCCCCGGGAAGTGCAAGTGACGCTTCAGGCTCGGGAGCTCTGGGCCACTCTCTTCACCTTGACCTAGGTACACTTGGTGTGTATTTCGGAGACCCCCAGATCCGGACAAGTGGGTTAACAACCAGAAAGACCACCTGAAGTCAGGGTTTTTTTTGAGAAAGTCTGTTGTGGGAGGGACTGTACTCATCCTCCCTGCCCTCAAGAAAGCTTCCGACAGGGAAAGATGAGAAAACAGACTATGGAAAAACACACAGGACTATGATAAGGATAGCCACAGGGGCATCTGGCTCAGTTTGGGACTTGACTTTCGAAATTAAATCTAAGAAAGCAAGGCATTCTAGGAGAAGCAGTCCTTGAAGTGAGGGAGCGATGTGAGCCTGTCAAGGCCTGGCGGGAGCAGAGGCTGCCTATGGGAGACAGGGGAGAGAGCACTGGAGAGGGAGAGGGAGGGTCAGACCACAGATGCAGTGTCTGTCCTGAGGCCACAGGAAACGATGGGAGGGACGTGAACAGGTGAATGACATGATCAGATTTTGTTTCTAGAACAAACTGGAGGATGCACTTGAGGGAAAGGGAAGCCAGAGTAGGAGAGAGCAAGAGGAAGAGGAAGATACGACTTGGGGGTTGGAAGCTGGAGATGGAAAGGAGGTACTCAGCAGAGTAGTAAGGCACTCATTCTTCAGGATGGATACAAACATGTTCAGGATTCCAGGTGTTCCCTAAGGTGACCTCTCAGGCCATGTGATTGTCTCGGGGTTGGGGGGTGTTCCCTAATCAGGGTTGTGACCTCTGCAGAAGGGAATTTTCTCCATTTCATATTGATTTCAAAAGACTTTCTGTTATACCTGACCCTAGACTGACACTTTTAAGGATTATCTGCCAAATTATTTTCTCTTACTAGTAGGGCAGGACCCACCCCAAATACTCCCCCTCTTCAGGGTTTCTTACCTGTCCAAGTTTACTTCTGCCTCCATCACTGACTCCTTTTTTGGATGATATTCTGTGAAATTTCTCCAAGTTTTGCTTCTGTGATCTCTGCTGTCTCTCTCTGCTGTCTTCCTCCAAGATCTTACTCATTCACATGGCTTGATATAATTGTGAAAGTGATTGTCACCACCAATTTTGCAAAAGCCCTTACTAAGTATAGAAACATGTCCATCCATGTCAATTAGTTCTGTTCCATACAGAAACCCCATGGCAATTGAAAAAAAGAAAAATTTGGTTCAAAGAGACTAAGCCAGTTTTTTAGGGTTAGTATTCAGGTGTTAGAAGGGGACTAGACCCTTGCTACTTCAGGATAAGCCATTATCTTTAACTGAAAGGACAGTCCGTGGGGTCAGTTCTGCCCTCTGCCCTAAGTTCTAGTCTTTATCTCTAAAACAAAGTGAATTCCTGACATAGAAAATAAAACTCATTTCCTGTAGACCTAGACGCCCCCCAGCTTCATCCTTCCAGCCAAGGGTAAGGTTCTCCGATAAGTACAGGTTCAAACCCTAACTTGTTTTCTGATTCGTCCTTCTCTCCTCTTCATGTTTCTATTTCTACCCTGGGGACTAAAGCACCACTCTCCTGGCCTCTGTTCCTGTTTCTTAAAACTTCACCTCCATTTCATTCCACCTAGATCCCCAGACTAGTCTCCCTAAACCATGGCTGTGAGACATCGCCCTGCTTAGAAGTTTTTTAAGATACAGGTTATTTCTTTAGTGCTGTGCTTGGGCTCAAGGCTGCAAAAGCCCCAAGCCGTTGATTTCCCATTTCCCTCTTAGCCTCTGCACTGTACTCTGAAGGTACCTATGCACATCCTACCTTCTCGTCTTCATCTGGGCTGTTCTTCCTACCAGGTGCCATCTAACTGCACTGAATTACTGATATATATTTAAAGCCCAATTCAGTTCCCATCACTGTGAAGCCTCCCTTGGTCCCACTTAAATCTTTTTCTTCTCTGAACCCTATTATTGATTTTAATTTTTTCACTCTATCATTATTTTATCTTATTTACTGGACATGAACCATAGTAAGTACAGCAGTTAAACCTGATCCAGAATGTACAGATGATAAAATTGAGGATTACAAGTTATGCATGTAGTACATAAAATCAAAAGTTTAAGCAGAGACAGGAAAGATGTAAAATGACCCATAGTGAACTTCTCAACAAAATCTAAGATGACAAATACACTGGCCGAGATAGTAATAGTAGATTGAACATTGCAGAAGAAATAGTGACCTTGATAGCAATACTTGAACTTGTTAGCCACAGAAACTATCCAAAATGAGAGAAAAAGAAATTTTAAAAAATGAAAAGGGCATTATTGAGCTATGGAGTCACTTTAAGTGGCCTAATACACAGGTAACTGGAGACCCTGAAAGAGAGGAGGAGGTGGGACAGAAAATACATGTAGAAATAATGGTTAAAAAGTATCCAAACTATAAACTTACAAGTCTGCAATTATTAATTTTGTGTCAACATGACTAGGCTATACAGCCAGTTATTTGGGCCAACATCAGTCTAGATGTTGCTGGAAAGCTATTTTTTTTCCAGAAGATATGATAACCTTTAAATCTGTAGGCTGTGAGAAAGCAGATTACCTTCTAATGTGGGTGGACTTTATCCAATCAGTTGAAGGCCCAAGAGAAGGGCTTCAAGAGGACACTGCCCACTCCTGCTACAATTCACAGCCTACTTACTTGCCCTACACGTTTCATACTCACTAGCCCTTCAACCACCTGAATCAGCAGTTTCTTAAAATCTCTCTCTCTCTCTCTGTCCTTCCGTCTCTCTTTCCATCCTTCCACCCATCCATCTATCTGCATTTTATCCTATTCGGTTTGTTTCCCTGGAGAAACTGAATACAAAATCCATTAAGCTCAAACATCTCCAAGCACAAGAAATGAAACACATTAAAATCAAATCACTTAAAACCAATTACAGAAAATCTTAAAAAACAGTCAGAAAAAGTCATTTTTATGTAGAGAAGAACAAGACAAGAATACAATGCAACATGTTATCCAGAGTGGAATAAAACAAGGATACAGTGCAAACAAGAAGACAGTGTAGTAACACTGGAGTCTAAGACTCCAGTGAAATTATCACCAGTAAGGTATAGCCAGCAAAAATATCCTTCAAAAAATGGTGAAACTAAGGTACTTTCTGAACACACACACGAAAGCTGAAAGAATCCATTACCAGTAGACCCACAATAAAAAAAATGTTAAAGAAAGACCTTTGGGCAGAATGAAAGTGATACCAGATATAAAATTTTTAAAAAGCAAGATCAATTGCACACTGCCTATAAGAAATACACAAATAGGTTAAAAGTCAAGATAGAAAGACATTCTGTGGTAACAGTCAAAAGAAATTTGGAGTGGCTAATAGCAAAGTAGATTTCAGAGTAAAGAATGCCATTGAGATGAAGGTAATTTCATGACAGAGGATTAATCAAAATGCACTATCCTAAACATAATGCTAATGGCAGCGCTTCAAAATACATAGCAAAAACTGATAAAATTTCTAATACACAAACTCCTAACTATAGCCAGAGATTTCAATATCCTACTCTGAATCGTTGATGGAACAAGTAGACAGAAAACCATCAAGAAGATAGTACAACACTTTCAACCAATTTAAGTTGATTATTGATTATTTGTGGAACACCCTTCTTCACATTCATCTTGCTTTCTTTAAAGAACATACATCCTTTCCAAGTGCACATGAAATATTTGCCAAGGTAGACCATTTTCTGGGATATAGAAAAAGTATCAAAAAATTTAAAAACTTTAGCCCCTTCTGCTTTCTCTCAGCCTGGGCCCTTGGGCAGTTCACAGCAGGGAGGTTGAATGGAACAGTACCCTCAGGGAGGGGACAGGAGGCACCATGACTGGGGAAAGTGACAGCTGCTTTTCATTGCCAACCAGGGACAAGGACACGGCCACTCTCCCACTGGCTGCCCACGAACTGTCATTGGTGAAGATGTCAGCTCCCAGTGGCAACCGAGGCCTACGGGCAACCTACCACCGAGTCCTGGATAAAGTGGAACTCATGTTACCAGAGAAACTGAGACCATTTTACAACCACCCAGCAGGTCCCAGAACAATTTTTTTCTGGGCTCCAATTATGAAGTGGGGGTTGGTGTGTGCTGGATTGGCTGACTTAGCCAGACCTCCAGAAAAACTTAGCGCAGCTCAATCTGCTGTTTTGATGGCTACAGGGTTTATTTGGTCAAGATACTCTCTTGTAATTACTCCAAGAAATTGGAATCTGTTTGCTGTTAATTTTTTTGTTGGGTCAGCAGGAGCCTCTCAGCTCTATCGTATTTGGAGATATAACCAAGAACAAAAAGCTAAAGCAGACAAGAAATAAAAGTTCCTGATCACCCAAACAATCTAGAGATGGACTTAAGACACTGGGACCCAATTTGATCGACTGGTTATCTGATAAAATGATGCTAACTGTGCCAACACTTGCAAGGTATTGAAAAAACATCTAACTGTAACTGGTAGCTACTATTTAAGTGAATAGAAAAATAAAGTAGAAATGCAGCTCTTCAAGATCCACGCTGTGACGCCAGGTAGACAGAATCTTGTCTTCCTTTTCTATAATGGATTTAATCAAAGTCCCTACGTTGTACTGGGCTGTTGTAAGGATTAAAGAATGCATCATGCATGGCAAATCCTTATCAAATGTGAAGTACTATTATAAAGATGTGGGTTCCAGCCACTGGAGAGAAAGAGGTGAGAGAAGTCAATGCCAGAGAAAGGCTCTTGCTCCCCAGGAAACTACTCATCCCCACATCAGTATTTTGCAATCAGGTAAAGCCACACAGGTTTAAAATTCATTACAACTTAGGTTTTTATGAAGTAGTGGTTACATTAGCTTCATGAAAAAGTTCTGTGGCTTAAACCTGGCAGAAACGGTATTTTTTGAGGTGACAGAAGTAAGTAAAGCAGAGATTCTGTACTCCATTGTTTTGCTCAGACCCGCACTCTACCACTTCTGTGTAACTTGGGCATGCTGAACTCAAACTTGTTTTCTTATCTGCAAATTGGGCAGAGTACCTTCTTTACAGAGGGGCATGGAATAATGAAATATGCATCTCACCCTATCACACCTCCTAACTCACAGTATTTCACATGGTTTTGGAATAAAGTTTATATTTAAGAGTCATTTCGGACAAGTTTTAATCCTTTAAACGCCCCTTTTCCCCCAGAAAGTTAGGATGATTGAGAAAACCATGTTTTAGTAGTAGTAGATAGCTGCAAACTAGTCATCCAACAAAATTAGACACCAGTGCCCAGCTTGAAAAGCCAGATAACAAGCTCATTGTAATTATGAGACTATATATAATGCTTCCTACAAATATTCTAATTAAAACCCCATTGTAGGTTAACTTTTTACCGACCCCATTCTATTGTTGAGGAAGTACAAAGTGGCTTGACCAAGAACACAACAGGAAGTTAGTAGTATCAAGTCAAACCCAGGCAGTCTGAATAAAGGTTTAGCAATGCTTGTCTGCCCTTATGGGGAAAAAAAAAAAAAAAGAATCCCAACAGCCTATTAGGAAAACATCTACAGCAATATTTGCTGCAAGCTTGTTTGGCAAATGGGTGGTGATTTAGAATAACTGCTGACAGCTTTGTCCCAGCTAATTAGGGCAGACAAATGTTCCTTTCTCCCCAGCTTCACCTTTAAGATTTCTACAGAAATTAAAAAGCCAACACTACTCACCCTAAGCACCTCCCCTCCAAGTCAAAGGACCCTGCAGCAGCTTTGGTTCTTTAGCAATGGCTTTGGGCTGCCTACTTTGTCCCTGGGTTTCCCCATCTTGATAACCTGAGTTATCATGCAAATGCACAGAATAACTGCAGTAAATCGAACATTACTTCCTGGAACCCAAGCCTTTTCTAGGTTCTGCTTCACAATGGTGACTAGAGCAGAACTAGCCTCATTACATCCTGTGGCCCAATATACTAGTCACACCCAGAAAACCAACCCTAGACTAGATGGCCTAAAAGGACTGTTCTGTCCCTGCACTCAGCCCCACTCAAGATCTAGACTCTACCTTCTAGATGGTTCCCCGCTAACTCCCATCCTTCAGGGTCCTAAGACTTCCTTTTAATGTTAGCACCAGGTACAGGGGGTAATTGACATTTCCATTGTGACTTAACCTCACATCACTTGTAGGTTGGCCTAGGTTTTTAACAGGCTAAAGCACCATTTGGACACAGAAAAAGATGCTCAGCTAGCCTAACTGGATAATTTGCGAGATCTTACAGCCAGGGACCCAAAGGGAGGCAGACCTCTTTTGCTGCTCGCTTTAGCAGTGTGTTTCCGCTGATCTCCCTTTCTTCAGTTGTTCCCCATTCTTCTTTGGTGAGTCCCCATCCCCACACCCCTGGCCTGTACCCCAGTTCTTGTATGCGTAAGTAAAAATTTCTAGACACCTAGGTACCCTAGGCAACTTTGAATTTAACCGCTTACATTTATAACAGAAATATACATGCTCCCAATTTCATAAACTAGGAAACCAGCAGACTGTTTATTCAGGAAATAGAAACCAATCAGTATCTTGAAAGGCAACTCAACACACATCTCCACACACAAAGAAACCATAGAACTGTAGACAGTTATCTTTATTGTAATTAATATACATCAGAAACTGACAAGGATGTCCTTAATACAAGGTATCTAGAATTCTTGGACACATTTTCTATTCATTAATGTAGCAAAAAAAAAAACATTAAAGGCAAAATCTACCCTATGTCATAGGCAACTTTCTAGCCCATCAACACCCTGAAGGTGTCTCAGCTTCCCAGGTGGAAGCACTATACTATTTAAAGACTCCACTTACCAAAGGTCTTCTTGAATTCCTTAAACATTTCAAAGGGCACTTGAATAAAACATTCTATTAAGCTAGAGGGTTAAGGTGTGGTTCTGTGGCTGAGGTATTTGGAGTCAAATGTTGCTGGGTCTTTTACAATACCCAAAGTATCACCTTTACCAATTCTACCTGCCAAATAAAGGAGCGTCCATAAGCATTAAGAGCAAACTGAAAGTTAGGTGAAGTTCCTCTTCTCTCCTAAATGGAAACAAAAAAAAAAACCCCAGGAAGATTAGGATCCTATTTGCAACCTTTCTTACATGTAAAAATTTCAGTGTATTAGATGTTTCCTGCATGGTTTGTCTCCTCAGTCATGGTCCAGAGGACTCTGAGAAGCTGTAGGAATATGCAGGCGCGGACTAGAGCCCAGCTTTATCTCCAACGTCGTGGAAAGGGACTATACATCATGGGGCAGTGCCCTGTGCTCCCGTTTGCCACCTGGACAGAGCCCGGGAGAGCAACCTCCTGGGGTATCCACGTTGAACACCCAGTTACATCAAACACCACTAATCACTATTAGATATTTGCCTTCTCCCCATCACTGGCAGCCAGGGAATGGGTAACAACCTTTAGCAATAAAGTACATCTAAACCACAGCATTAAAGTGCTATGGCAATCAACAGACTACAAAATAGACACGTTCTGCATGTAACTAACATTCAGTGGTCTGGAAACCACAACATCTGAGGTGTTTATACATGAGTAACCTTGGACACAATAAGGGGGTATACATTATAAATGGCCAGTGTTAAATTGACTTTGGTTAAACATTCCGGAGCATTCCTTTTATATTGTAAAGCAGTAATTTCCCTCCATGACCATGTTACAGGGCAACCCTAAATAAAGTGGGTTTGCCTGACTGGGTCCTCACCTGCATGCTTGGACCCCCCCCCCCCGGGGTCACATTTTTGGTTTTATACCCAGCCTGGCTAGTAACTTTGCCT
>JAGFMF010012145.1:7814213-7829094 GCA_019455555.1 Galemys pyrenaicus | reverse complement strand
TTTGCCTGACTGGGTCCTCACCTGCATGCTTGGACCCCCCCCCCCCGGGGTCACATTTTTGGTTTTATACCCAGCCTGGCTAGTAACTTTGCCTTCAGGTTCCAGTGATCCACTCTTCAATAATGACCTTATAGGATTGGTGGTTTTGGACATTGTTGGTCTGGAGTGGGGGTTGGAGTCCATAAATCTATCTGTATAATCTATTCAGGACGACCTTTCCCCTAACAATACTAGTCAAAGATGTATCTTAACAGTATCACTGTATAAAACCCAGCCTCCTCCAAATAGAGCATAAAACCAATCACAAACATGCCTACAAAATAGCAGCCTAATTCTTATCTGGGTGCATTGAGCAGTAACAGCGTTTTCATCATAACTGAGCTCAAAATTAAAATTTTATGCAACATATCAACAAATTAATACTAGAGCAATTCTTAAGGTCTATTTACCTCCAAGCCAGGAAATGTGGAATCTTGCACAGCCCTGCAAAAATAAGGCACATAAGGATTTAATCCAGCAACACACAACTGACGATCCAAATTTTACTTGTCATCATCAACCTAAATCCAGACTGAAGGTGTTTCCTGCATGGTTTGTCTCCTCAGTCATGGTCCAGAGGACTCTGAGAAGCTGTAGGAATATGCAGGCGCGGACTAGAGCCCAGCTTTATCTCCAACGTCGTGGAAAGGGACTATACATCATGGGGCAGTGCCCTGTGCTCCCGTTTGCCACCTGGACAGAGCCCGGGAGAGCAACCTCCCGGGGTATCCACGTTGGTCACAGTATACGGAACACTCACGAGAAAACAATTTCAGCCGCGGATAGCTACTTCCCCAGGACACCCCACTTAGAAAATCGTCTGGATTCCCATTAAGTATCAACGAAATTGTAGGTCAAGAGCGATCAGCAGTCACGAGCCAGCGATCGAACTAAGGCGGGTAACTGGGACTTACCTATAAATTTGCATAGGTGATTAAAAAAATAAGTCGAGGCGGAACAGACATACTTAAGTACAGTCCTAAGACAAGCGGCAACACAAAAGAGCGGCCATTTTCAGAAAAAGCCAAATGCCGCGTAAATAAGATCTCCGAGGCCGACGAGTCACCTTGAAGGCAGACGAACATGCGATTCGGAAGCAAGGGGGGCGGGTGGGCAGAGGTCTGCCCGTTTAGCTTCCAGGCGCGCACGGCAGCAGCCCCGCAGATTTCGACACGCGCCACCCAGTTATGGTACAGCCCCGGGGCTCGCTAGGTCTCCGGGGCCACTTCCCGCCCACTGCACATGGGAATGTAGTTAACACGAACGCTACGGCCGAGACTAGGCTTTTTAAACAATAATGGCCCCCAAAAGAAGGGCTGTTAGCAGCTTCGGTGTACTAGTCCCAAACCTAGAAAACTGCAGAGGTGAAAGACACTCACAAGAAAGAAGTGGCCACTGGTCGAAAGGCTCTCCGTAAAAGACTGAGTGGCGCCCAAGCATCCGTATTTATACCTTCGGAAGGGCAAGGACTATCTATTGCGCCTGCGCCACGCCATCGTTGTGTCATGCGCAGTTAGGAAACCAGAAATTCGCTAAGGGTTCTGGGACTCTACTATAGGTTAAGCCCCACCCCTACCTTGGCTTAGAGGAGTCTCGCGACACTAGCTCTTTCCCGCGAGACCTTGCAAAGGCAGTAAATTACGGAGACTTTGAATGGTGCGGTTGGACAGTTTTCTGGCGTGAAATTCTCTTTACTCCCTTCATCCGATTTGAAGACTATGCTGTTAAATAAACTTGCCATAAAAGAGCTTTGAGAAATAGAAAAAGACATCTGCGCTGATGTTGTAAGAGGAAATGGCGGATAAGGGTTAGACCCCAACTGAGTTGTAGATCAAGATTTAGAAGTTGTTAGAATTAAGTGGTGACTCAAGTCTCCCTGGGAGAGCAGGGTGAGTGACCAGGACATAAAAATCCACATTTCACTGGTCAGAGAAGTAGCCAGCAGGACAGAGAATGCCTAATCAGAGAACCAGCCTACCCAGTATGGGAAGCCAAGGAAGTTTTGATGATCTGACCCAAAGCATGAAAAGCTGCAGTCGTCAAATTGTTATAGGGCAAACTTAATATAAAATGGGTTTTCCTCACTAGGTCCTCACCCGCGCTTAGAATACTTTTATAATAAATCTTAAATTTAGGTACACGCGACAAAAGTTATTAAAGGGTTTTGTTTTACAAAAGAAGGGGAATAAAATAGTAATAGTACAAAGAGGAGAGGGCTATAAATCCATAAATATTTTATCAAAATCTTCCGAAGTGGAACCCAAAGACTCGCTGAGAACCCGCTCTGAATTAAGGGAGATGGCTCGGAAGAGAGAGCCTAAGGCTCACCTCTGTGGTTTTATAGCCAGCCTGGCTGCTTAACCCCACCTTCAGGTCCCAGTGATCCACTCTTCAATAATTATATTATCGGATTTGTGGTTCTGGAACACTGATGGTCTGGAGTGGGGTTGGAGTCCACAAACCCATCTGTGTAATTTATTCACGATTACCCTTCCCCCTAACAAAATGTTAAAATAGCTGAAATTGGAATACAGCTGAGTCTGAGAAGTCTTTTGTAGTGGCAGGAAGGCAGCACTGAGCAAGTTCTGGATGGTTCCTGGGGGAGGGGAAGGGGAGGCGGTAAAGGAAGGAGTCTTGGAGCCCTCAGTGGCATTTTATTGTCAGAGGTGGCCAGGTACATGGCAGGCACCGGGACCCAGGACCTGGGAGGCTGTAAGGCCTCCCAGCCCCCGGCACATCTCACCCTCCCGCTGCTGCTCATTGGTACTTGCTGCGTTGGTTGATACTGGCGTACTGCCGTTATCATGATGCCGCCCATATACGCCTGTGTCCAAACTCAGGTGCGCCCACTTGCGCATGCCCACCTAGGCATGTGTGCAGCACCGCAGGTGTCCATCATTATACCAGTGGAGGGCGGGCAGAAAGACCTGATAGTTCTCTGACCCTACACATTGTTGACCTCAAGGAAAGCCATTTTAGTTAGGATTGAGTTTAGATTTTAATGAATTTAGAAATGGGAAACAGGAGTGTGAGTGCAGACCAGAGGTCATAATCCAAAGGCACATATTTAGTTGCTATCTCGTCGCTTCTTCCTCCATTTATCATTTACTTAGCTCAGCTGCTTGTACTACACAGATACTTAACTTGTTAGAATAGATTGTATAGTGTAGGAAAAGCAGGAGGTAGGGCAATTAATAGGTTGAAGAGAAAAACAGGGGCAAGAGAACTTCTTTTCAGGGGGAATGAGATCAACATTAAGCAAATGGGTAGGGGCCTCCCTGGTGGCGCAGTGGGTTAAGCAACGCACTATGAAGCAAAACCGCAGCCACTGCACCACTACTTCATCCCTGCTGCCGGCCAGGGAGGGGACCCACATGGTGCAGCAGACCTCTCCTGCTGTGCCTGCTGCTCCCCTCAGCAGTGTACTTCAGTTGATCTGTCTGTTCTGCTCCCTGCTCTCTGTGGTGAATCCTCTCACCACCCCCCATACCTCTGGCCTGTACCCCAGTGCTTGTATGCATAAATAAATAAATCTTTTTTAAAAAAAAAAAGCAAATGGGTAGTTTTTGTCTCTTTAGTATCAGATAGAGGAAAATTGAGGTTGTCAGGTAAGCTTGCTTTATGAAGGAGGCAAAATTCTTGGGAGAAGAAATTAATAATATTCAACACTAAAGACAAATGGAGCAGGTGGCCCAGGTTGCTGGTGGTTCCTGGTTTTCCCTTGATGGTTCCTAGAGCTGGAATTTAAACAGTGATTTATGCTGTGTTTGGTTTCAGAACTTGGCTTTTCTTATTTCGTTCTCATCACACTTCCTATCCCATCTCCTCCCACTCAATATCCACTGAACATGCCCTTTCTGATAGTGGTTTTCCAAACCACTCACTCTCCAACTGGAGTCCTCCCTTTCCTCAGTTTTTGTAATCTAAATCCTTAAGAACCATAAGCCCATCTGTTGTTTCAGCAAACAGTGGGCAATGTGTACCTTCAAACACCCTCTTCCAGACAATGCTTAACCTCAAGAGTAGTGGTGATTTGGGGTCAGCTGGAGTACTAGTAGAAGGAAATCTAAAGCAGGTGGAAGCCAATGACCCCAGTGGTTCTGACTCAAGGTTTTTTAATCCTTGGTAAAGGGTGATCAAGGTCAGTTTCTGAAGTGACAAGTAGAAAGTGAGTCACTGGGGAGGCCACCTGGATTAAAACCAGGCTGCTGGCTAGAGAGCAGGACATTAATAAGAACAGTCCTACTGTAGTACCAGCCTGAGGTCTAATTATACAAGGGTTAAGTAAATCCTTGTTGGGACAATGGATTAAGATTCAATTGCTTGTTCTTAAACATGCACAAATGTGATTACATAATTTGCTTTGACCTTGGGGAAGCAATTTCACCTCAGGCTCTTCATTGGTAAGGAAGTTTATTTCTGCTCACCTACCAGGCAAGGGTGTAGAATAAATAGGGTAAGGGTCTAGTATTCTATATGGAACCATAAAATGGGGTTCACGGTTGTTTTTTCTCTGCAATCTATTCCTCATACATGGGCACAAAAAGACAAAAAATTGACCTTCATCTCTGGCTGTATTTAGGACTCTATTATTTCCCCTCACCCGTAAATAAACCTACTTATTTAGGGTATCTAGCAATATTTTAGTTATTTATGCTGATTTAAATATTTTGGAATCTAGTAAAACACAAACTCTTCGCCCAGAATAGTTTTAATTCTAAAATACTTTAATAATTAATATTGATAGGAAGACTGATATACAATGCAATTATTTATTTTACAGGAAGATTCTATACATCAGGGAAAGGCATCTTGAAGTACAATACACCAAGTTTTTATTTCTTCTTTACATTATGATGGTGAATTATTACTTACATGGAAAAGGAACACGAAATCCATTTTACATATATATGTAAAAAAACAAACAAACAAAAAAACTACACCTGAAAAGAGCTGACTCCCAAAGCATCTCATTTCAAAAGCACAGGAATGAGATGAAAGATGGACTAGATTCCTTGGTGGCATATAGAAAGCAGACAAGTAGTGCAGGAAATTAAGTTCGTTTCAAACTTGGCACTTTAAGGGAAAGAAAGGCTGTGGAAGAAAGGTCTGAAAATGTCATCTCAAGCGACAGAGAATGCTCGTTTAAGCCAAGTAGTCTCCAAACCAACAAAACTGGAAAGGTTAGAAGTTAGCAGTGAATGTGCAGCCACCTTACCTACAGACCTCTAATAACTTTTAGAACTTCACTTACATTCCCCTCAGCCACCCAAATGTTAAGGAGCTTCAAGGAAATGTGGACCCAGTATATCTCCAGAGCTAAAAGGCATTGATGGTATTGAGAAGTCTGACTATCCCCCCAACCTCCATACAGAGAGAGGAAACTACCTTTCAAGGTCATTTTAGCTTTCTTGTTTTGACCTTTTTTGATTCTTCAGCAAATCTTACATGAACATGATAGGAAAAAATGAGAAAAATCTACTGAACGATCTCACATATAGAACAGGGATTGCAGGGCCTCCCTTGTGGCGCAGTGGGTTGAGCAACACACTGTGAGGCAAACTGCAGCCACTGCAGCACGAGTTCAATCCCTGCTGCCAGTCAGGGAGGTGACCCACATAGCGCAGCAAACCTCTCCTGCCTTGCCCGCTGCTCCTCTCAGCAGTGTGTTTTAGTTTGTCTGCCTGTTCTGCTCACCACTCTGTCTGGTGACTCCTCTCACCTCCCGCGACTCTCGCCTGTACCCCAGCTCTTGTATGCATATAGACAAAAAAAAAAAAACCCTTAGATATCTTAAAAACAAAAACCAAACAAACAAAAAAGAACAGGGATTGCAGAAGTTATCCATAAACAGCCACAATTTTCTGAACATTAAAATAAAGAGAAAGCCACATTCATCAGTTAAATAGAAACTTTCTTCCACTTAATGTGGATAGGAGTTAGAGGGAAAGAGTGAGGCTATTACGGTTTTTCAATAAAAAATTCAAAGAAAACAACTGAATCTTACATTTTAGGAAATCATATTTATATTACAAATATAAAAAAGAGTGATGATTGAGCCAAGGCCCAGGCACCAAGTACATTGGCTACTTGGAAGAGGAAGGGTGAGTGAGGTGGCAGCTGTCCAGGAGGGTCGGCAGGAGGATCAGTGTTTGGAGTTGAGAAGAAGTTGAGAAGTAGGAGAGAGCTAACAGCACCGAGAAGGAAGGTACAATGGGTCAGGATCACACTAATTTCTGATGGTTTCTTTTTCCAATTTAGTGCTCCATGTCCCTAGGACCTTGCTGTGATTCTGTCTCCAAATTTGGGGACTGAGAGGTGGAAGTGCTCGCACAGAGTGCTACAACTCTGCTTTACTGAGAATGCATCTACTGTTCAGAATGATTTTAAGTATCATTGTATGAAAAAGATACAACAGCCAATAAAATTTCAGCTATGAATTAGTTTTCTTCCAAGTTCGTATTAATATAAAGGCATTTCTGGTTTTTCTTTTGCAGACAAAAGACATATTACTTTCTTACTTTACCAAGTTGTAATCTGGATGCAGTTCAGATTGCCATCATTTATTTAAGATCATTCTTCTTTGGGGGAAAGAAAAGACAGCAAGATCTGTGCCATAGGACACGGCAGATCCAGAACTTCTCTCAGACTGGACTGCTCAAGGAGGGCTGCTGCTGTGACAAGATGTACAGCACAGTGCTTTCAACCAACAGGCCAACGTGGTGTGAAGGCTTCCCCTGCAGGCGGGGGCCCTTTGCCAGAAGGTTGGGGCATCCAGGTTTTCCCACCACCACTGGACTTGATGGCAGCAATCCAGTGCCTACACAGTGAGTCCTACAAACAGGACAGGGCGGGTAAGGCTCAGTGGGGGAAATATGCCGGACAGCAGGCAAGCATCTTGCGGCAAGGATGTGGTGCGGCCAAACTTGGAAGCTGTGATACAGAACTTTAGTGGCTGGAGAGGAGAGACCCCTCAAATATGCCGCAACATGTTAAGGTTCAAAAGCACTGATGAAGTGTTTGGTTTTGCCCAAGGCAGCACGTGAGAATTTGTTCCAGTGAAATGCTACATTCATAGAAGTGCTGTTCACCCCAGAACTCTATCCCAGAGGACTCAATCTGGCTGTGCTCGGAAGTACAGACGTTCCCTGCATGACACTCTGGAGACGGGAGCAGCAAAGCTGCCCTGTTTTGGGAGTTGTTGAGTTCCTCTCTCTGACTTCAGCCTCATGGACGATGGTAGCTGAAACAGACGATCAGAGAGAGCCAGGTTATGAGCTACTGTAGATTGCTTTACTAGTCTTAAAGTAATAGTAATGAATGGCATGTACTAATTTTTAAAAACATTAGTGGCAACGGATACCCCTGACCTCCGTTCTTCTTGAAGTTCCCTTCTTTTAGCTTCTGTAATATCATCTTTCCCTAGTTTTCTTTCTTCCCTGATTGCTTTTCCTCAACATGCCTTCCTGTTTGATTTTTCTCTTTCCACCCTTTAAATGCAAAACAATTTTCCACTTAAGAAAAGCTACTTTTCTCCTGTCTCTTTAGCCCTTGCTTTCTCCCTAAACTCCAGGCCGAAATCCAACTGTTTTTCAGGCATGTCCACCTCAGTGTGTCCTATGCTTGTCAACTCAACATAAACACTTCCGGTGTGTTTATTGTCTGCTTTCCTCTCAGAGTAAAAGCTATTGAGGACAAGTACTTTATCCAGATTCTTGCCGTATCATAAGCACTTAATCCTCTATCGTGGCCTCTGAGTCTTTGGTCTCACCGTGTAAAATGCTTGCTCTCTTCATGGACCTCCATCTCTGAGCTCTTAAATTCATTTAGTTCTTTTCTTATGGCAGCCTGTGGATTAGAAACAAAAATGGTTCAAAACCTTCTGTCTGTACAGTACAGTACAGTGTGATCTGCTGTGTATTCTCTACTGTGCTTATTAGCTCTGGGAGTGGCCGCAGTCTGTGCTGGGCACCCAGAGGGAAGAAGCCAGGTCGACACGCTGAGCAGAGCTCGGAGCGCAACACAGAGCCCCGTCCCTGATGCCAGCCAGCTCCATGAAACCGCCAGTAAAATCAAAACAGCTGAGGAGCTGAAGAGACACACTGTAGCTTTTACATCAGATACAGTATAATTACAAAAATATATCACCCAAACTCTGCCCAACAAACAGAACCACTGTTAAAAATGTGTTTTATTTCCTTGTATGATGAAGCAGGGAATTTCCTTTTTCTTGGCTTTGTGGTGGGAGAGTTATGTGTATATGGTTTTGGTTTTTATATCTTGGCATTTTGTGTCTTGCTTAAAAATTTAATATTATATCCAAGTAAAAATATTGTTTATGGTTTCTGCTTTTGGTGTGTTACACTTCTGAGAGAGAGAGAGAGAGAGAGAGAAATACCTTGTCAGCAGGGGTCAGTTTGGTCCAAGGTTTGTCGGCTCGCCGATCATAATCCTGAGCATCTGTTACCTCCACATATTCATTAAACCTCAGAATCTTCCTAGCAAGTAGTTCAGCCACAGTCGGCCTTTGACTGAGCTGAAAGAAAGGAGCCCCTCAGTTCACTCTCCCAGGATTTAGGCATCAGTCACACATTCAGACTGCTTCTAACTGTTTCAGCCATCATTGCATCATAATCACCTGGGGGCCTTTTATACACTACTGCTCTCTGGGTTCCAGCCTCAGGGATCCTGAGCATTAGGAGGTGGCTGTTTTTGTTTTTTTTTTTTGTTTGTTTTTTAAAGCTCCTTATGCAGGGCCTCCCTGGTGGTGCAGTGGGTTAAGCAACACACTATGAAGCAAACTACAGCCACTGCAGCATGAGTTCGATCCTTGCTGCCAGCCAGGGTGGGGACCCACATGGCGCGGCATACCTCTCCTGCTCTGCCCGCTGCTCCCCTCAGCAGTGTGCTTCTGTTGATCTGCCTGTTCTGCTCCCTGCTCTCTGTGGTGAATCCTCTCACCCCCCACACCTCTGGCCTGTACCCCAGTGCTTGTATGCATAAATAAATAAATCTTAAAAAAAAAAAATAAAGCTCCTTATGCACTGCTGAATTGAAAGCCAGGGCTATAACCAGTATAACCAGTGCTTCTCAAAGTTTAACATGCATACAAATCATTGGGGCATCTGGCTAAAATGTGGATTCTGATTAAGCAGGTCAGTGGTGGCGCTGCAGCTCTTACACGCTCCCAAGTGATGCCAGTGCTGCTGGTGAATGGACATTTTGGGTACTGAAAGAGCTAGGGTTATAAATACATATATAATAACACGTCAGACGATGAGTATATTTAATATGAAGGTAATATCTATTAATATGGGTTATAATAAGGGTGAATTTTCTTTCAACATAAATAATGTCCAGATTGGCAGATTCTGTAGCAAATCATGATTTAAAGTGACACAATCAGGTAACCTGCTCAATCTGAGGGTAATTAAATCCAGCCATGACCTCTAGATACCCTCAATCTATCCTTTGTTCCTGGGGTAGGAGAGAAGTAGAAGATACCAGGAAGAAAATGTCTATATCCTTTACTCTTCTGGGGATTCTTCTAAGTCTTAAGAACTATCTAGAGAAATCAGACCAAATTAACATTTACAGAGGGCAATTATTAATTATTATGGTGGGAAGAAAAGGGAAAAGGGATTAATTCAAAGTTGAACTGTTAACACAGGTTTGGTACAGAAGATTCTACCCTAACTGACCCTGTTATCTAGGAGCCTAGTTAATTTCTCATACTTTTCAAGTATTTCTTAGGGTCAATTCAATTCTCTCTCTGATTAGAAAACCAGTTCACACCACAAAATCGAATATGTGACATCCTCCAGCCTTACCATATTTATCTTTTAACAGGTTTTATAATGTACAACAAAACCCAAAGTCTACCAAACAAAAGGTCAAAATTTAGCTGGCTGAACATTTATTGAGCATCTTCTTGTGCCAGGTTTTTAAAATAGTAAATATGAAAAAGAAACCAACACCCTTGCTGAGCTGTACTGTTTTCCATAAGGCACTATATTGTCACAGCAATCAAAGGCAACTCAAACTCATTCCTTTCCAGTCACACAGATCAAGCACAAGCCAGGTCGTCGGTCTGAACTAAGCGCAGGACAGCGCACCTTTCTAGTGAGCCGGCGTTTGATCTCTCGTTTTTCCGCCTGACGATCAGCTTCGTTTTTAGCTGCGGTTGACAGAAACAAGAATGTTACTTCAAAATGGCAATTTGCATATTCAATTTTTCATAAAATACATCGCCTCTACTTTTTTAGAGGCTCCAAGTGAGAATACAGACTTGGGGCTTGTGTAAAGTGCTGGTTGGTGAAGACAACTTTCTTGCCAACCGCTGGAATCGAATCCTCAAGAGCAAGATCACCAAGCCACAGTACCAAGTCTGAGCGGACACCTGTATTTTTACTGTGCACCAGCTATGGCTGTTCTTTACATTCTAAGTTCATAAATCATTATGAACAGTTTGATAAATTAGTTTCCTCTAAGAAAAACCGAGTAGAACCTTGCTCTAGAGTAACCACTAAGAAGAGAGAATGGAGAGCACACTCAGTCTCTATGTGATAGTTTGTGAAGGCTCCCACACTATAAAATTCACTAAGTGACTGTCAAAATTGATATAATTATCCACAAGGGGTCAGTTCCCAACTGCCCTCTCATACCAAAAATTAAGAATGCTCAAGTTCCTTATATAAAATGATGCATTTGCACATAACCTACATATACCCTCTGGTATAACTTTAAATGATCTCTAGGTTAATTATAATGTCTACACAATGTAAATGTTACATAAATAGCTGTTATACTATGTTGTTTAGGGAATGACATGAAAAAAAATATGTTCATGTTTGTACAGATGCAACCACTGTGGGTCTAGCTACATAAGTACATATCTTTAATCTGTGTTGGCTGAACCAGTGAATGCAGAACTTGTGAGGGGCTTTCTCTAATCCAAATGGTGATGAAAGACTAGGAGAGGACGGTTCAAAGTGAGCATGTTCACAAGTAACCCTATGAAGCCTAATCCGCTTCAGTGCGGAGGTTTTAAGGCCAAATTTCACCCTATCATCTAGCAAAATAAATCAAATCTGTACTAGATTAGAATGTGATTTCAGGAAGTTAATTACAATAACAGAAAGCAAATTAAACACAGGGTCCTACTTTGTGATTGTACTGAAAGTTCTAAGAGATCAAACAGGCAGGAAGACACTGCACTGGGACTTTTCATTTGTTCCATTAGGCACAAGAAGGTCCTCAAGTACAGGCACCATCTTACTTCCCTGAAGACAGAGATAAGTTGGACAGCAACTTTTACAGCAGTGTCAAATCGCTCCAAATGTCCAACGTGGTCTCAGGATACTGTGAGAACATTAAAACATAAATTTCTGGGGTATCCCAGCACACTAAATAATACTGTAAGGACAGCTCGAGCTGTAAGTTTGGAGGAATGCTGTTCACTCTGGAAATATACAAAGTGATTCCTGACTGAACACCCTTCCCTTGGCCTCTGTAGAAAATGCATCTTTCTCGGCTGTGTATGTTAAAGCCAAGAATACAAAAAGGAAACCTGTACAACTTCATCGCTATAGAGGGACTTACGCTGCAGTATGTTTCGTTGTTCTAGTTCTTCTGGTGTTGGTCTCTGACTTAGTCGTCTAAAAAGGAAATAAACAAAGTATTGCTTGCATTAAAACCTTCCAGTCCTAAACTGCGTATGAAGATTTTCTGGGACTATATGTTAATCCCCACATTAGCAAGAAATCATTAAATTTTCAAGCTGTTTTGATGTCATTAGCTTATGTGATTCAATGTTTATGAAACAATTTTCATGTTTTGAGCATTAATACAGCTCTTACAGCATAAGAAGGAATCGTACAAATAGGAAGTCAGGATTTTAGTTCTAGCTCTGAAGCCAGTAAGTGCTATCATCACAAACAGAGAATGTACTCAACTTTAAAGTGAAGATCTGAGGGGCCTCCCTTGAGGCATAACCAAGGGGTTAAGCACCGCACTATGAAGCATCTGTAGCTGCTGCAGCATGAATTCAATCCCCGGCCAACTAGGTGACCCACATGGCGCAGCAGACCTCTCCTGACTCGCCCACTGCTCCCCTGAGCAGTGTATTTCGGTTGATTGCCTGTTCTGCTCCCCACTCTGTCTGGTGGATTCTCTCACCCCCTGCGCCTCTGGACTGTATCCCAGTGCTTGTATGCATAAATAAATAAAAAAAGAAAAAAGAAAAGAAAGAAAATTAGGGGTGAGATGTTTAACCGGATTGGTACCTCATGGCTGAGCAACCAGATAAATGATAAATGAGGAGTCTTTGCTATACTGGGAACCACCTAACTTTTCTAGAAACTTAAAAAAAGTTCTTATCTACTTTCTGTGAAATGTAACTATTTCCTTGTTTAAAGCTATGAGAGTCATCTAATTATTTAAACATTTATTTTTTAAACTCATACAAAAACGGGTACAGGCCAGAAATGTGGGGGGTGAGGGGATCCACCAGAGACAGAGTGGGGAACAGAACAGGCAGATTAACTGAAACACACTGTTGAGGGGAGCAGCGGGGTGAGGCAGGAGAGGTCTGCCGCACCATGTGGGTCACATTCCTGGCCGGCGGCAGGGATTGAACCCGTACTGCAGTGGTTGCTTAACCCACTGCGCTACCAGGGAGGTCCCCATCTAGTTATTTAATATAAAAATTCTTAGTGAATATCCACTTGTGTACTATCACTATATGCATTTTTAAAAAGTTTTAATTACTATTATTTTTTTAAAGATTTACTTATTTTTAAAAAAGATTTATTAATGTATACAAGAACTGGCGTATAGGCCAGAGGTGTGGGAGAGGCAGGAGAGGTTTGCTGTGTCATGTGGGTCACCTTCCTGGCTGGGGATCAAGTTTGTATTGCAGGGGCTACAGCTGCTTCATAGTGTGGTGATTAGCCCCTTGTTCCACCATGGAGGCCCCCATTTTAAAAAATTTTAATGTTTCTAGTAGAGTCAAATCTAGATGGTCTGTGGCCTTTTTCCTTTAATCCTGGGCATTTTGTTCTTCTTTCTGAGATTATGATTTGAAAAAACAGAGAGCCAATAATCATCTAGAGTATACTCATAAATGTAGTTTTTTTCCCTAAAAGATTTATTTATGCATATAAGAATTGGGGTGCAGGCCAGAGGTGCAGGGGGTGAGAGGATTCACCAGAGACAGAGTGGGGAGCAGAACAGCAGACTGACTGAAGTACACTGCTGAGGGGAGCTGCAGGGCGAGGCAGGAGGGCTCTGCTATGCCATGTGGGTCCCCTCTTGCCAGGAATCGAACTCGGCTGTAGTGGCCCCCAAAGTCCCACATTGCGGCACTTAACCCCTTGTACCACCAGTGAGGCCCATACAAATGTAGTTTTAAACATGTTCACAATGTACTTTTGCTGCCTTCTAGATATTTATTTTGTAACATTACTGCACAGTTGTTAATAACATGTGTACTGTATCACTCACTTATGTAAACATACATTTAAAAAATAAAATTGGGGCTCTCTTTGCCCCTTCTTGGTACCATATACCTGGGAGTGTTTATTCTTTACCTTTTTTTTTTCCCTAAATAAACTTTTCTTTAATTAAAAAAAAAAATCATGCTGTTCCTTAAAAAAAAAAAAAAAAAAAANTTTTTTCCCTAAATAAACTTTTCTTTAATTAAAAAAAAAAATCATGCTGTTCCTTAAAAAAAAAAAAAAAAAAGACTATTCCACCTTGAAGTAAGTCTCCTACACATACTGGCATAATCAAATCAAATCAATCGGCCTCCCTGGTGGTGCAACGCACTGTGAAGCAGACCACAGCCACTGTAGCACGAGTTCGAACCCTGCTGCCTACTGGGAAGGGGACCCACATGGCGCAGCAGACCTCTCCTGCCGTGCCCCCTGCTCCCCTCAGCAGTGTGTTTCAGTCAGTCTGCCTATTCTGCTCCCTGCTTTGTCTCTGGTGAATCATCTCACCACAATGGACTCTGGCCTGTACCCCAGCTCTTATATGGATAAAAAAAAAAAAAAAATCAAATCAATCTATTCAAGGCAAAATCCTACCTGATCAGTGTGTTCCCGATTTCATTCCACTCTTCTTTGCTTTTTCGTGGCCAAGAATTCATGTCCAACTCTGGTTCGTTGGGTGGTCTGTGGTTCAACTTCATTGCTAGTGTGTCCTTTCTCTTGACTTTGTTGGCCAGAGCACCTTTGCAGAAAAGAAAGGAAAAAAAAAAAGATGCTTAAGGCTTAAAGTCAAAGTCTCCATCTCAACTGGAGCTAGACAGGAATCTGAACAAATGATATATAAGTCCCGGCTTCCTACTTTGCTTCCAACGATCCACCTAACAGAGGTGGCAGTAAAGCTAAAGACTTCTAAAATCTTTTTAGCCAGATGGGCTCAGATGGGCAAAAGATATTTTCTCCCTTCTATCAGTCCTACATTTTTCTCCTTAGTAAGAGTAGATAGAGGAGATGATCTCAGTGTGGGACAAAGACATTCACGCCGACACACCTCTGAAGCTCCTTCCCCATTTTTAAAACTCAGGGTTCTATGCTTTGCAGACTTTGTATACAAGAACATGTTTTGTTCCTTAAGCTCATTAGTCTGAAGGACATTATCACTTTTATCTTTCAACATAGCTCAAATACCAACTTTCTTCTACTCTGTCTTTTTTAATATCAAGGTAAATAATGTTTTAGCCAAGAACAAACAAATAAAATCTTTTTTTTTTTTTAAAGATTTATTTATTTATGCATACAAGCACTGGGGCACAGGCCAGAGGTGTGGGGGGGTGAGAGGATTCACCACAGAGAGC
>JAGFMF010012145.1:7803678-7813872 GCA_019455555.1 Galemys pyrenaicus | reverse complement strand
CCTGGCCGGCAGCAGGGATCGAACTCGTGCTTCAGTGGCTGCGATTTGCTTCGTAGTGCGTTGCTTAACCCACTGCGCCACCAGGGGAGGCCCCAAACAAATAAAATCTTGAGTGACTCAATCGACAGGGTGCCTTCACACTGGTTTGTTGGAAGAGTGAGTATAACAGGGACAAGCGTTGTTCAAGTGGCTCCCACTGCCAGTTTGTCAATCAGATGACTGGATGGGAACATGGTACCTTTATCTAGTCATACTTGCTAAAACCTACAAGTAGCTTTATTTATTTATTTTTCAAAAAGATTTATTTATTTATGCACACAAGAGCTAGGGTACAGGCCAGAGTCGCTAGAGGTGAGAGGATTCACCAGAGACAGAGTGGGGAGCAGAACAAGTAGGTCAACTGAAACACACTGCATAGGGGAGCAGCGGGAGAGGCAAGAGAGGCCTGCTGGGCCATGTGGGTTCCCTCACTGGCTGAGGATCCAACTCATGCTGCTGTGCTGTGGATGCTTCACAATGCAGTGCTCAACCCATTGCACCACCAGGGCAGCCCTTAAAGATTTATTTATTTATTTATGCATACAAGAACTGGAGTAAAGGCCAGAGGTGTGGAAGGTGAGAAGACTCAACAGAGACACAGCGAAGAACAGGACAGGCAGATTGAGTGAAATACACTGCTGAGGTGAGCAGTGGGTGAGACAGGGCCAGTTCCCTGGCCAAGGATCGAACTCATGCTGTAGTGGCTACAGAAGCTTCATAATGCAGTATTTAACACCTTGCACCACCAGGGAGGCCCCTATTTATTTTTTATTTTTATTATTTTTTTTAAGATTTATTTATTTATGCGTACAAGAGCTGGGGTACAGGCCAGAGTCCAGGGTGAGAGGATTCACCAGAGATAGAGAGGGAACAGAACAGGCAGACTGACTGAACTACACTGCTGAGAGGAACAGCAGGCAAGGCAGGAGAGGTCTGCCCCACCATGTGGGTCCCCTCCCTGGCCGGTAGCAGGGATCGAACTCGTGCTGCAGTGACTGCGGTCTGCCTCATAGTGCGTTGCCCAACCCAATGCAACACCAGGGAGGCCCCTATTTATTTTTTAAAAGGTTTATTTTATTTACGCATATATAGAGCTGAGGTGTACGCAAGCGGTATGGAGTGTGTGTGTGTGAGAGAGAGAGAGGATTCACCAGAGACAGAGCGGGGAGCAGAATAGGCAGATCTACTGAAATACACTGCTGAGGGGAAACAGGAGAGGTCTGCTGTGCCATGTGGGTTACCTCTCTGGTTAGGATTGAACTCGTGCTGTAGTGGCTGCTGATAGCTTCATAGTGCAGTACTTAACCCCTTGAGCCACCATAGAGGCCCCAGCAAGTAGCTTTATCTGTAAAAGATTTTTCTCTTTTGTCTTTCCCTCCCTTCCTTACTGTGATGGCCGTCATCTTCCTCTTCTTCATCTCGGTATTGAATAGGACCTTCTGAATCAGAGTCACTCTCCTTTTCCTCCTCCTCTTCTTGCAGACACCGTGGTAGTTTAGGAACAGCTGAGGTAGATGTGACAACTTCATCAAATGCAAATGGATGAATTTGCTCCTCTTCTTCATCGTCTGGACTAACAAATTAAAATAACTTTATTTTTCTTTCAGAAACATAAAAGATAACTGACTTGCAAGGTAAAATACTGAATAACTACAGGAAAGTGTATGAAAAAAATAATTGATAATTCCTTTCCTTAATTTTAAACAATCTTGCTAAGAAACGTATTAGTACCTATTAATCTAAAGGGTACCATGTTCAAATCCCAGCTCTACTTTTATTCATAAGCTTATAGTAGTGTTAGTTTTGTGTAAATGGGAATGATACCTACTTTGCAGGCTTGTAAGAATGACATAGACAAGTTCTAGAAAGCACTAGTGCCTGACACTTCGGGCCCTGATGATTTACACATGAAATGCAAGTTTGCTTTAGTCTAATAAATGAGAAGAACATAAAGCATCTAACTTTGTACCTGGATCATTAAAGATATTCAACACAAATAAGTAATCCAGTTTTCCTTTGGTTCATCAACAGGGTAGTTCAAAATGATAATCTAATCCAAGGGAGTAGAGAGAAATAAAGATGAAAACTAAGTCCCCCTACCCATCCCCACTCTTGAGGCATAATACCATGACTTAGTCTACTTCAAACTCCTGAACTGTCTTCTAGTTTATAAAATAAATAATACAGCAAGTACAAAGATTAAGGCAAAACAAATAACAGGATGATGCTATAATAGTTCGATAATAATTCATTTACTTAGTAAGACAAACCTTCAACTTAAATGTTCTGTTGCAAATTGTCTGAATTTTATTTTTTTTTTTAAAGATTTATTTATTTATGCATTCAAGCACTGGGGTAGAGGCCAGAGGTGTGGGGGGTGAGAGGATTCACCACAGATAGAGCAGGGAGCAGAACAGGCAGATCAACGGAAGTACACTGCTGAGGGGAGCAGTGGGCACAGCAGAGAGGTCTGCTGTGCCATGTGGGTCCCCGCCCTGGCCGGCAGCAGGGATCGAACTCGTGCTGTAGTGGCTGAGGTTTGTTTCATAGTGTGTTGCTTAACCCACTGCGCCACCAGGGAGGCCCAAATTGTCTGAATTTTAAAAAGGAAAAAAAGGTATATGTACAAAGGCTGCTGGGAATTTTTAGGGACAGATAAAGAACAAGATGCCCAGCTCTAGTTTATGGGGCTGGAATTTTGAGCTATCTTTCAGAACTTCCTTCTTTTTCTTCTAGACTGCTCTCTGTCCTTTTCTACCAAGTGTATGTGCCTCATACTGATGCCTTCAGATTTGTCTAATTTAATTTTTACAGTAAGCCTATGAGTCAGGCATTACTCCAGTTCACAGATTATACAACTAAAGAGCAGAAAAGTTAAGTAATGTATATTGCTGTGAGCTAATAAGAGGCAGAGCTGGAATTTTAACTGAGAGCTGTATTTCTCCAAGGTTAATGCTTGTAAGCAGCCCATTATACTGCCTTCCTCGTATCGGATATAACCAATGGTTTCAATTTTCACATACAGGAGTTGGTGAAGTTTTCGTATTATCATGAAAATGTCTTCCGTGGTGCAAAATCAGTATGGTACATGGTATAAAAATCAGTAGAGTAGGGTCTCCCTGGTGGTGCAGTGGGTTAAGCAACGCACTATGAAGCAGACCGCAGTCACTGCAGCAAGAGTTCGATCCCTGCTGCCGGCCAAGGAAGTGATCCACATGGCGAGGCAGACCTCTCCTGCCTTGCCCGCTGTTGCCCTCGGCAGTGTATTTCTGTTGATCTGCCTATTCTGTTCCCCACTGTCTCTGGTGAATCCTATCACCCACCCCCCACCTCTGGCCTGTACCCCAGTTCTTGTATGCATAAATAAATAAATCTTTAAAAAAAATCAGTAGGGTAAATTCTAGAAAATTTTCTATTTGTTGAGTATTCTTACTTTGAATTTACTCACATTTTCTATTGAAGTAATTTTTTTCAAAGTAGGGTCACATAAGTCAAGAGGAGGAAATGAGGCAAGCTTTAAAAGCACTCACACTTTCAGCATTTCAATGGTGACGGGAAGTGATCTGGTCCTTTCCAGGGTACTGCTGTCCTCAGAGAAGCTTTCACTGTTCTCGAAGAGCAGCGAATGAGCTCTGTGAGAGCCTTCCAAGGAAGGAGTCATGGGAAGGGGGCTGGCCAGGGCCTGCTGGATTCGGATATGAAGTGGGAGAGGGGGCAGCCTAGAGGGTGTATGGGGCTCCCCAGAGCTCTGGTCCAGTATCCTCCTGGGTACTTCCTTTTTCTGATCTTCGTGCTGGGACCCCTCCTGGGGTAAATCTAAGGAAGGTGGAAACTCACTTCCTGGCACAACTTGAGAAGTCTTAGCAGGGAATGGAGGGGACCGTGGTGGTTCTGGAGGTATATGAGTAGGTAGTGGGGGGGACGGAGAGGGAGGTGGGATCATCAGCAGTGACTCGGAGCCCACGGAGCATGTGTTCTTTTCTCTTTGATCACTTGGTGCTTTTGTGGTGACAGCAGCAGACTCTGAGGTGGATGCCGAGGTTGACGGAATGCCTCTTTTAGGTGGTAAGGGTGGGGATGGTTTTGATAACAACGTACCACTGTTGATTGCCTGCGACAGTTCAGCTGGAAAAGAGAGAATACATCTGTTTAAGATCACTTTATAATGCTTTGAGAAGTCAGCTCAGCGTCTAGAATAAGAACTGAGCTCAGTCAAGGCAAATTATACTAACTTGAGGTGTTGCCATTCTCTAGATATCTCATCCTGAGCAAAATTTATATTTAAGTAACTAGAAGGTTAATAAAGATGTAGGAAGACTACTGCCTTAGTATCTGGTAAGAAATTTCTTACCTCTTTGCTATAATAATAGATAATGGCAGTTTCAAAAAAATGATTTATTCATTTATACATACCAGAGCTGGGGAGCAGGCCAGAGGTGCAGGGGAAGTGAAAGGATTCAGTAGAGACAGAGTAGGGAGCAGAACAGGTGGATCCACTGAAATACACTGCTGAGGAGAGGAGCAGGCAAGACAGGAGAGGTCTGCTGTGCCATGTGGGTTCCCTCCCTGGCCGGGGATCGAACTCATGCTGCAATGGCTGAGGATAGCTTCATAGTGCTACAACTTAACCCCTTGTACCAGGCCCTGATAATGGCAGGTTTTTATGACTGATTCTTGTGTAGATCATTAACATGAATACAGAAAAAATGGAGATACAAAGTTCTTTTAGTTTTAACTATTTACCATTTAAAATAATGAAACATGTAGACAGCAGTAAAACACACAAATACTACTGCCTATTGTTACCATATCCTTATAATAGCTAGGTAATTCTGTATTATGAAACTGTCAGTAATAGTATCTTGGATTTTTATAGCGAATGGAAACGCTCCTGAAGACACTGAAGTACTTTTCTATTTGACTTTATATTCTCCTAAGAGAGATAATTTTTACCATTTTATAGTAGGAAAACCTGAGGCTACAGAGGTTGACTTGCCTGAAATACTACAAACTTGTAAAGGCTGTGCTAGTTCCCAGATTTCACTATCTTCACTGTCTCACACGCTCTAGATGCTCCTGTCTATGACTTTTTTTAGTGTCCACACTTTTTGTTGTCCTCTATGCCCAGCCCCGCATTTCGACTCCGGGCTCCTGCTGACGACAGGACGAGCCTTCTCTTTGTCAGCATACCCATAGGGGTGGATGTGAAGCCTGACACAGGGGGTGCTCTACATGCATTTAGTAGAGGAGAAGCCCCCACCTGTACCAGACAGCATATATCTCCTGATGATTGCCCCAAAGCCCACAGCGACTCAGGTGCTAGTTCCCACAGCGACTCAGGTGCTAGTTCTGCAGTTCCTTTGGAGGGTTCCAGATGGCCTTCAAAAAGCCACACATTATGTAAGGGCCAAGCTTGCAGAAAATAATAGTTCTCGGGCACCAATGTCTAACCCTTGGCCCCAGACCATTATTTTGGCCCCACCAATTATGTTCAAATAACCCCTGTCTTACCTAGAACAACAGGGAAATAAAATTTCTTTTGCTCTAAATCCCGTTTCACTGGCAGCATAGTAAAAGCCCAGCTAATCTGATAAAGTTTTAATGTTCCTCAGAAGTACATTTAAAAAAGATTCTAAAAGGACCTTTAAAAACACAAATTACAAAATTGAATTTTATGAATAATGAAATATTTCTGGATAGACTGGAGTTTTGCTGTCTCTCAAAAAATGGCAGTTAGCCATTCCGCCTACAACAAACACCAACCCTGATTAAAAAAAAAATCAACTTGACTATCCTAACATTTGAATCGAGAACTTAATTTAATGAAGATGCTAAGGAAGTGTACACACACCCACCCTGACAAAGGCATCTGACCGCAGTGCCATGGGAAGGAGTTAGCATGTTCGTTGGAGAAGCCACAAATCTCCTTCGTCTGTTTAGCTACTTATGATGGCTGTTCCTGATCTTACCAGTACTAGCTAGTCCTCAGCGCCAGCTGTTATCCCTAGTTAGCAGGTCCAAAGCAGGTCTCCAAAGGCTTGGATTTTATAGGCCAACACAACTTACAAGAAATTCTTGACCAACTTCAGGTTGTCAGTTTTTAATGTTTTCAAGTAAGGTTTGACATCTAGTAACAATTTATAAACACAATCCTTTCATGAAAGAGATGCCATTTTAAGAACAAAGACTCAGGAAGGACATAGCTTCAGAATAAACAACAGTCCTTTTAATCAAATCTTTTTAACCTTAATAAAAACTGTGTAGACTGTGCTATTTCTCTCCTGCTGACAACCACGCACGGGCTGACAGTGATTGCAGCGTGGGCCTACTGTGCTGGGCTACTCACTTGAGTGGCCTCTGTCCTTTAGCGCAGGTTGTGGTACTACTGGCTTTATGCCAATGCACCATCATTACCTGGAAATTTAGAAATTCAAATTCTTAGGCTTTACCCCAGACTTAATCAATCAGAAATTCTAGGGGCAGGGTTCAACAACCTCTGGGAGGGGTGATTTGTTTATTTTTAAAACATTTTACTGAAGTAATACTGGTTTACAACTACACACATACAGGTTTTAGATGCAGAACATATAATTTGACATCTATACATGAGGCATTACTATCTCCACCAGAGCTCTAGTTTTCCTCCCCCACCATACAATTGACCCCCTTTATCCAATTTGCCCACCCAGCAATCTCTGTGTTAACAAGCCCTCTAGATGGGGATGCATACACGTGTCATCTAGATAACAGTTTGAGACCACAGGTGAACAGGACGGAGCGCTAGACTTGAGAGGGGAAAAGCCCTTGGTCTCTCTCACTAACAGCAACCCTGAATGAGTCACAACTTCTTCATGTTGTAACTGCTTTAATTATATAACAGATAAAATCAATTTCCTACTTCACAAGAAGGTTTTGATAATAAGTATATGAGAGCTCCTCAAATTCCTCAGAGATAAAGCAAAACTATCCATCCAAGGTGGCGATGAAAATAGTAATAATGATCTTCATCCTATTTTTATCAAGCTGAATATGACTTCAACCTGTCAAGTAATAAATTCTGAGCCTGTTTTTCAAGGTTCTAGCCACCTCACACAAAGTAATGGTATTAGCCATCGAATAAGCACATTTTTTATTCCTCCATTCAGTCATTACCAAGAACTCTAAGCAGTATACTAAGTTCAGTAGTTTCTCTGATAAACACCTTCCCCTGCCCTCCTTTCCTTGAAAATTCCTTCAAAGAAAGTATATATTTATGTGAAGAAGACAGACCTAAATAGGTTCAGGTAAAAATTAAAAAATCTACCAAGCCAATAAAAACTCATTGGTATTTTTTTTGCGTTCTCTTTTCCACCACTTATTTCAATAAGAGTAGCATTCTTAACTCTCCTAAGAAAACATGATTTTATCAGGACAATTTAAATAATATCTTTTGCACTTCCCCATGAAGATATTATGTCATAGACTGAATCACAAGGTACACCGGCATCTATACAATCACTTTATCTGCTCCGCCTGTGATGAAGGAAGGCACTGGCAATTTAAAGTTGTTTTAAAAAAAAAAACAAAACTTCTCTCAATGCAGGTCAAACCTGTCATGGTCTTCACATATCCAGTCCCCCAATTATAAATAGTATTTCAGAAACACTGTTTAGGAATACAAGTATTAATCCCTCTAAACTTGAATCTAATTTTAGTGACATTTTGATTCTGTTTGTTCACATGCATAACTATCTGTCTCATTTCCCAGGCTTTTCTCTTTATCAAGATACTCAAAGGAACAATATATGGAGAACTCTCTCACAAATCAAATATTGTACCAGCTATTCAATAAAACGACCATTCCAAACCAAACTAAACCCAAAACAAGGGAAACCTAAAGATTTACTTACCAATGACAGGGTTGCTATTTCTGTGAGCTGGTTTAGGGGGAGGTACAGGGGGCTGCTTGGCAGGGATGGCATGAGTGATGCTTGGGGCAGCAGTAGTGTTAGTGATAGAGGGAGCAGTAGGCAGAGTCCTGGGTGCTGGGGAAGGGGGTACGGATGAATTAACAGTTTTTGCTAGGCTGTTGGCAGCAGATGCTGTGGTGGTGGCAGCAGTGGAGATGGAGGAGATGGGCCTTGCTGAGCTGCCAGAGGAAGAGGCATCCTTTGCTTGCCCTTCATTTGCTTCGTGAGAAGAAGACAACGGTCTTTTAGGAGGAAGCAAAGGCTGTTTGGGTGCATTCTCAGGAACAGACTCTGATTCGGAAGTAGGCTGGCTTCCAGTTGAGCCTGTGTAATAACAACATGATTTAAAAGGAAACAGAGAGTACCGACACAACTGAAAGTGCTAACATACCTATGAACTTATGGTCACTTCCATTAATTACTTAATTTATTGATTAGCATCTAGGAAGTTTCCTAAGGTCAACGGATTTAACATACATGACACCTCAAGCAGTCAGAGGATTGTTATGGTAAAGATTCTTCATACAAAAGCCAGGCAACTGGAAGAGACAGGTGAACATTCCTCCAGTGAAAGAGAAAGAAAGTGCAGCTAAAAAGACCTGCAGTTATCTGATACTTAACATCCTTGTCCATCTCTAAGAATCACAAAATCAGGTATCTTATGAATGAAAGAATGACAGGGAAAACTCCACTTAGAGCTATAGATAGTTGAGAAATTTCTAGAGGAGAACCTAATTCTCTCTGGACTCCATTTTTCCCCCTACTCTCTTGCAAATCCTTGAGGTAAATAAAGTGCCAGATCTATGGCTCGTAAACTAAAATATTCACAGTGTCTCACCTAGTCGCTTCTTTGGGTCCTCTTCTGAAACAGGTTTCCTAAGACTTGGTATTCTTCCTGGCTCTTCT
The DNA here is from genome assembly GCA_019455555.1 of Galemys pyrenaicus. Taxonomy (NCBI): domain Eukaryota; kingdom Metazoa; phylum Chordata; class Mammalia; order Eulipotyphla; family Talpidae; genus Galemys; species Galemys pyrenaicus. The sequence goes on along the minus strand of JAGFMF010012145.1, from coordinate 7,804,978 downwards.
TCTACTTGGACTGGACTAGAAGATCTGGCACTCCCTATAGGAGTGGTATGACCATTTTTTAACGTGGCATGGCCCAATTTCCCTGGATCTTCACCACCTGCCAGGTTCATAAAAGAAGAACAAATAGCCAAACAGGGAGATGAGCTGCTGATTTCTTACCTTTTAGCCACCTTCCCCCCTCTTTCCTGATTTAGCTTATTTACATCTAGAGTATCTTGAGTTTTTTTTTTTTTTTAAAGATTTATTTATTTATGCATACAAGCACTGGGGTACAGGCCAGAGGTGTGGGGGGAGGTGAGAGGATTCACCACAGAGAGCAGGAAGCAGAACAGGCAGATCAACAGAAGCACACTGCTGAGAGGAGCAGCAGGCTAGGCAGGAGCGGTCTGCCGTGCCATGTGGGTCCCCTCCCTGGCCGGCAGCAGGGATCGAACTTGTGCTGCAGTGGCTGCAGTCTGCTTCATAGTGCGTTGCTTAACCCACTGCGCCACCAGGGAGGCCCATATCTTGAGTTTTATAGAAGTAATGGAAATAAGTAATTCCTTTATCCAATAAACATGTGATTGCCTACTATGTGCCAAGTGGCTTCTACATGAATTGGATTTATTATACATAAGCAATTCCAATACTAAATGTTGAATTATATTGAAAGAAGCGCTGTGACAGCAATGAGGAAGAAACAATTCTCTTGAGGCGTGAATGGAGTTGGGAAAGCTTCACAGGAAGTGGAAGATAAATTGGGTCATAAAGGTGGAGTAGGAGCCTACCGCACCAGTGGCATGACAAAGGAAGACAGTCTCTGTAGAAAAAAGGAATAGCATGTACAAAGGTGTGTACTTGTTCAACATGTTTGAGAACTGGCACTAGTTTGGTTTGGCAGAAGGATAGATATCCATACACAAGAAACAGTTATGGGAAGGGCTAAAAAGACAAGTTTAAGAGCCACGCTACGAAGAATACCAGACATCACATAAAGGAGCCTGGACTGACTTCTATAAGGAAAAGGAAGTCAAAGATGTAATAAAGGAAAAGATTTGACCTCATCTTTTAGAAGGTTAACTAAGAGCTGTGAGAAAGATTATAGATGGGCAGAGACTGGAAAAGAAAAATTAATACAGAGCCACTTTTAGAATACAGGAGAGAATAATAGAGGAAGCCTGGAGAGTAAGGGGAAGAACTGATAGGTTAGAGATAAAATTCCTATAAACTGGGCCTCCCCTGGTGGCGTTAAGCAACGCACTACGAAGCAAATCGCAGCCACTGAAGCACGAGTCCGATCCCTGCTGCCGGCCGGGGGGGG
>JAGFMF010012145.1:7763899-7784518 GCA_019455555.1 Galemys pyrenaicus | reverse complement strand
CACCTCTCTGGCCGGCAGCAGGGATCGAACTTATGCTGCAGTGGCTGTGGTTTGCTTCATAGTGCGTTGCTTAACCCACTGCGCCACCAGGGAGGGCCCCCAATACTGCTCATTCTTTAGAACTGGTTCAAATGTTGCTTCTACTATAATGAGACTTTCCTTAGTCACTTCAGCAGAAAAGATTTACTGATCACTAATTATGTGCTCAGTAATATGTTGGTGCTAAAAACTCCTGTTTTTGTCCTTAATTAAAGTGCTTATAAGTTCAAGTAAACAGAATATATAATAGAGAATGATGAATATTTAGGTAATATGCAAAAATGTATCAGTGCAGGTAGGGGGTCTAGGTTTGTCCCAAGAGGTCAAAGAAAATAGCTTAAATCAAGTAATTTCCAAAAGTTGACTGAGGCTTAGAAGGGATGACAATGGCATACATCTAGCTTGGAGGGTCCAGGCATGAAATTCAGGTTCAAGAGCCTCTAGCAGCTTCCTGTTGGACCACTGCAGTGAATGTAAAAGCTTTAAAGAGAAATTCATTAAGTGTTTCCTTGACAATCCTGAAAATGCTTTGTGCAGAAATCAATCAGAGGAATGAGAAGTAACTGATTGCACAATAATCACTGGGAAACTGGGATTTGATAGATGGAAAGTCAGAGACAAAAAGTAAATTCTGAGGAAAGACCACTGTGCTGTGTTGGTGCATTTGCACTAACTGCTACCTGAGCTCAGGATAAGCCTAGGCTGTGTGACTGAGAAATCCGCTTGACAGAGTCATACAAAGTCAAAATAGAGAAACCCTGCTTCACTCTGTCTCAGAGTTAAGCAGATGGCTCATTTAGGGTCTCCTAAATTATCTTGAAAATTTATTGTTCCTTTTAGATTGTCATTTTCTCCTAAGAGTGAGTCATCCTTAAATCTGCATGTGTGACATCTCCTGTGGAGGCCTCTGACAGAGGAGGTATGAATGTCAGAGTGACCTCTCCACCAGGGAGTGGGCGCCTTAGGTCTTCTGTAAAACAGTCCTTTCACAGGAGCAGACTTTGCATATCTTTTCAATACTAACTGCTAAATGGTCACAAATTTCAATGAGTGGTATGGCCAGATACTGTCAGAAAAGCATTCCCTAGCAAAATTATTTCCTTTTTGTTCTCAAATATACATACAGTTTGACAAAAAAAAAAGGGATGATTAAAGGTGAGAAAATATACAAGCAGTAAGAGGTAAGACTCTGAGATTTTGTTGGACATACAACCCTAAATTGCAGTGATCGTCAAACGTCTCCACTAGGCTAGAAACTTCCTGTGGGCAGGCACCATGATGAACTTAACTCTTAAAACCTAAGTGACTGGCACAATTTAGTGTACAGTGGACATACAACAAGTATTTATCAACCACGAGTACAAGGATAGAAGAACATTCTTGAACTTTAAGCTTTGTTCACAGAATCAAGTAGCAAAAGCAATTAAGGTGAAAAGCGCCACTGAAGGAGGCTGGAAGAAATGTAGAAACCATGGAGACTACTGTATCATTCCAAACAGTCCCGAGAATTGCTGTGAAACTCTTGCTTGTGTGGGAAAGAATGGTACATTCAGGAGGTTTACAAGAATTTGTAGTTATTACTTTGAAAGTAACAACTTTCAAAGGAAACAAAGACGTGCTGCCCAAACTGTGGACACCAGGCACACGATTGTTTACATTTATTTTAATTAATATTAAATACAATTTGCAATTCCGCTTCTCAGTTGAATCAGCCACATTTCAGATGTTAATATTCACATTCAGCTCCCACACCACACAGTGTAGATGAGGACATTTCATCACAGCTGAACCTGAAGGATATTTAAAGCACATCAAGAAGCCTGCCAGTAATAACAGAGTATTTCAAAGGGCCACATTTATCAGCATGTGGTACCCATTTTCCATGGCACCACTTACTAAGTACCAACTACTAAGGAAACTTAGGCTGAAGGAAACGGTGGGGTTTAAAAAAAGTTTCCTTTTATTCAGTTACAAACTACTGAGCTATTTATAGCCATGATTTTTTATACTTCTCCACCTAGTGAATTACTACTTACTTCTCTAGTACTATTCTAGTTAAAGTCTTTGACTACTCATACCAACTTTCAAAATCTTAGGAATGAAAAATGGTTTTATGTCAATCTAAAGCTCTATTGAGAAAATTAACACCCTCCATGCTACTGGTCGTTCCTTATTCTTTTTACTCCAAAGAACACTTTTTCCTGAGTTGAAGACAGATTTTACATAGTTACAGTGAACATGATTGAGGATTTGATCTGAAAGAAAAAAGTCTTTACAAAACAAAAAGAAAAAAAAAAAAAAGCTTCATAAAGCCACGTGATTCTCATAAAAACTAAGACCCAGTTGGCCTCCATTTAGGAGCCAGGAAGTATCAATGATGTGTGGGCATTAACCAGTCAGAAATCAAGGCACTTCCCATCACAGGGTTTGAAACACGTTCAATGCTCCTCAGTAAAAAGGCATTCATTACTGGTGAGTCAGCAAGATGACTTAGCTCTGCCACTTATGCTTCCTTTTCTTCCTTTCATAACTTTTTCTAACTTACTGGTCCTCAATTACACTTTAAGAGAATTCAAAATCTAAATTGCCAATAATCAGACATAAATCAACTGGGAATACAGTAACTGTCTGTTGAAAACTATACTATTTGTAAAAATTACTCAGAAATTTCTAACAAGGAATGTTCTTATACAGCATTCTTTTCTAGTATAGGAGACTACAGTCTTCATCTACGAAAGAAAAGTTCTGAGTAATAAACACCTGCTTATGCGATGAGTCAACCGCAGTTCCTGCAAAAGAACGAAGGATGACTACAAGGAAACCGAGTTGTTTCTACCAAACTTGCTCTTGCTGCTAATTCAAATGCACTTTATTCTTAGTTTGCATGTATGACATATTCATCTCTTCTATAGCATTCCCTTTCCTTAAAACTCAATATTCTACAACACAGAAGCTAGGGAGGGAATGCACAGAAACAAACAAAAAAGAGTTATATATGTAATTTCTAAATTCGAAGAAAAATTATGTTTTGATTTATAAATATCTTTGCTTCTAAATCTCATTTAAAAAATTAACATTACATATTAGGAAAACAGTATAGTGAGGTCAGAAAAAATGTGGATAACTTGTGTTGTGTCTTTCCTCATCTGTCTATGCTAAAGCAACTGGTCTGGATTTTAGTTTAACCTTTCAGAAGAACTGATTTTTATAGTCTGTAAAAGTGTAGTAACCAAACAAAACCTTTCAAGATGTAAATTTGATTTTTTTTTTTTCATTTAAAAAAACATACAACGGGAAAGAAGAGTCTGTTTAACAAGGAAAATAAAAGCAAAGTAAACTGAGATGATATCAAATCAGAAAGCTTTTACACAGCAAAAGAAAATATAAGTATGGGTCTCCCTGGTGGTGCAAGGGGTTGAGTGCTGAACTATGAAGCATCCGCAGCCACTGCAGCATGAGTTCGATCCCTGGCCAAGGAGGTGACCCACATGGCATAGCAGACCTCTCCTACCTCACCTGCTGCTCTCCTCAGCAGTGTACTTCATTCAATCTACCTGTTCTGTTCCCCGCTCTGTCTGGTGACTCCTCTCACCTCCCACATCTCTAGCCTGTACCCCAGATCTTGAATGCATAATAAATAAATTTAAAAAAAAAAGATATGGAAGAATCTTAAATGCTTATTACTAAGAAAAGGTCGTTCCGGAAAAAAAAAAAAGGTCATTCTGAAAAGACTACATGATGCATGATCCCAACCATCTGACGTTCCTGAAAAGGCATGAAAATATAAACTACTTGGTCTCCCTGGTGGTGAAGGAATTAAGTTCCAGCATTATGAAGCTATCTGCTGCCACTGTAGCACAAATACAATTCCTGGCCAGGGAGCTAACACATATAGTACAGCAAACTTCACCTGACTTGTCTGCTACTCCCCTCAGCAGTGTATTTCAGTAGATCCACCTGTTCTGCTCCCCACTCTGTCTCTGGTGAATCCTCTTATCAGCCCTCCCACCACCAAGCCAGGCACCTCTGGCCTACATCCCTGCTTTTGTGTATATGAACAAATAACTAAATCTTTAAAAAAAAAAAAAAAAAGACTAGGGATCATATCACAGCTGTTATATGTTCACCAAGTGGCAAGTTAATTGTGTTAAGTTTGGCAAGGTAGTCTAGTTCTTAGGAAGAATAAAATATCAGCTATATTTTAAAAGGTGACATTATCAACGGAAGGTGTAAAGCGGTTATTTTAGAAACAGCAGGTAAGCTATGCATGTAGAATGACCATTAACCTTTAACAATGCCTTTTCATCTTTTACCTCCTTTAAGAAATTACCTTTATATATTCTAAGAGAGAAGTATCAAGAAACAAAAATGCCCTTAATCCCCAAACCCACATAAAATCTGCTAATATTTTGAAAGAAAAAAAAGAATAATACATGTACACAATTTAAAAATGCAAAACATACAGGGAGAGACAAATGGTAATAAAAGGCCATCCATTCCTGCTATGCCTTTCTTTTCATTTTAATTTTCATAATCACTGCTGTGCAGTATCCATGACATACTGTTAAGGTTCAGTGTGCAGAAATACATTCACGTAGTAGAAAACTGTCTACACATTTAGTTAACTTATCACACTTGCGATTTTCTAGACATTAAACAGTGGTCAGAAATTAAAAAAGCGGTGAGAAGATATGAGAGAAATTCAGAATATCAGCATCACTACTATTTTGGACTTGATTGACTATTTTGGTCAATTTAGTCCCAAAAAATGGACTGTTTTGGTCCATTTTTTTCATTAACAGAAAAAAATTACTTGACATCTGTTAACAGAGGTGGTATTTTGTGGACTTTAAGATTGCTAATTCTATTTTATGCATAAAATTTAAAACCACTGTAAGAAATACATACAAATATGTATTGTGTGCTTACTAGACAGATAAAACTGTAAAAAAAAAAAACTTCCATAAGTTTATACTTTTAGCAGGATATGACAGAAGGTACTAAACGTATACTTATGGCAGTGCTTTATTAAATGTCTACTCAAAACCAAAGGCGGAAAAAAACAGAACACCATATTTGGCATTGTTTAATTCCAAAGGAATTTATCTCCTACAGTCTAAGGATCTAAAAACTAATTAAGTTCATATTTTGTCCTTCATTCTTAACAAGGAGGGAGGAAGGACTGTGTTATTAGCACATTTTGAGCCTCAGTGGTAACAACATGATAACATCTCAAAAATTTCCCTCATGAATCTCAAAATGAAACACACTAGCCTTGACCATGGCTCCTTAAATGTTGCTGAGGTTGGGAGAAACCCTTTATAACATAATAACAACTTGTAAATACTGACACAGAATAGGAAGCAAATAATGGTACTTTGGACACAGTTTGTTTTCTTCATCAACAAACTTCTATTATTTCCTATATGATATAAATTCTAATCTGAAGGAGATATTACCTTGTAAATCTGCTCCCAGAAATGAGGATTCAGACTAATAAACTATCTCATCAAATAATTATTAAATACAACCCAAATTTTATTTTTTGACAAACTGTGTTCAACTTTTGTGGAAGGGAGGTTAGACAGAATGTTTAAGACATTTTTGGAAGGTCATTTCAAATATAGATCCTCTCCTACTCTGAAAAATCTTTAAAAGAAATTTCAAATGCCAGGGCTTCTAGTTCCTTTTCCTCTGGCATGCCATGGGGAGAATGGCTGCTAATCCATGAATAGTTGTGGAGGGAGGAAGAAAGAAAGCAGAAGCAGGAATAAGGCATTTTTTAGAAGCAATGGGGTATGAAGTTACACGGTAGCATACACTGTACACTCATCTTCTCTGGCCCCCAACACTTAGGCAGAATACCATTCCTTTTGAATATTTTAAGAGTTATCTAATATTTCCTCTCTATTCTTTTTCTTTTTTTATTGAGTAATGCTAGTTTACAACACTGTGTATATTTTAGGAATATAAGTTTACACCCCTTCTGATGGACACTGCCACACAAAGCCCTCCACTAAAGTACCAGTTAACCCACCACCACAGTCCACTGGATCCCCTCCATCTTTATTCCCACCTGCTCCCATTTTCCTCGGTCTGCAGTCAGATTCCAAGGGTTTCTATTGGTTTGATTTTGTTTATTTGCCTTGCCTCTTTATATTCCACATAGGAATGAAGTCATCTGGTATTTGACTTTCTCCTTGTGACTTCTTTTGTCTAGTTTGCTTCCGCCAGTTCAATCCATGTTGTAAATGGCAAGATTTTGTCCTCTTTTATAGTCAAGTAGTATTCCACATTGTGTATGTACATCTTTTTTTTTTTTTTAAGATTTATTTATTTATGCACACAAGCACTGGGGTACAGGCCAGAGGTGTGGGGGGTGAGAGGATTCACCACAGACAGAGCGGGGAGCAGAACAGGCAGATCAACTGAAGCACACTGCTGAGGGGAGCAGCGGGCACAGCAGGAGAGGTCTGCCGCGCCATGCGGGTCCCCTCCCTGGCCGGCAGCAGAGATCGAACTCATGATGCAGTGGCTGAGATTTGCTTCATAGTGCGTTACTTAACCCACTGCGCCACCAGGGAGGCCCTACATCTTTTTTTTATCCAACCATCTGTCATTGGACAATTAGGTTGTTTTCATAACTTGGCTATTACAAATAGTGCTGCAATGAACATAGGAATGTACATATCCCTTCAACTTAGTGTTTTTATTCTTCAGATAGATAACCAAGGAGTAGATTCGATCTATTATATTAGGTCTATTTTTAATATTTCAAGGAAGCTCCATTCTGTCTTCCATAGGGGTGAACCAGCCTACATTCCCACCAATAGTATACAAGGGTTACTTTTTCCTACACTCTCATCAATATTTCTTTCTTGTTCATGATTTTTAAAAAAAGATTTTACTTTTTATTTTCGCCTAAAAGAACTGTGTGTAGATCAGGATTGTGGGGGGTGAGAGGATTCACCAGAATCAGAGTGGGGAGTACAGCAGGTGGATCTACTGAAATACACTGCTGAGGGGAATAGTGAGCAAGACAGGAGAGGTCTGCTGAGCCATGTGGGTCAGCTCCTTGGCTGGGGATCAAACTCATGGCGCAGTGGCTGCTAGATAGTGCTCAGACAAGCCCTTTGTGCCACAAGGGAGGCCTCCTTGTTGTAATCTTGATACAGACCACCCTTACAGGTACGAAGTGGTATCTTATTATGGTTGTGATTTGCATTTCCCTAATAATAAGTGATGATGAGCATTTTTTCATGTGCCTCTCTGTCATGCATACGTTTTACTCTGGAGAAGCATCTACTCAAATCTTTTACCCACTTTTTGTTGAGCTACATGAGTTCTTTCTGTACTTTGGATATTAACCTCCTGTTGGATGAATGACATACAAATATTTTCTCCCATTTACTAGGCTATCTTTTCATTTTTTTTAAAAAACATTTATTTATACATACTAGAGTTGGGGTACAGGCCAGAGTCCAGGGCGGTGAGAGGATTCACCAGAGACAGAGTGGGGAGCAGAACAGGCAGATTGACTTAAACACACTGCTGAGGGGAGCAGTGGGCAAGGCAGGAGAGGTCTGCTACGCCATGTGGGGTCCCTCCCTGGCCAGCGGCAGGTATCCAACTAGTGCTGCAGTGGCTGCAGTTTGCTTCATAGTGTGTTGCTTAACCCACTGTGCCACCAGGGAGGCCTGCTATCTTTTCATTTTTATGACAGTTTCTCTATGCATAATTTTTAGTATGATGTAGTACTGTCTGTTTATTTTTGCTTTTGTTTCCTTTGCTGCTGGAGTTGAGTCCCTAACACCTCTCTAAGGCCATTATCTTGGAGTTGTGTTGCCTATGTTTTATTCTATGTATCTTATGGATTCAGGTCTACTATCCAAGGTCTACTATACAGGTCTACTATAAATTTAATTTATTTCAATTAAATTTGTGTATGGTATAGGACAGTGGTCTAGTTTCATTCTTTTGCATATGTCTGTCCAGTTTTCCCAATACCATTTGTTGAAGAGATTTTTCTTTCTCAATTATATACTCCTGGCTCCTTTGTTGTAAAATACTAATAGTCAGTTTTCTTTTTTTAACTGGGAGCATTTATTAATAAACTCACAATTAATACTGTCATTATATCTAACAGCGTCTTTGAAACTGGGGATGAAAGGGAATGGAGTAAAGTAAGGAGAATCAGGGTAAAAGCTGTTTGATTCTTGAATGCATTTCTAATACTAACCTAGCAGAATTTTGGAGATGTGTTTTCTAGAAAATTTATTTTTATTTTTTTTTTTTAAAGATTTATTTATGCACACAAGCACTTGGGTACAGGCCAGAGGTGTGGGGGGGGAGGGGTGAGAGGATTCACCACAGAGAGCGGGGAGCAGAACAGGCAGATCAACGGAACTACACTGCTGAGGGGAGCAGCGGGCACAGCAGGAGAGGTCTGCCGCGCCATGTGGGTCCCCTCCCTGGCCAGGGGCAGGGATCGAACTCGTGCTGCAGTGGCTGCAGTTTGCTTCATAGTGCGTTGCTTAACCCACTGCGCCACCAGGGAGGCCCTCTAGAAAATTTAAAAAATAGTTTCTGAACTGGGGGATACAAAAGGAAGTTGAATCCATGGACAGAATGCTAAAAATTGAGGTAAATAATGTAAACACATGCAAAACTAGTAATGAATGCAGCAATCACCCTCCATCACAGTTCTCTTTTCCCTTTATCCAAACAGTGACAAGATACTGATATGCTATGGGGATGTTTCTCAACAATAGGTACAAAAAGCTCACCCTATAGAAAAGTCTAAAGGCAAACAACATGTGCATTTAAAGCTTCTAATTTAAAACTTCCCACTCTTCATCACAAGAAGACAGCAAATTATTACTAGACATCAGAAGAAAATGCTAAGATAAAAGAGATGAAAATGGATAAAGAAAAGCAACTTTAGGGAAGACAAGATTATGCAGGACAAAGAAAATTTGTTAGGAAAAAAAGCATATTTTTAAAGAAACAAACTGGAAAGGAAAAGATCTAGAAATTTTACACTAATGGTTAGAAATATTCAGTAGAAGATAAAAGATGAAAAGAAGACTTCCAGGAGGACATAAAACCAGGGACTTATTCAGGAGGGCCAATATCAAGGTGCTAGCAATTAAGAAAGAGGATTCGCAGATTCAGGAAACAAAAGCAGAGTTCCCAGGTGAAGATGGCTATCCCAAGGTGACAGCTGCATACCACACACAAAGGAACACATATCTAGATGGGAGCAGTGTGACTCAAGAGACATAATGAAGCGAACTAAGGTCTCTGCTGTCACTTATCCTCTTTTTAAAGATAAGAACATGGTGTCCAGGTGAGCCTACCCCTCAGCTTGTTTTGATTAAACGTTGATTAATTTGCTCTCAAAATACTCAGCAGCTTAATGACTCAAAACATTCATTTTTACCCCAAAGAAGTGTTCCTTAACCTATTCCTGAAAAGTACAGTTAGGTCATGATCAACTTAGTAGATATCACAGAATTGCTTAGTCCCTCTGACCATATTTTTGTCAAATGTTCACAGCAAAGCCCTGTCCAATACAATATCCAGAACTACATCTTGACTTAACTTGTCCATAACTTCCAAAGAAGAGACTGTGAGCTTCAGGAAACTGAAGCAAGTATGGTCCATCATCCCTGGGATCCCTAAGAGGAACTATTACTTAGTAATCTAGGAATGATTTGACCTTTTCACTGTGCTGAGACCTGCGCTGATGGAACAAAAAGAACAGTGAGTAAAAGTTGCTAGTAACTTAACACAAGCCAGGTAGCCCCATCAAACTACCATAGGATTCATGTTCTTTACCACTTAGAACTGCAATTAAATACAATCTCAGTTATAATTTAAGAAAGTCTTTGATAAGGCAGTAAAAAGAATTTTAATGAATCTCAGTCCTTCAGTACATGTCTTTTTAATGTTCTGTGTGATGAAAGGGTAACTATGTATAACCATGTACATGTTAATTAATTTACAAATACTAACATTAAAAGTACAAGATTAAAAATCTCACTAGCGTAGAACACAAACTTTCATATTAGTGATCAAAAGCATATTTCAATTTATTTTTCAGTGGACTACTGGCTAGCTATAACTTCCATGGCAACTCTTCCCAGGCACTCCCTACTAAATTCAAATTATAGTTAATCAGTTTAATAATACATTTAATTAAATTTTTTAAAGATTTTACTTATGCATACAAGAACTGGGGTACAGGACAGAGGTGCAGGGATGAGAGGATTCACCAGAGACATAGCAAGGAGCAGAACAGGCAGACTGACTGAAACACACTGCTGAGGGGAGCGGCAGGAGAGGTCTGCTGTGCCATGTGGGTCACTCCCCTGGCTGGGGGCAGGGATCGAACTTGTGCTGCAGTGTCTGTGGTTTGCTTCATTGTCCGTTGCTTAACCCACTGCACCACCAGGGAGGCCCCACTTAGGCTATGTTAAGTTGGGTAAGGTGAAGAGGTCAGAAAGGAAAAATAAGTTTCCAGTAAAAAACTTTAGAGCTGACATAGATTATTCAGGTTTGTCACACAGACATGTTCTTTAGGTAATGTTACCAGGCAACTAAAATCAACTTGATTTAGCATACTGCTCACAGATAATCCCCTCAAGAATTAACTTTATAGTGAAATTACAAATTAATAAGGTAGTGACTGCCCTCTAGTGTTCAAACTAAGAACTTCACCGATGAACTGTATATTAGCACTATTCAGGGAAAAGCCAATCAATCATTAAAATTTTGATCTTGCAAGGTTTTCACAACAACAGTTTTCTCAAAACGACACAAGAGGTCCTCCCTGGTGGCACAGTGGGTTAAGCAACACACTATGAAGCAAACTGCAGCCACTGCAGCACGAGTTTGATCCCTGCCACCGGCCAGGGAGGTGACCCACATGGCTCAGCAGACCTCTCCTGCCTTGCCCGCTGCTCCCCTCAGCAGTGTGTTTCAGTCAATCTGTCTGTTCTGCTCCCCACTCTGTCTGGTGGATTCTCTCACCTCCCTGCACCTCTGTCCTGTACCCCAGTGCTTGTATGCATAAATAAATAAATGTTTAAAACAAAACAAAAAAAACAACACAAGAGCTATTAATCTATTTACGATTACCAGTAGCCCAAGGAACCCAACCTTAGTCATCTCTGGTAATTAGGCACCAGCGGAATTTATGGCAAGCTTATCAAATGTTTTCTCGAGCATGCTGGAGTGAAATAATGAAAAAAAAAATTTTTTTAAGATTTATTTATTTATGCATACAAGCACTGGGGTACAGGCCAGAGGTGTGGGGAGGTGAGAGAATCCACCAGACAGAGCAGGATGCAGAACAGGCATATTGACTGAAACACACTGCTGAGGCGAGCAGTGGGCCAGGCAGGAGAGGTCTGCCTGCGCCATGTGGGTCCCCTTCCTGGCCGGCGGCAGGGTTCGAACTCGTGCTGCAGTGGCTGCCGTTTGCTTCATAGTGTGTTACTTAACCCACTGCGCCACCAGGGAGGGCCCCGAAATAATGAAAATTTTGAATCCTTGTTTTCATTTTTGTTTATTTTTACCCATTTATTTATTCTTGCTGATGCAACTTTTAAATGGAAGTAAATTAATCCTCCTAGTTTATAATGTGGTTTAAAGAACCTGGATATCCTGGACAGTATCTTTCTGAAATGAGTCAAATAGGAAAACAGGGTCCAACAGATAGTGACTGACAATTTTAGTAAAAAAAGGTAGATAATAATAAACCTGTGTAGGGCCCTCCCTGGTGGCTCAGTGGGTTAAGCAACGCTCTAGGAAGCAAACCTCAGCCACTGCTGCACGAGTTTAATCCCTGCTGCCGGCCAGGGAGGGGACCCGCATGGCGCGGCAGACCTCTCCTGACTCGCCCGATCTGCCTGTTCTGCTCCCCACTCTGTCTGGTGGATTCTCTCACCCCCTCTCCCCCGTGCCTCTGGACTGTACCCCAGTGCTTGTATGCATAAATAAATAAATCTTTAAAATAATAATAATAATAATAAACCTGTGTATGTCTAGATTTATATTCCCTTAACCATGCTGGATAAAATTTGACATGTTATAAAATAACTGGAAGTAGTATATGTTCCTGCTATTATGATTACTTCCATGCTTTCATTGGCCACATAATAGTGAAGCACTACAAGCACACTTGTTAAAAACTACCAGCCAAACTATATTTCAAACCAAATAAAAGTATATATAAGTTGCTAAGTTTTGAAGAGAGTTAAATTTTTATTTTAACTTGCTAAATGTTTCCTAGTTTTACTTAAAGTAACTAACATTCTAAAAATCTAGAGACCACTGGAGATAACAGGAATTATTTTCTATAAAATACTAAGATGTTAGGGCCTCCCTGGTGGCACAGGGGTTGAAGTCTCAGCGCTATCAAGCTATCACCAGTCATCGTGAGTTCCATCCCAGGCCAGGGAGATAACACACATGGCTCAGCAGACCTCTATTTGCCCACTGTTCCTCTCAGCAGCCCTAACCCTAACCCTAACCTTGCTCTGCTCCCAGCTCTGTCTCTGGTGAATCCTCTCACCACCCGCACCTCTGGCCTGCACCCCAGTTCTTGTATGCATAAATAAGTATTTTTTTAAAAATACTAACATGTTATTTGTCCATTCTCATTATCTCCCAAATGTACAAATTTCCAGAGGCTACAAAATACATAACAACACAACAGATTGAATGCAGAAGGGGATATGTGAATATAACAGTCTTCTGTTAAAACAGATATTAAAGTGATTTGCAATAATGTAAAACAAATGTATTCTCCTTGCTATTTTTTTTTTTTTGGTTTATACTGGAAGCTATTTTTCATTAAAAATGTTACTTATGAAACATATATTGAGTCTGTTATTTTTATATAAATTACGTTTTAACTGCCTGTTTTAATTTATAATATATTAAATATCAATAGATATAATAAAGTTCTAGTAAATATCAATGTCATGTAAATAAAATTCTTTGAATTCCCTCAATTATATTTAAGAGTATAAGGGGATCGTGAGACCAAAAAGTTTGACAACCATTCTAAATAATAACATACTGAATACGAAAAAAATTGATTTTTCTTTAAAGCCTTAGTGGAAGTGAAGATAAAATATGAATTATCATTTACTAAGAAAAATGTATATGATACTCACCAAATGGATCTTCCATGCCACTATGAACCAGTTTAGGGAGGTGGGTTACAGTTTCTAAAAAGAATAAAAGGTAAATATACTTAAGTGTAAAATCCATCACTTTTTATGATTTAAAAAAATAAACACAATTTAGAAATAGTGATTACAGATATATCCTACCTATTAAATTAGAACAATGCCAAGCGGGATTTATTTTAAGGGGGTTGAGATATAGGTATCCTAAAACATTTAAAGTTAATATGTCATTTTCAGTTTCCTAAAATAAGTTCCCTTTTTTATTTCAGTTGACTTTACTACAGTGTAAAGAAAAAGGTAAGATTTTTATATAAATCCACTAACAAAACCCACATATAAACAAATACTTGATGAAGAAGATGAGGGATTTTTTTTAAAAGGTTTTATTTTTTTAAATTTAAAAAAAATTTTTTTCTTAAAGATTTATTTTATTTATGCATACAAGCACTGGGGTACAGGCCAGAGTCCAGAGAGGTGAAAGGATGCACCAGAGACAGAGTGGGGAGCAGAACAGGCAGACTGACTGAAAAATACTGCCGAGGGCAGCAGCGGGTGAGCAGGAGAGGTCTGCTGAGCCATGTGGGTCCCTTCCCTGGCTGGCGGCAGGAATCGAACTCGTGCTGCAGTGTCTGAGGATTGCCTCATAGTGCGTTGCTTAACCCACTGCACCACCAGGGAGGCCCGAGGGATTTTTTTTTTTTAAAAGATTTTCTTTATGTATACAAGAGCTAGGGTACAGGTCAGAGTCATGGGATGTGATAGGATTCAACAGAAACGGAGTGGGGAGCAGAACAGGCAGATCCACTGAAATACACTGCTGAGGGGAGCAGCGGGCGAGGCAGGAGAGGTCTGCTGCGCCATGTGGGTCCCTCCCTGGCCAGGGATGTAACTTGCACTGCTATGTTGCTGATGCTTCACAGTGTGGTGCTCAACCTGCTGCGCCACCAGGGAGGTCCGATGAGGGATATCTTAAAAGGAATTACTTTTGCCTGAAGAGGTGGAGCTTATTTTAGACACAGGAGGAGAGCTCAGTAAGCTCTAAGTTCAGGACTCTTAAAATAAAACAAAAAATGTTTTGAAGGACATTTGAAAAATACTAAGTATAGATACCCAACCTCCCTGACCCTAATCAAGACAAGAATCAAATCGCCCAAACCCATTTTCTATCTCTCATGTTTGGTAGCAGGGAGCATTCCTTGACAAACTGTCTTAACACTAAACTCCTATTCAGAATCTGATTTCAAATAACACAACCTGGGCCTCCCTGGTGGCACAGTGGGTTAAGCAACGCACTATGCTATGAAGCAAATCGCAGCCACTGCAGCACGAGTTCGATCCCTGACCCTGGACAGGGAGGGGCCCCACATGGCACAGCAGACCTCTCCTGCCTTGCCCGCTGCTCCCCTCAGCAGTGTGTTTCAGTCAATCTGCCTGTTCTGTTCCCCACTGTCTCTGGTGGATCCTCTCACCCCCCCACACCTCTGGTCTGTACCCCAGTTCTTGTATGCATAAATAAATAAATATTTAAAAAAAAAGAATATGCTGGTGAGAGGGGCACCAACATCATTAAGAGTCATTCTCTTCATGTGGCTACTACAAAACTAACTTCGCTGACAGCAACGGTGAAGAAAGGACTCTGAAACCAAGGAGATCAGGCAGTGGTATTGATCTGTTAGAAATTAGTTGGACACAATTAACATAAAGAACAGCAAAGTCACAGTGGCAGTTAAAAGAACTGACTTACAGATTTATATAGTTAACAGAATATGACGTCACTAGAAGCAAAAGAGATTAGCAATGAATGAATGCACTTTTCTATCTGAAACATCAAAAGAAACCATGCTCACCTGTGACTATGCAGGTGTCTCTTTTTCTTTCTCCTTTTTCTAATAAACCTGTCCTTTTAAAGTGTAATAATAAAGAAACCATGATGGAAGGTCAGGAAATTAAGGGCAATCACCTCAATAAAAAGTTAAAATCCCAGGTCCAGTTTTTGGAACTGAGTCACTTTTAGATCCTGACCCCACTGACCGAAGAAGGTGAGGTACATAGGACAAAGGAACCTATGACAACAAAGCAAGCATAACATTTCCTTGAGAATTCTATGGCCCTAAGAGACCTATGTTTATGGACTCCACACTCATAAGCAGGCTTTGTAATTGCTGTCTTGAAATTCTTAATTTTTCCATGGATCTATGTTCTGCAAGTGAACTCTGACGGGAGAATGGAGGATGTGCTGAGGCCTAGAGCCTCAATTTATACAGGGCCCATCTACTCCTGTCTTCACAGGGAGGGGCTCTTGACCATACCCTCTGGCCCCACTTGGTCACCCCTTCCCTGCCTGGGCTGACAGATGCCACAGTGCTTTTGGTGGGCAACCCCTCTCACCCTGTCAATCCACATAGACTAGACGCACACACTATGTAGTCGGCCCTGCTTATGACCATTCACTCAGGTAACTGTAAACTGAGGCAATGGGATGCCTCATTTTACAGTTTTTGAATGTTTTGAAGAGAGTTTACCTGATACTTAAGAGTCTGGACATATCATAGCAGACTTATAATGACCAGGAAAGCAATCCAATCCTAGTGAAGAACTACCTCACAATGGGGTTCACTGGGTCTGTGGCCTCTCTAAAGTGGTAATTTCCCTGTTCCCTGAGTGCATAGCTGAAATAAATATACTTGAAAATTAGTGCAAGCCCCATTCTGAATCCCTGGCCTGTGGGATAAGAGATCTCAGACCAGGTAAGGTCAAGTGCAACAAAGCCTCTAAAGTGCCTCACTCTACCTGCCAAGATAATAAACACAAAATAGAACAATATTATATCTGGGGTCAAAGGAGGGATGGTAGCAAAAATTAGTGCTACGCCTCTGAAGGATACAGTATTTATCATTATTTACAGTGTGGTCCCTGCAGAAATGAAACAAGTCTAAAAAGATGGTAGCAGAATATCAAAAGTTCAATCTAACATTAGCCACCACAGCAACTGCCATAACAGATGAGTCACCTCTGCTAGAGTAGATTAACAAGCCCCAGAAACACAGTATGTAGCCGAATTTCTGTCACCAAGCCCCTTCTTCTTTCCTTTTTTTTTTAAGATTTTTAAATTTATGCATACAAGAGCTGGGGTACAGACCAGAGGTGTGTGTGTGTGTGGGGTGTGTGTGAGAGAATTCACCAGACAGAGTGGGGAGCAGAACAGGCAGATTGACTTAAACACACTGCTGAGGGGAGCAGCGGGCGAGGCAGGAGAGGTCTGCTATGCCATGTGGGTCCCCTCTCTGGCCGGTGGCAGGGATCAAACTCATGCTGCAGTGGCTGTGGTTTGCTTCATAGTGTGTTGCTTAACCCACTGTGACACCAGGGAGGCCCTCCTTTCCTTTTTCTCCTGCTATAAGAAAACAGGATTGGAAATAATTGGACTAGGCCTCCCTGGTGGTGCAGAAGTTAGAGTCTCAGTGCTATCAAGCTATGGGCAGCCACTGCAATATGAGTTGAACCCTGCCCAGGAACCTGACCCACATGGCACACCAGATCTCTCCTGTCTTGCCCGCTGCTCCTCTCAGCAGTGTATTTCAGTAAAATCAGCCTGTTCTGCTCCCAATTCTGTCTCTGGTGAATCCTTTCACTCCACCACACCTTTGGCCTGAACCCCAGTTCTCACACGCATAAATCTTAAAAAAATAATAATTGAACCTTCTCACATAAAATATTCCTCTAATAGTATGGATCATGTGCACTTTCCTGCAAAATATCACACTGACCCACTATATGAACAACATCATGCTAACTGAACTGGGCCAGATGACCAAAGGTGAACAGCACAAATAACCTGAGGTAGGTTTTCCTGTAAGTCTGCATACATTCACACCTCAAACCACTTTTGCTCTCACAAAGTAGACAGGACATATGTTGCCCAGATGATGATAGATAAATGTTTCTCAAAGATTCAGATATATATTATAACAGTAAACATTTTTTTAAAAGATTTATTTATACATACAAGAACTGGGGTACAGACCAGAGGTGTGGGGGGTGGGAGGATTCACCAGAGACAGAGTGGGGAACAGAACAGGCAGATTGACTGAAACACACTGCTGAGGGGAGCAGCGGGCAAGGCAGGAGAGGTCTGCTGTGCCATGTGGGGCCCCTCCCTGACTGGTGGCAGGGATCGAACTTGTGCTGCAATGGCTGTTTTGTTTCTTAGTGCAGCGCTTAACCTACTGCGCAACCAGGGAGTCCCCTAACCTGTAATCTCTGAAACTGTCAAAATGGTAAGCTATATTACTAGTATGTTTATTTAATTACAATTTTTAAAAATTGCTGAATCTTAATAAGAACCAGTGAATTTTATAATGTTTTTAACTTGCTTGATTCCCATTTCCCTCACCCCAGCTTTGTGTAGCCTTGAAAACCAAGAGATTCCAAATACAATAGCTGTGAAAATTATTAATAGCTGCCTCGAAGCCACCAGAGGGGGCAAAATAAATGTGAAAAATTTATATAATGAGCCCCAATGTTACCATTTGATCTGACTCAGCATGAAGAAGTGCCACTCTCCAAGTTATCTTTATTTGATCTGACTCAGCACTAATACTGTGTAAACTGCCTTATCCTTAGTGCATTTTCCAAAAACACTGGCAATTTGTTTAGCCTCCCAACTCTCTAAGGCATTGATACCAGTTGGGTGCTAATATGACACTGGCCAGGGCCTCCCTTGGGGCGCAGTGGGTTAAGCAACGCGCTGTGAAGCAAACAGCCACTGCAGCACGAGTTCAATCCCTGACTCCAGCAAGGGAGGGGACCCACATGGCATAGCGGACCTCTCCTGCCTCACCTGCTGCTCTCCTCAGTGGTGTGTTTCGGTTGGTCTGCCTGTTCTGCTCCCCATTCTGTCTGGTGAATCCTCTCACCTCCCGCGACTCTGACCTGTACCCCAACTCTTACTTGCATAAATAAATAAACCTTTAAAAAAAAAATGACACTGGCCAAAAAGCTTAAATGTTAAGGTCTGAGAAATCTCTTCACAGGCTTTGGGAAATGCTGACATATTCCCAAATAACCAAAAGGACACATGTATTTGCAGGCTGCGCACATACACAGAGGTCTGAGAAAGCCTATTGTCTCACCTCTGGCTGACCTTGAGGTTCTGTGCAGGCAGGAAGTGATGGCTAGGCAATGTTTTAAACAGCCCACAGGAAGAAGGAACATTCAAAGTAGATGCCAACATATGCATTTAGCAATCTTAGCAAAGACAGTAAAATTTAGTGATTTAAAGCATTTAGGAAAATTTCTGTCTGAAAACCGCCCAGGTGGTGCAAGGGGTTAAGTCGCGGCACTATGACGCTAACCAGCAGCCACTGCAACACGAGTTTGATTCCCAGGCACGGAGGTGACCCATGTGGCATAGCAGACCTCTCCTGTCTCACCAGCTGCTCCCCACAGTCAATTGTGTTTAGGCGAAAATATAAGAAACTATATTAATAATATAGTATTTCAGTCAATCTACCTGTTCTGCTCTCTGTTCTGTGTCTGGTGAATCCTCTTACCCCTCACTCCCACACACATCTCTAGCCTACACTACAACCCAGGTCTTATATGCATAAATATATAAATCTTTTCTTTAAAGTTTTTTAAAGTTATTTATTTATGCATGCAAGAGCTGGGGTACAGGCCAGAGAGAGGTGGGTGAGAGGATTCACCAGAGACAAAGCAGGGCGCAGAACAGGCAGATGGACTGAACTACACTACTGAGGGGAGCAGCCAGCGAGGCAGAAGAGTTCGTTCTGCTGTGCCATGTGGTTCACCCCCATGCCACCCCGCTACCCCACCACCCCCGTCAGGGGCCGGGGAATTGAACCCTGCACCACAGTGGCTGCAGAAGCTCCACAGTGTGGTGCTCAACCCCTTGCGCCACCAGGGAGGCCCAATAAATAAATCTTAAAAAACAAAACAAAAATCTGTCTAATTATTTGGTAGCCATATATCAACCAACCAGAGACTTCAATGGCAACACTAGAGAGACAGATTCTACAAAACTGGGCCAGGAAATTCACTAGACAGTGGCAAGGAACCCACAGAAGGGAAGGGAATCTGATTTCCAGGTGTCACATAATTTTAAGCATTTATTAAAAAGAAAAAAGGAGCAGTCAATAAAACTGAGGATGTCTAGATGCTGGATTTACTGAAAAAAGACTTTACATAAACTGTTAGAAATATTTCAAAGGATTAACAGAAACATGCCTAAAGAGTTACAGCATGTGAGCCTCCCTGTTGGCACAAGGGATTAAGTCTCAGCACTATGAAGCTAATGGCTGTCACTGCAGCATGAGCTAGATCCCCAGCCAGGGAGGGGACCCACATGGCGCAGCAGACCTCTCCTGCCTCACCCGCTGCTCCCCTCAGCAGTGTACTTCAGTCAGTCTCCCTGTTCTGCTCCCCACTCTGTCTCTGGTGAATCCTCTCACTCCCCAGCACCTCTTGCCTGCACCCTAGTTCTTGTATGCATAAATAATCTTAAAAAAAATAATTACAATATGAGAATATTTCAACTAAAGAATATCAACAGAGACAGAAATTGTATAAAAGAGTAACAGTTTGGGCCTCTCTGGTGGCGGAGTGGGTTAAGCAACTTATTATGAAGCAAACCACAGCCGCTGCAGCACGAGTTCACGAGTTCGATCCCTGCTGCCGGCCAGGGAGGGAACCCACATGGCGCAGCAGATCTCTCCAGCTGTGCCCGCTGCTCCCCTCAGCAGTGTACTTCCGATGATCTGCCTGTTCTGCTCCCTGCTCTCTGTGGTGAATCCTCTCACCCCCCACACCTCTGGCCTGTACCCCAGTGCTTGTATGCATAAATAAATAAATCTTTAAAAAAAAAAAAGAGTAACAGTTTTTCTAGAGCTGAAAATATGATAATTGAAATGAAAATTTCACTAGGTAGCTTTATTTATCACTTTTGAAATACTTTGCATTTTTAATTCCTGACATGAGTGTCAAATACCATATAATAGTAAATGAACTACAGATATCAACATGGATAAACACCAATACAATGTTGAGTAAATTTAATAGCAGAAGAATTAATGTAGCATGAGGTCACTTAGACGACATGCGGAACAAAATACAGTGTTCAGGGACACAGACATAAGTAACACAAAACTATAAAGACTCTTTTTTCCATATGACTAATGAAGAGCTGTTCATTACTGAAAAATTTACAATTTCTACAAACTATAAAGAATGAACATCAATTTCAGGAGGAAGATTTAATCTGAGGGCCTCCCTGGTGGCGCAGTGGGTTAAGCAACGCACTATGAAGCAAACCGCAGCCACTGCAGCACAAGTTCGATCCCTGCTGCCGGCCAGGGGGGGG
>JAGFMF010012145.1:7715876-7759885 GCA_019455555.1 Galemys pyrenaicus | reverse complement strand
CCTGCTCTCTGTGGTGAATCCTCTCACCCCCCCACACCTCTGGCCTGTACCCCAGTGCTTGTATGCATAAATAAATAAATCTTTAAAAAAAAAAATTCAGTAAGAGATTACAAAAAGATAGATGTCTGTAGCAAAGCATTTCTAAAAAAGTTGAAAACCCATATAAGCAATTGTGTATCAAGTTTGCAAATATTAAAAAGTTGTTGCCACCACAAAAAAAGCAGCCCTAAAATACCACTCTTATTTTTCCTAATCCTTGATGTTCTTTATCCTCTTCCAATACTGTTCCCCACACTCTACCACTACCACCTCCAAAATTCCCCCTGAGCAAATTCAGAAAAGGGTAAAGAAGTATCATGGTGATTTTACTATTCCATGAAAGCACTAATTACAAACAATTATTTATATCTCAATAAGGTTGGAAGAAAAAAATGAAACTAACCAAATAACAAATGAACTAAGTTACTTAACGGACCCCAAAAAATAACTTGTTCTGTATATATACCACTTTTAACTAAAATCAACATCACTAAACATCAACGGGCTTGCAAAAAATAACTGACTATAATACTCCCACTTCCTAACCAACAGCTTCTGTTTGTTTGTTTTTTTTCCAAACAGACTATATTTGTTTTTATTAATCCAGTAGATTTTAAAATAAAACTTTAAAGACATAATACCCTCCTCTGCTTTAGAAAAACTTTTCGTGTCTAGTAATTCCTCAATGTTGATAACTTTGTGGGCCAATCCTAGGAAAGCAATGCAGAAGTGAGCAGTGCAAGCAGTAACTCCTGCTCTTCAAAGCAAAATGGTCTTTAGTCTCACCCTCCCTAGTAAAAGCCTTCATTCTCTGTTTCATTCTGGCTTACCTAGATGTAAACCAACAAGAATGAGAAGACTGCCCTTCTGCCAACTCTACATTCTTTTCCATGCTACTTCTCCAACACTATACCCATTTCTTTCAACATAACTCTTCCTCCTCCTGCGAAACTTAACAAATGAATATATTTACTTAAGTAAAAAACAAAGAGCAAAAGTTTACTGGGTAGACTATTAGTTGAGTTCAGGTTATTTTCACTAGACAAATTAATACAAGTTAGTTTCACGAATCAATCACCCACACAAAACTGATTCATCATCTTAGACACAAAAAATATTACGGAATTTAATTTTCTTGTCCTTATGGCTTCAAGTGCAATTAACAATACCTATCTTCAAAAAGTTGTGGGGATTTTATGAAATATTATTTGTTTAAAAACTAAACAGCAACAATGGCTGTGCCTGAACACAGTGGATACTTAATAACTGTGGAACTAAGCAAGTAAATATTAAGAGGCAATTACAACCCAAGCACCATATTGGTGGCAAACAGATGAGTAAGTGTAGGATCTTTACCCTTAAGAAGCAATATTAGCGGGCCTCCCTGATGGCGCAGTGGGTTAAGCAACCCGCTAAGAAGCAAACCACAGCCACTGCAGCACGAGTTCGATCCCTGCCTCCTCCCAGGGAGTGTTAGACCCTCGGACCCACATGGCTTAGCAGACCAGACCTCTCCTGCCTCACCCGCTGCTCCCCTCAGCAGTGTACTTCAGTGCATCTGCCTGTTCTGCTCCCCACTCTGTCTCTGGTGAATCCTCTCACCTCCTGCCACTCTGGCCTGTACCCCAGCTCTTCTGTGCATAAATAAATAAATTAAAAAAAAAAAAAAAAAAGAAGCAACATTAGCAACTCTCTTCCCAATACTGTTTGCTTGTCTGTGCAGACATCTCTTTTATGAGACAATTTCCTTTCAAAAGCAGCAACTCTCTGCCCACCTATGTCTATGAAGGCACCACTTTTTTCTTTCTTCATTTTCTAATAAACCTGTCCTTTCAAAATGGAAAAAAAAAAAGCAGTTATGATGTTAACACATTAGTACTAATATGATATATATGATGATGAAGATACAAATAGCAATGAAAAAGATGCCTTTCCCCTTTTTAACCATATGAGAGGGGCTGGACTTCTAGATAATGGTAAAGTTCACCCACTCCTTGATTTTGGTTCCAAAACAAAACTCAAACCACATTTTTCATCCTTTTATGATTGTAAGTCTAATCAAAATAGATAATATCCAAAACATTACTAAGATAATGAAACAAATTCACACTGGCAAAGAAGGGACAGTTAAAAGTATTATTTCCATATATTTCTTGGACTTAATAGTATGTCATTAAACAAAAATAAGAAACAGTATATCATCTGCTCTTCAGAGTGATCTACAATTGTTCAGAAGCTGTTCTCTTAAGGATTTAACACTGTAACTTGATTTATATTTAATCTGTCACACAGAATCTACCTTATTGACTAGAAATTGGAAAGTCTTTAAAAACCTATATAGTTCCTTAAAATAGTTTCCTTTCTGATTTCTGTTGTTACTACTCTGCACAGAAATTTGGTAGCTACAAATAGATTCATAAAGAACTTCATTTGTTTTGCCTTATCACAAAGGAAATGAAACATTATAAGAAGATTTACAACCATGTTCTCAGTGAAGATGGAGTTTTATAAATGTCTTTTTAAAAGTCTGTTCCCAAAAAGTCACTTACAAGCACAAATAATCAACATCAAACATAATAATACATAATGGTAAAGATCTAAAAATGAGTTTGTGACCTTCTATCAGTTAAACATGGTTCTGCTGTCCCCTAAGAGGCATGAATCAGCTTTTTAAAACAGAGGTGTGGCTGACTGATAAGCAAAAATACTCAAGAAATATCATTAGTGAGTTATAAAGAACATTCTTTGGGGAAAAATACTTACAGATCTCATTAGTGGTATTCAATAAACTAATAAATGATGCTATAATAAATAAATGATACAGAAAAGTGCATACATTGAATCAAAAGGTAGTGAGGGTATCTTTTTTTTAAAAAATATTTATTTATTTATGCACATAAGAACTGGGGTACAGGCCAAAGGTGTGGGGGTGAGAGGATTCACCAGAGACAGAATGGGGAGCAGAACAGGCAGACTGACTGAAATACACTGCTAAGGGGAGCAGCGGGCGAGGCAGGAGAGGCCTGCTGCGCCATGTGGGTCCCCTCCCTGGTCAGGAATCAAACTTGTGCTGCAGTGCTGAAGATGGTTCATAGTGCGGTGCTTAACCACCAGGGAGGCCCCTGTGAGGATAATTTCTTTTAAGGTATTTTGGAGTACCAAACAAACACAAAATTTATAAGCTTTTTACTCAGCATAGTAATCTAAAATGTGCAGATTTTTTTCAAAAGACACTTAGGTTCACTATTTGCAGAAATTTAATACGATATATATTTAACATGATTAATATATAGGAGGTTAACCCTTTAATCTTTTATAGTTAAAAATAAGTTGTTCAACGACTGTTCTTTAGTATGTTCTTTTCTGTCTATCCTCCAAAAGCACTAGCACATGACCAAATCCTTGAAGTTTTTTGTTACTAGTTCCTTAACATAATCACCCAGAGACAGTTTAATGCCACTTAAAAAAGATTAAAATGGTACATTTAATACAACAGAAAATGCGAAAGGAAACATGATTAATGTAAGTATAAAGTAACAGATTTATCTTATGCTACTATATGAAAAGGTATAGTCAGTCAGTTTAACAGAATATTCTTTAGTGGTTTGTGGTTATAGCAGAAGGATGAAGTCTCTTTTCCAAATATATAAAGATGTTATCCCAGAAGTCATTTATCTCTTACTTAATTTCATGGAAATCATAAAATATATAAAAATTGTTGATAAAATTCTCAGTCTAATAGCTATCACCTAAATGTAAGATACTTTATGTCCTCTTTTAATACATAAAGCAAGATGCACTATATCCTAAATGAAAATGTGGTCCCACACATTCAAATTCAATATAGGAGGCAATCTTGGTTGTGTTCAAGTAAAAGGAAGTAGAAACACTCTTCACACCTTACAACTGGTTCTAAATTCTTTGGTATTATCTGGTAGCATTTTCAGTAGGAATTTATCCCTGAAGAAAGGGAAGAAGTAAGCTATTATCCCTTAGGAATCCTCACCCTTTCCACTTGTCACTCACCAGAGGGAGGAAAAGTATTTCAGGGGTCCACTTTTTAACCACATTTACTAATCAACCCACCCAGAAAACAATTATTTCTCTATAAATCATATCATAAGGTAAATGATGAAATATCAACACCAATGTTAGAAAGATACTTTATTATTTTTTATAGCCTTGATACCTTATAAAAGGTATGGTCTTTAATTACTAGTGACGGGTGGATATTAGTATCAAGATTAACAAGCACACCTTGAATTTAGAGTCTCCCAAAGCTCAAAATGAGCTCACAAATGCTACCAGGGAAAACTGAAAACTATGAAAAAATTTAGAATAAAAAAAATAAATTTAGGGGCCTCCCTGGTGGCGCAGTGGGTTAAGCAACGCACTATGAAGCAAACCACAGCCACTGCAGCACGAGTTCGATTCCTGCTGCCGGCCAGGGAGGGGCCCCACATGGCCTGGCAGACCTCTCCTGCTGTGCCCGCTGCTCCCCTCAGCAGTGTGCTTCTGTTGATCTGCCTGTTCTGCTCCCCGCTCTGTCAGTGGTGGGTCCTCTCACCCCCCACACCTCTGGCCTGTACCCCAGTGCTTGTATGCATAAATAAATAAATCTTTAAAAAAAATAAATAAATTTTAAAAAGACTAAAAATAACAGAAGTTGAGATGAAGTATTTTATCCATAACTTGCTAATAACAGAATATAAGACCGTACAAAGGAAACCGTAATGAGCTATGACATGAAATACTTAGGTTTCTGTACAAAATAAGAACACTACAAATTGGGGGCAGTAAATTTGAAAATAAATTATTCATAATAAAAGACTTAAAAAATGTCTAAGATCAGACCTACATAAGTGAGCAAAAAGCAAGAATAGAATTTGGCCATATAAAAAATGACTTAATAATTAGAATATTAAAATCATTATGCACTATAACTATTATAGTGAAATATATTTATTAGAAAATATTAAAATCCATTATTAGTAAGTCTGGTTGTGAATAAACAAAATACTGTATACCATCAGTAGTGATGCAAATTAGAATACTGGTGTTTGCAAAGAACTTGGTATATCAATAAGTATCAGATAAATGTTCATACACCTGTTGATCCAAAAATTTCATTAGAGTTACGTGTGCATAGATCTATGTGGCAGCATTATTTGTAGTATTTAAATAAGCTGAAACCAGTAACACAGGAATCCTTAACTCGGTTTTACATATTTTCATAAACAGGTACAACTTAGTGAGAGAGTAAAGAGGTAACACCACAATACAGGGAAAAAAGCTCTGCAGGTGATATACAGGGTGCTTTGGAATCACTACACTTAAGACTAATCTTTAAGTCAGTCTTTGACGTGCATTGCCAACCAAAGTGCAAAGAGAGTAAGCAGCAGGGTAGGGAGAATGGAGTACACAGGTCACTGACTACTGAATACTACTAAATAGATGACAACTGCAAGATATAGGCAGGATAGGAGAGTTCTCTGAAAGAGATTAAATATGTTGAGTTCCATCAGAATCAGCCATTCATAGAGGAAACAAACCAAGCAATCTACTTCAGTTCTATCAGACAACCATAAAAATGTTACTTTGAAATAAAAATATTGTCAACATCTATTTAAAAATACTCTTGAGAATTTGGCTAATAAATTTACATTTGAGAGATAAAGCCAAATAATGGAGGTTTTTTTTGAAGTCACAGATTTGATTCAAGACTAGGATTATCTTAAATGTATACCTGAAAAAACACCCAGCAACATCACCTACTACAAATACAGATTTCTAAATTCAACATAATGAGAGGTTTCTGGAATCAAAGGATGTACTTTAAGCCAGTGCTACCTCCATATAGTGCTGGTCCCTTCCTTTGGCGGGCATAATAATGTCTTTCCTCATATTTATTAATTGCTGTTATGATGACCACACATACATCATCTTATCTGTTACCTTTGAGTAAACAGTTACATCCCCATTTTACAAATGAGAAAACTAAAATTTAATGATACTTGCTGACCTGGCTATTCACAGGGAGTGACAGAGTTGGAACTAGAATACCAGACTCTACAGGTGGTAAGTGCATTATATTGAGTAAGTATGTCAAAACTTTCAGATCAAGACAAAAAGCTGGTGCTTTAACATCATAATAGAGAAGTTAAAACTGAAAGCCAACCTTGAATCTGAAAGCTGTATAGTTTCAACCATCTCTTCCCTAAAATAAAAAAACCACTAAATACACTTACTTCCTATCTCCTAAAGTCCTTTGGAATCATTCTTCTCCCTGTGAATATTTTTTATTTTAAATCATAAAATCCTAGAATTTGAGAGATCAACTTATCCAGACCCTTTCAGAGATGAGAAAACTGAAGCACAAGACTTGAGACTTGCTCAGAGCAGTGGCACCAGGGTTTTCCATTATAAGATGGCAATGAGTCTTGTAAGGCTGACAACAGGAGTGTTCCAGAGATGCTATCATACAGAGAACAGAAGACAGAAGAGGTACACACTACTGGCCCTCAGCTCAGTCCTAACTGCTGTTCAGCAGTATTTTTACTCATCTCTGGTTGCTCTCTTATCTTTTCTAAGGCTGCTATTCCAAACCTTCAACACTCTCTGAAGTCACTTTGGAATCACTACACTACATCTAGACCACTTTAACCTTTTATCATTCTGCAAATATTAGTACTTCATTCAGGAAAGATTAAAAAAAAAAAGTCACCAGACATTAACAGACCCTCTAAGACAGAAGTCATCATAATCCTAGACTTTGGAATTGAAATATCTCTTCCATAACTTACACAGTCTTTAAGAAGTTTTGTTAATTTCCCTGAATTACATTCTTTTCTACTGTCAAATGGGAATACTCATCCACTCTATTGAATTTTTGTAAAATAAAACAAAACATATGAGTACAGAATAAGTATTTAGTAACTACTCCAATTTCTACTTCAACCTCTATGACTTCCAAAAATAAATTTTTTTTTCCTTTTCTTTTTTTTTTTTTTAAAGATTTATTTATTTATGCATACAAGCACTGGGGTACAGGCCAGAGGTGCAGGGGTGGCGAGAGGATTCACCACAGAGAGCAGGGACCAGAACAGGCAGATCAACGGAAGCACACTGCTGAGGGGAGCAGCGGGCACAGCAGGAGAGGCCTGCTGCGCCATGTGGGTCCCCCCCCTGGCCAGGGGCAGGGATCGAACTCGTGCTGCAGTGGCTGTGGTCTGCTTCACAGTGTGTTGCTCAACCCACTGCGCCACCAGGGAGGCCCTTCCAAAAATAAATTACTCCATCTTCTAATGTTTCTTTTTCAAGGCTCACCTCTTGTGCTTTAGGTTTTATTTCTTCCCAAGCCTTCTGTATTACCTCCCCTTTCTCTTGTGCGGATCTTCCACATCTATCTCCCCGCTGGTGCCTTTTCCTGTACTTTCAAACATGTCAAATCTCTCCCAGCCTTTAAAATCAAATCAAAACAAAACAAAATGTTCTCAATCTGCCTCATTTTAGCACTTATTCTCTAAATATCTCTCCTATACCCTATAACCTACCCTGCAGTTACAAAGACCACCCTTCAAAACAGAACCATTTTGGCATTGTATTTGTATTCTCCACAACCCCCCCCCCACCGCCCATTTTTGTTATTCATTCACACATTTGACAAATGTTTATAAAGTTGGAGTACAAACCAAGACCTGTGTTAAGTGGTAAGGGTGTAGAGTAGGATGCCGTCCCTAACGCTGAGTTAACTATGACAAAATAGAACAAAGATGACTGGTTTTATCTGAGTAGGTCCACAGTAGCCCATGTGAAGATGTGACTAACAGTCATAGAATGTTCTACAATGGGATATCAGGCTGAGATGAGGGACTCCATCTATTCTATCTGTTCACTTCGTCTTTCTTTACTAAACAACTTTACTCAATGTGTTTTCCTTCTCTAATAGTGTATTACTAACTTGCCATGGGAAAATGAAGGGTATAATGCAACCAAATACTTAACCCTACTCACCTCTGGAAATAATTCCACAAGCTAGGTAGAGTGCTAAAGAAGAAAAAACTAAAGTTCAAAGAGGCTAGTGCTCAGGCCTCATAGTAAAGAAGAGGGGATTTTATTTATTTAGTACTTATTTACTGTCTGACTCCTCCTCTGCCACCCCACCCTTAAACATTCTGTAAGACATAACAGGGAATTTTGTTTCCACTGCTTTGTTTCTCAGGGTCTACTACAGTGCTTAGACCATAAAAGGCTTTCAACAAATATTTACTGATTAAATGGATGGGTGAACTGATTTGGAAATAAAGCAGACCAACAGCAAAAAACACAAGAGAAAAGAGTTCCTTCCCATTATGGTGGCTTATTAAAAGAGACATTCAAAACAGGCTTCTACTAGTTAGAGAGGCTAGACTAATTTTACTGACTCAATTCCACTGGCACGTTATGCATTTTACCTAAGAAAAATTTAAGTCCCATGAAGTAATTTTCTGTTTCTGATGTCACATTCATGGCATGTACTGACAAAAACCCAAAACTTAAATGCAGGTTTTGCTTTTTTAACTAAAAGCACAAACTAAAAAAAACGGTTCTTGGGTCTGGATTCTTTGCCTAGAAAAGTGTCTGAACTTCAGTTGTTTCTTCGATGTTTCAGCAGCCTAAGCTAATATATATACATATTCTCCAAGATTTCTTAATAAACCTTTCAGCAAAGAGTAGTCAAAACCACAGCCCAGTAACTACTCACCACCCTTCCATTCCCCCCCAGGGCTCATTAAATTGCCATTCTGCCTAGGCACATCATACAAGGTGATAGACCAATGTTTGGTATGCCATATGGTTTAGGAAGACATTGTTTACCATTCTAGAGACTCCAGGACCTCATATATTAGTTTGCTCTGAATGGAAACTATCTCCCCCCTATATTTAAATATCAGCAAATCACACACTGTTGGTGATGGTAAAGATGAGTAACTACAAGTGTGAAGTAATGACAAGAGCACTGGATTCGCAGTCTGGTTTACATGGCTATTTCTTATCTATACTGTGTGATCTTGGGCAAGTAGCTTAACATGTAAGAGGCTGTAACATCAGAAGCTTTAACATTATCGTTACAATGAAAGAAGAACTATTTCACAGAATTGCTATGAGAATTAAATTACATAATGTAGCTCAGCTGTTTCCAAAAAAATAAGTGCAGCACTGTAATGCCTAAAGAAGAGATAAGCAAGTCACTCATTAGCCACAGCTGCTTATTTTTTAAAACTTCTAGAGCATTTAGTGGATTTTTCTTTACAGCACATCCATAAAAACAACCAACTCCCACCCACTCCTGGGTTAAAAGTTGAAGAACAACGGCATTAGCGAGCTCCATCCCTATACAGTAACTTCAATAACCTTCCCTTAATTCAAGCAAAGGGCTCCTGGTTATCTTCATTTCAGACTGGAAATACTAATTAATCTTTTGTAAAAAAGGCATTTTTGCAATGCTTTTGGAAAACTGTATTTAAGCTGAATTTAACAATGCAGTCCTCCTCCAATGGGACATAAAGTTATCACATTTAAAAAATTCTGATCAATTCCAAACAACTCACTGGTTGCAGTAAGAATGCCTTCCTCTCCTTCCTTAAACTGACTTCATTTCTACCACTTGATGAACTAGACCCTGCTGTTGTTTTCCAGAAGTCACCGGGTTTCTGGTTTCTATATAAAGCAGATCCTTCTATTAATGGAAGTTTTCTTTCGATTTTTTGTTTTGTTTTGTTTTATGCAAATTGTTGCGGGACGGGAGACGAGGAACTGGGCTTACGTGCTTAGTCTTTTTCTGCAGTTAATGAATGAAAAGGCTGCTCACCGTCCTAGAAATCACTCTCGCCTTGCAGTTTCGAGAAGTGTGTCAACTACCTTTCCGCCCATCCGCATTTGTACCTGGGTCCCCGACCACAGTTACGACCCGTACAGACAGCCGCAGCAAACTCGATCCCTTCCCGAGGAGGGGTCTCACTTCTTTTCCAGAGGCCCATCCACCTACCGAGAAAAACGCCTGGAGATTAGTGACCCGAAGCGCCTGGGGCTGACTGAGCCAGACAATAACCTCGAGGTTTTCTACAAAACTCCGTCTGCCTCTGCCAGGTCCCGAAGCCTCCGCTCTGTCCAGCCGGGATGCAGAGGTTTGAGGCAGGAAGGATTTGAAAAGCTGGACTTTGACCCGATCCGATTACCGTCAGCAGGTCCCCAGGGACCGGTCCCCGCCAGGGACTGGTCCGGCGGGCTCCCTCGAGGAGGCGATTCCGCGCACCCGCACAAAGGGACGCAAAGCAGCCCAAACAAAAGGGCCCCGCCAACTCGCGGGGGGCGGAGAGGGCGACCCTGCGCCGGGCGCGCAGCAGGCGCTGCAGCCGCGACAGGACCGTTGTTGGAGGGCGGAGAAGGCGGCGGCCAGGGCCCGCCCCGCCCTGGCCCGACGCGACCGCGGCCCGGGCCTTATGCCCACCCGCCCGCGACCCCCTAGTTGAGTCAAGAACGCGGCCCGAGTCTCAGAGTCGCTCGCAGTTGGACCCCGCGCACTTCCCGCTCACTTTCCCTCGTTCGCCAAACTCACCGGCTCGCCACCGCTGTCTTTAGTCTCCACTGCAGTCTCCCCCGGAAATCCTACCTGGCCCGCAGGCCGCCAGGCTGCAGCCAGAGCCCTTCGGCCCCGGGAGGGGGGAAAGGGAGCCGGCCGGACAGTGGGGGTAGGAAGTGGCGCCGCGGGGACTCACGGGACTTGTAGTCTCCGGCGGGGGCCAGCGGTGTCCCGGGCCGGACAAAATGGAGGGCACTTCTTGCCCTATGCTCTCCAGGTCGTAGGTCCCACACCACCTCTCTGGGCATGCGCCTCCTGCTGCAGATGTCCTGCAGGTGAAAGCACTTGGGCACCTTTCCTGGTACAGAATGGGCAAAGGTCTTTGGGCTGGGGAAGAAAGTTCAGTAATGACTCAGGTAAAGTCTACAGATGCAAGTGTGATGTTTTAAAAATTATCTCAAGTTCTTGTCTGGCCAAATTTCAACTATAATCTTGCCCCCAAAATAAAAAAATACAGAGAGAGACTAGAGAGCCAGGAGAAGTGCAAAAAAAAAAAAACAAAAAAACAAAACAAGACCAAAAAAAAAACCCTTGAAGCAAGTTACCCTTAATTTGTGCATGAGGAAGAAACCCAGGTGTCAGTCTTGAGACTTTCAGTCCATTAAATCATTTTACATCCCAAACATCTCAGTTCCTTACCATTTTCTCCATCACCTGGAGGGAGCCACCATCATCTCTCTCCTAAGTCTCAGTTACCCAGGATCTTCCTAACTCCTTTGCTGCTGCCAGAGGATGTTCCTAAATGCCGAACCCAAGGTGGTTACAATGTAAATTAAACCTAACTGTAAAACCTAAGGCTACAAAACTTCTAGAGGAAAACACAGGAGAAAAACCTATGAGGTCTTCAAACACACAACCTAAAATAAATTGCACTTCACCAAAATTAAGTTTTTGCTTTTCCAGACACCTATAAAAATGAAGAAGCAAACCACAGACTGAGATGAAATAGTAGCAAAAACTATGTAACAAACGACTGGTATATAGAGTACCTATAAAACTCTTTGTATTCGGGCCTCCCTGGTGCTCAGCGGGTTGGGAGCCCCACTGTGAAGCATCTGCTGCACAATAGGGCCAGTTCTATCCCCAGCCAGGGAGGAGACCCACATGGCACAGCAGACCTCTCCTGCCTTGCCCACTGCTCCCTCAGCAGTGCACTTCAGTCAATCTGCCTGTTCTGCTCCTCACTCTGTCTCTGGTGAATCCTCTCACCCTGTGACTCTGTACTGTACCCCAGTTCTTGTATGCATCAATAAATAAATTTTTTAAAAACCCTCTTTGTATTCAATGAGACAATCATTAAGAAATTATTTGGACACTTTACCAAGAAAATAAATGGGTAACTAGTGACAAACACAGGAGAGATCTTAGGGAAATGCAAATTAAAGCCACAGTAAGATAACACTACACACCCACCGATAATGGTTAGTATTAAGAAGATTGGTAATACCAAATGTTAGCAAGAATGTTGAAAAACAAAAATTTTCATTCACTGCTGGTGGAATTGTAAGATGATAGAACCACTTTGGGGAAGTTTGGTGTTTTAAGATTAGTATGTTTTATGCACTTTGTATAGGTATATTGTCCCTCTTTATTTTTTGGTGGTTTCTTTACAAATTAAATATGCATCTACCATATGGTCCAATCATTTCACTATAAATATTTACCCAAGACAAATGAAAGCACACATCTGCACTGAGACTTTACTATTCATAGCAGCTGTATTTGTACTGGCCAATGACTAAGAAACAAATGTCCTTCCAAAGGTGGATAGCTATTTACACAATGGAATACTCTTCAGTAATAAAAAGGAACAAACTGCTGATACATGCAAGGTCATGAATCTTAAATGGGTTGTGCTCACTAAAATAAGCCAGGCATAAAAGAGTTTCTTTGTATGATGCCACTAATACAAAATTCTAGGAACTATGGTGACAGAAAGCAGACCAGAGGTTGCCTGGGAACCAAGGAGGCAGTAGCCTGACAGGGAGATATTATACAGGGGTAGAGAGACTTTGGGGAATGAAGGGTGTATTAATTATCTTGACGGTGTTTGTAGTTTCAAGGACATATGATGAGTTTTAAATATATAAAAGCTCATGGATTGCACGCTCATGTGTGCTGTTATTTGCCAACTATACTTCTAAAACTGAAAAACAGTTTAGTTACAAAACTGTTTTTAAGAAAACAGCGCTACTGTGACCAAGATGACCATGACTAATTCTGCGTCTCCTCAGCTTCTACATCACATACACCTCATTGTCAACTCCATCACACCCTACAACTACCCAGTGTCCCTCCAAGACGATAGGAATTGCCGTGTACTTCGTCACCTCCAGGACCCTCAGAGTATCATCTTGGAGTGAATGGAGAAACTGAGTATGTCCACTGACAGGGAGATTGCCCTACCTGGGGCCACAGTAAAAATATAAAGAATGAAAAGGAAGGAGAGAGGGAGGGAGAGAAAAACAAGAACACAGAAAATTCCTCAATGGCTTTCCAGCACCAGACCTCTCCTGCCTCACCTGCTGCTTCCCTCAGCAGTGTACTTCAGTCCATTTGCCTGTTCTGCTCCCCATTCTGTCTCTGGTGAATCCTCTCCCTCCCCTCCCCCCAGGTCTCTGGCCTGTACCCCAGCTCTTGTATGCATAAATAAATAAAATCTTTTAAAAAACAAAACAAAACAAAACCGTTGTCCATTGGCTGCCATTTCCCATTAGTTAGAATTAAACTGGGAGGCACTGACTCCCCTTGGACTCTGGGCAAGCTCCTCTGAGTGTCCTACATCTTGATTTAGGAAAAGCTCCAGGATGGAAGACAGAACGATGCAAGGAGAGTTAAAGTCCTCACAAAACTGTTTTCTGCAACATCAGCTAAAATCTAAGGTAAGGCAAAGAGGTGAGGTGAGACAAGAGGTCCCAGACCATCCCTTGCAGTGCTCGGATTTGGCCCTGCTCTAGTTAGATCTAGCCAGATCTAGTTAGAACCTTGACAGTACCAATGGCTGGCTGCAGTTCCCACCAGAGATTCAGGACCTTTCAAATTCTTTGCAGAATGAATGTTCCCTTTTGTGCCAGTAACACACTATATTCAACCACATGGATGTTTCTCACAAATAATTTAAACTGAAGTAAGCCAGACCAAGGGAGTATATACTGTTATGATTTCACATATATTACATTTAAAGGAGGCAAAAATATTCTGTCTAAAGTCAGAAGAGTAGCTACCCTTCAGAGTGGAAGAACAACATCTAGAAGAAAGACATTGGTAATCTGTTTTTTCATCTGGGTGCTGGTTACATGGGTATATTCAGTTTGTAAAAACTTATCAGTTGAGATAGGTATAATTTGCTGCATATATATCATACCCCCAACATAACTTTTTAAATGGTAAATGGCCTGGGCCAGGCTTCTCTGGAGACCAGTTGACATTAAAGATTATTTTTAACTGTTATTATTTCTGGATATTGGGCTTTTGGAAACTATTGGAGCACAGTCTTAAGAGCATATGCTTCGGCAATGGAAAACTATTCTGCCATTTCCTGTCTGTATACCCTTGGCTAAGTTATTTAAACTTGTCACAATTCAATTTCCTCTACATTTTAGTAAAACTGAAAGAAAAAGTTCAGTTTTCTCATCATACTGTAACAGGATCATCCCCCCCAAAAAAAGTTTCAAAATCCTGGTTCCGCCCTAAGTAACTAAAGCTAAAGAAAAAAAAATTCTGCAAAAAAAAAAAAAACAAAAACAAAAAAACAAGATGGGGAGCAACAAAAAACCTAAAAAAAACATATAAAGCAAAGCCACATATAAAAAAGCTGCGCTTACTTTTTAATCTTAAACTAATTAAAACAAATGTAAATAAAAGACCCGTGGGGAGATTAACAATAGCAGTTTTCATCTTAATTTTAATTTTATTCTTTTCCTCCCAAATTTATCTAACTCTTTCTAACCCTTTTATATAAGTCGCTACTAAAAAGTCCTTTAAAGGTGTAACAGGCTTTTAAGCCTTACTTTAAGCCAATCCTATTTGGCTAAACTTTTACCCTCAAAGAAATAAGTAACATTAAATGCTTAACTTAGTCACTATGTTCTTTATCCTTTCTGTATTATACCCTAATTATATTAAAGTTCCTTTCCATTAAAAATTTTATATGTTGTCTTAATACGGCAAATGGCAAAACTTAAAAAGGGCAAACTTAAAAATTCTAAGGTGCTCCTCTCCCTACCCTGTAACAATACAATGGAAACATAACAGTACCTAATATATAGATTGATGTGAGAAATTAATGTAACATGAATAAAGTGTCCAGCACTGTACCTAATGTGTGTTAACTGTGCAACAAACAGTAGCTGTTATAGTGGGTAATAATAGTTTTTGTCTTATTTTTTAATCTCCCAAGTTTTCAATAATGAACATGGACACAGGCTGCACGTACAAGAATGTTCACTGTAATACTCTTGGAAATAGCAAAACAAAACCACAAAAAATGCAATATTCATCCACCAGATAATGAGCAAATCAACCGTGATATATAATTACAAAATAGTTAACATGAATAAGCTAAACTACATATATCAATAAGGACAAAACAAAATGTTGAAGAAAAAAAATCATGGCTAAATACAGCTTGATACCACTTACATAATTTTTTAAAAAACAATATTATATAGCATCTAAAGATTCATACATACATAATAAAAATATAAAATCACCTGTGGAAAAAAAAGATAGTGTAGGCAAGCAATTAATCCTAAGAGAGCTAAGGGAGAAAGAAAGGATACACTGGGGCTTAAAACATCTCTGATCTCTTATTTCTTGAAACAAAAAGTAGAAAATAAGACAAAAACAATAAACTTGATAAAGTTTATGAGAGCCACTTTGAGTTTGTTATATAAACCCCTCTATTTTTCTATATGCTTGAAGTAGTTCTCAATTTAAAAGAAGACATGAAGGAA
Source organism: Galemys pyrenaicus (assembly GCA_019455555.1). NCBI lineage: Eukaryota > Metazoa > Chordata > Mammalia > Eulipotyphla > Talpidae > Galemys > Galemys pyrenaicus. The sequence goes on along the minus strand of JAGFMF010012145.1, from coordinate 7,744,270 downwards.
AGCAGGGTACAAAATAGTTACCTTATTTTGAAGGAAAAACAGTTTGGAGGAACAACTGCTGTTATACCAACCAGAAATGAACGGCTTGGATATTGAAAGGGAGCCTTGTTGTTTAAGGGTTTTTTTTTTCCACATACAAAAAATTTCAATCCTGTGTTATTCAAAAACATTTTTTTTTTTACTGCGGTAACACTGGTTTACAACACTATACAGGCTTTAGGAGTACATGCCCACATTTACGCAACTGTATGTTACCATCCCACATCCACCACCAAACTGCTGAGAACCTTCCACCAGAGTCCTTTGGTTCCCCTCTGGGCTTTGTTTCACTCAGGGCCTCAATTTTTTTCTTAAATGTGTACGTTACTGTACCTTAACAACAAAAACAAAATAGTTTTTTAAGCTAAAAATTCAAAATGTGTTGGGATTACTTAAAACAACTAAGTTTAAAATCAAGGCCGTGGTAGTTGAGCTGGAAAACTTTCAAATCCTGAGGACTCGCTCTTCTTTCACAGTTGTGAATGGCTCCACAAAGGAGGTAGTTCTCACTGGGCAGAGAACCAAGTCCAATTAAGCCACAAAGAATTAATTGGGCTAGTCAGAGAACAATATGCAAATAAGTGAATCTGACTGTACAAAGCTTCTTCAGCTTTGAACCCTGCAAAGTTAGAGCTTGTTGATGTTGCTGCCACCTTCAGGCCACATGTCTCCATAGCCGCTTCATGGAAATAACCCAGGGGTATTGCTCTCTCAGCTGGCGTCTCTGTAGGGCACTGGGTTGGAGAAAGAATGACTTATAAAATGTTCCTTTCCCGGGCCTCCCCTGGTGGCGCAGTGGGTTAAGCAGCGCACTATGAAGCAAACCACAGCCACTGCAGCACGAGTTCCATCCCTGCTGCCGGCCAGGGAGGGGGACCCACATGGTGCAGCAGACCTCTCCTGCTGTGCCCGCTGCTCCCCTCAGCAGTGTACTTCTGTTATCTGCCTGTTCTGCTCCCCGCTCTCTGTGGTGAATCCTCTCGCCCCCCAACACCTCTGGTCTGTGCCCCAGTGCTTGTATGCATAAATAAATAAATCTTTAAAAAAAAAAAAGTTCCTTTCCCCACTTCAGTCCACTGCTCTGCCACAAACACAAATTGTTGATAAAAGTTCCTAAGAGGGGGGACTCCCTGGTGGCGCAAGTAGTTGAGTGCCCTCACTGTGGAGCTTCAGAGCCACTGCAGTAGTGTGGGTTCGATCCCCGGCTAGGGAGATGACCCACATGGCGCAGCAGACCTCCCCTGCTCCTGCTTTGTCTCTGGTGAATCCTCTCATTCCCCGCCCCCATACCTCCTGCATGTACCCCAGCTCTTGTATGCATAAATAAATAAAATCTTTAAAAAAAAAGTTCCTAAGAGTGTGGAGTATGGCATCAGATTGGGTTTGAATCCTCTTTTTACCTTAGTTAAATCAAATACCTATGCTTAATACCTCAACTTCCTCTTTTATGGTAACAGTTGTGCTTATGTATAGATGTTGTGACGATTGAATCAGATCGTGCGAAGCATTTAGCACCATGCCTGACACATGGTGAGCACATAACAAATATGAGCAGCTGTTGTTGTTAGTGTTTCAGAAGCCTCTCCCATTCTAAGTTGACAAATTGTACCTTGACACATAGTAAGTGCTACAGTGGAAAGACCTTTAGCACCTGGCTCCACCACTTATGGCTTGTGACCTTGGGCAAATGTCTTAACCTCTCTGAACCTTACCTGACCTTCCAGGTGCTTTTGGGTAGTACATGCAATCATCCATACAAAGCACCAAGCACAGTGCCTGGCATGGAGTGGACACTTAGTAGATGGAGTGATGATTAATACAGGAATCTTTACCAAGTAAAGACAAAGGTTGCACAGCTCAGGTTACAAACAGGCAGGCCACAGGTTGTCACTCACCTATAGATATGTTAGTTCAGTCATCAGTGTTTTCTAATTTTTTAATAAATTGCTATTGTTAAAGTCAGAAATTTCACATTTTTTTCTTTCAATTTTTTTCTTTCTCTTTTAAAATGTGACAATCTGACAAGTATCACACAACATCTAAAAGGATGATAGCATATAACATGGAAACTTATTCACCAAGTACTGCTCCGTGACGAAATAACATGAGAACTAAAATATAAAGGTTGAATAGGGGTGAGCACAATAGGGAGGAGCAATGTTCCAAGCAGAGAGACTGGAAGTCTTGAGGCCCTGAATGAGGGAGGTTAGTGCCTCCAGGAAACTTCAGGAAAGCTACTTAGCTGGAGCACAGTGAATAAAGAGGTGGTGGAAAGATGAAGCTGTAGTTGGCATCTTAGGGACTTTAGAATTGTCATGAGAACTAGTGTCATTCAAGGCTGGCTACTGGGAGGGAGCCAATTGGTATAACAAACTGAGGGGCTAGACAGTATTGGGATGGAGGAGGGTCAGGAAGAACAATTGGCAGCTAAAAAATAGAGAAGCAGGGCCTCCCTGATGACATAGGGGTTAAAGTCTCAGTGCTGTCAAGCTATCACCAGCCATTGTAGCATGAGTTCGATCCCTGGCTGGGGAGCTGACCCCACGTGGTGCATCAGACGTCTCCTATCTCACTGGCTATTCTCCTGTTCTACTCCCCACTCTGTCTCTGGTGAATCCTCTCACCTCTATACCTCTGGCCTATACTCCAGTTCTTGTATGCATAAATAAATGAAATAAATCTTTTTTTTTTTTTTAAAGAAAGTAGAGGCGCATTAGGACAGAATAGAATCTATGTCTAGAAACTCCAGGCATACATATGACAGCCTGTCAGGTATGGTCTGGGAAAGACACATCATACAAAAACCAAGTTAAGTTAGACACCAGGATGAATATATTATAGTCATTTTAAATAGTGGGAAAATAATAAGAAGAAAGATTTGGCCAAAACCACATGACAAACAAGATATAAAGATAGGTTCATAATACCTATCTCTGTTGTTCCTTTCATGAAACTCATTTTCTCAAGGTGAATAAACTTTACCCAAGTATATTTTTAATAATATATCATGTTTATTGAGATCTTGCAAATGTTAAGCTCTGTGTTTATGTGCATTATTATCTCATTATTTCAGTTAACAAATACAGTCCACCCAACATATTATGGACTAAGGGACTGTTAGGTACTAAGGGACACAGGAATAAATGAGACAGACACCACCCTATTGTGGGAGTTCACCAGCCAGAAAGGAAGTGAGTAGTTGAAGAAGTCATTATAAAGGGTAATTGGCAGATGATGTACGCAGAATATAGCAGCGGACCAACCATGGGTAGCAGGGAAGGACTTCTGGAAGAAGTGAGAGGCAAACTGAAAAAACGAGTGAAAAGACAGTTTCAGGCAAAGAGAACAGCTCGTGAAAAGCACTATTCTTACACTAACTGAATGAGATCGGTCCTGTGATTCTCTCCTCCCTCAAATGAGAAAACTGAGGTTCAGAGAGATTCTTGGTGCTGACCCATTGGAGCAGGATGTATGCCTGGATCTAAGTACACCAAAAGTTCCTTCTCTGAGCTGATACACTAGTATTTCTTAATTTGGCCTTTCTTCCTAAGGATCATGTGAGTGGAATGGAGTATCAACTGAGACGTCTGCAATGCAGGAAGTTGAAACCACAGTTTACGAACTGTGTAAGCATGCCTGTGTGAGGATTGGCTGTCGATTTTGGAATGACAGCTATTTAGTGACACAGACCTTGTGAGAATGTCTGAATGGCTTATGTTGAATGTGGTTCAACAGCTATGGATCCAGTACCTACTATGTACCAGGAAGGGTGCCAGGCAGCTGTCAGAGTTACAGAGGTAATGAGAGCAGTCCTAGGTACTAGGCTAAAGATCATGTTAATTGCTAACAAATTAAATAACAAAGTCATAATCTTGGCAGTTAGAAACTGCAGGTAACTTGTTGTCATGGCTACCAGATTTTGAGCATCCATCATGTGCCAAGCGCTACATGAAGTTACCTGAAAATGATCACAACCATATCTAAAATCAGATATGGAGCAGTTTGCATGTATTATGTCTTTTAACTTTCATGGTCATTCTATAATGCTAATATAGTATTTTTTTAATATTTATTTATTTATGCATACAAGAGCTGGGGTACAGGCCAGAGGTGTGGGTGATGAGAGGATTCACCAGCAACAGAGAGGGGAGCAGAACAGGCCGAGGGCAGCAGTGGGAGAGGCAGGAGAGGTCTGCCGCGCCATGTGGGTCCCCTCCCTTGCCGGCAGCAGGGATCGAACTTGTGCTGCAGTGGCTGCAAGCTGCTTCATAGTGCGTTGCTTAACCCACTGTGCCACCAGGGAGGCCCTAATATAGTATTAATTATACTGATATCACCCATTTTACAGATGAGGAAACTGAATTTCAGAGGTTTTTTAAAAGATTTATATATTTATAGATACAAGAACTGGGGAACAGGCCAGAGATGAGGTGAGGGTGGTGAGAGGATTCACCAGAGACAGAGCGGGGAGCAGAACAGGCAGATGGACTGAAATACACTGCTGAGGGGAGCAGCAGGCAAGGCAGGAGAGGTCTGCCATGTGGATCACCTTCCTGGTGGGAATTGAATGCATGTTGCAGTGGCTGCAGATGCTTCATAGTGTGGTGCTTAACTCCTTGCGCCACCAGGGAGGCCCCAATTTCAGAGATTTTTTGCCTAATATCCTAAAGCTACTAAATAAAAGAGATAGACCCTGAGATGCTAAACTTGGACTTTAGACATTTGCATCATACTAGCTCTGCAAGGAGAATCAGCATGTAAAAAACCCAGAGGAGTATGGTATGAACTGCATAGCTGGGCACATATCCAGAGAGAAAGAAGTATCAGAGCTTTTAAAACCCTGCAAGGAAGTAAATAAACCTGGGTGGGGAGGACTATTAATTAGATACTATTAATTTCAAAAGAAATCCCACCCAAAATATTTATACTATTCTTTTCTCATTTAATTCTGCCTAAGTTTGCCCCTAGAATTACCTTTAAATTTATGTAGTAAGTTTTACTTAGCTCAAAAGTTTTGGTATAAAGAGACACTTTCTTTAATTCTCATTTTACATCTATGTGGTAAAGAAAAGAAACGGTTGCATGAAAGCAAGTGTCAAGCAAACAAGTCATCCCACTAAGAGATGCAAACTGAGCAGTGCCTAGTAAACTGGGAGAAAAAAAAATCCTCTGAGCCATGTGAACATCCTATATCCATGATTACTTGTGGCTGTGGGCAGAGAGGTATGCAGCCACACTCCAGATGTGTAGATATGACCAGAGGTGAAATCTGTGTAGCTAAGGAAGTGTCCAGAATCAGCTCTGTGACATAGACCAGGAAGATCACTGTCACGTTTAAATATATGATGTTTACACTGCTGTGTTCAAACAAAGGGGTATTTGCGGTTCCAGCTGCTTATTTACCCTTGGTCTCAACGTAAAAATGTAAGAAAAGAAATGGATATGGACAAGTGCCACTTTGTGCTGTATTATCTGGACAATTCATTTAATACTGTAGAAATGAGTTCAGAGAGGTGGAACTATCACAGCAACTGTAACAAATTACTTGTTATAATTACCCTATAACTAAAAGAATAATGATAGCTATCATTTATTGAGTACCTATGTCCCAGGCACTGTGCAGGGCACATCTCATCCATTTAATCATCATGACAATCTTACAATATAAGGACACTTACCCACTTCACAGAGAAAGAAAGATTAAACAACTTCCCAAGGTCACATTTTGAGCAAGTGGCATCTATTTATGTATGTGTTTCTCCACCAATGACTGTAAATTCCTTCAGGCATGGACTATAACTTACTCCTCTCTGTACTCCTAGTCTCTAACATTGTGTCCGGCATAAAGTATGTAGAATTCAGTATTCAATAGGATACCTTTTTAATTGTCTTGCAGAAAAAAAAGCATTTTTGAGACAGAGAACTGTGAATAATAATGTATTATGTGATATTAAGAAACTTTTGTTAATAATGGCATATTTTGTTTAAATCTGAATAATTTTGAGATGTGCCCTAAAAGTATTTAAGCATAGAATGACGTGATATCTGAAATTTGCTTTAAAATACGCTAGAGGTAAAAGCATGGGGTGACTGAGAGATAAAACAACATTGGCAAATATTGGTAATTTTTGAAGTTGGGGATGGGTACATGGAGTTTTTTGTACACATTCTTTTACTTTTGGGTGTGTTCAAAATTTTCCATAATACAGTGTTTGAAAAAATGAAACAGATACAATTACAGATACAATTACCCTGCATGTAAATGAAAAAGCACTAATCCCTTCCCCAGGAGAGGAAGTAAAATCCTTGAGTGATGTTTACTCTTCTAATATCCTGTAAATTAAATAGCATGATGTGTAATTAATAATACTTAAATACTAATATAAGTCAATATACCTTATGTTAAATGATAAGGAGAGCAGAAAAAGAACAAAGATTATATCTATGTTATAGATATATATATACCCCTAACCAAATAAATTTTTATTTATTTTATATTTTCTAGTCCAAAGGTCCCTTTTATTTTTTTTTTCATACCTATCATACCATGAATTCATAGGCGGTGGACTCAACAGCTCAGGCTCCTTTCCACCCATCCCAAAGTGAGCTTCTGTGGGCCGAGCAGGCTGGCACGTTAGTTGAATCCAATTAACTTTCTCTTTGGCTTCCTTTTTTTTCCTAGTCATGTTCTTTCACACGTTTCAGGCAGCTGTCTCAGATCTTAGAAAGCTTAATACACCCAATACAAACATTAATTCTCTTGGCAGGAATCTTGCCCTATACTCGTTTGTTCATAACAATGCAACTGCATGCTAGACAACATTATAGACTCTTCCAGGTTTACCATGGTAACAAGTTGTGGGCATTCTATTTTTTGTAAAGGTTTATTTATTTATGCATACAAGAGCTGAGGTATAGGCCAGAGGTGCAGGGAGTGAAAGTGTTACAGGGCAGGGAGAGGGGCACCCCAGAACCCCCAAACTCTGAATGGGTTTTGCTATTTGCTGTATTAAGATAAATATATAAGACTTTTAATGGAAAGGAACTTTAATACAATTAGGGTATAATACAGAAAGGATAAAGAATATAGTTATTAAGTTAAGCATTTAAAGTTACCCATTTTTTTGAGGGTAAAAGTCCAGCCAAATAGGATTGGCCTAAAGCAAGGCCCAAAAGCCTGCCGCAAGTTTAAAGGACCTTTTAGTAGAGACCCATAGAAAAGGGTTAGAAAGAGTTAGATAAATTCGGGAGGAAAAGAGCAAAATTAAAATTAAGGTGAAAGCTGCCATTGTGAACCTCCTCACAGGTCTCTCACCCACATTTGTTCTAACCAGTTCAAGACCAAAAAGCAAGCGCAGTTTCTTTACATGTCCCTCTGCTCCACATGCCTCCTCCACGCCTCCTTGCTGCTCTCCATTCTGCTTTCTTTTTTTTTTTTTTCTTCCTTCTGTCCTATCTCCTCTTTGCAGAATTTTTTTTATCCTTGCTTAACTTCACTCAATTAGGGCGGAACCGGGATTCTGGAACTTCCCCCTTTCCTGGGGACTACCCTGTTACAAAAGGATTCACCAGAGACAGTGGGGAGCAGAACAGGTGGACCTACTGAAATACACTGCTGAGGGGAGCAGCGGGCGAGGCAGAAGCGGTCTGCTGTGCCATGTGGGTCACCTCCGTGGCCAGGGATTGACTTGTGCTGCAGTGGCTGTGGATAGCTTGATAGTGCTGAGATGTAACCCCTTGTGCCATCAGGGAAGCCCCTTACCCTTTTAAAATAAATGTTTTCAAGATAAAAGCAAAAAGGATTTATTTACAGTAAAATAAAAAGAGAAAATGACCCACAAAACTACCTTTTTCATGTAATCACTATTACTTGGGTGTGTTATCTGTCCTTAGCATATAGTTTTTAAAATAGTGGTCATAATAATTTATTTGTTAGCCTAATTAATCTTATAAGTACATTTTCATGTTGCTATAGACTTCATGAAGACTGCATAGTTCATCAAATGTATGTGCCAGAGTTTTCTTAACCACTTCTCTTTTGGTGAACACTTGGGTTGTTTCAAGACTTTTTTATTATTATTAGATATACATACCCTTTACCATATTTTTGCTTATTTCCTCAACCTGGATTACCAGAAGTGGAAATGTTGGGGGGGGGGGGGAGGTTTGATGATTCCAGATATTTATTTACTTCCAAATCGTTTTCTAGTAGGTTTTCTCTAATGCCACTAGAAACACTGGACTGTGCATTTCACTGCAAAAAAAAAAAAAAAGAGGCAAAAATTTATAAATAAGTGTGTGATTTCTCAAAACAAGTTCTTTGAAGGGAACACCTATTTAGATGTCTATCTTCTGATATATTTGTTGTTTTTTTTAAATTAATCTCATCACTTTACATTCACACCTCCAAGGAAAAACACAGAAACAATTATAGTCAACTTGACAAAACACCAGCGTTGATGATTCATATCCTGTCCTCCTCTGTAGAGTTCAGTGTTGGGTCTACAACGTAGGGCTAAGAACCTGTCACTGCCTGAGGGCATCCTGAGCCTGGGATCCTCTCTCCTTTGAGAAAAGGGGAGATCTTTCTTTAAAGTGAATGGTGGGGGGGGGGGGGGGCCCTGGTGGTNTTTGAGAAAAGGGGAGATCTTTCTTTAAAGTGAATGGTGGGGGGGGGGGGGGTCCCTGGTGGTGCAAGTGGTTAAGCACCGCACTATGAAATATCCACAGCTACTACAACACGAGTTAGATCCCTGACTAGGGAGGTGACCCACATGGCGCAGCAGACATCTCCTGCCTCACCTGCTGCTTCCCTCAGAAGTGTATTTCATTCACTTTGTCTGTTCTGCTCACCACTCTGTCTCTGGTGAATCCTCTCACCCTCAGCACCACTTGCCTACACTCCAGTTCTTGTATGCATTAATAAAAACAAATCTTTTTTTAAAGAAATATAAAAAGAAAGAAATAAAAAAGAAATATACATATACTGCAAGAAATCAAGATGGGGAAAAACAATAAAAAGTACTGCACATTTCTAATACCAATCAATAACCATTGACATTTTAAATGTTACTTTCATGCCATTTTCTTTATGTATATTATATTGAAAATAGCACAAGGGACACATTGTTTTGAGACTTTTTTTCATGTAATAATTACAACTTATATCTATAGAATGTATACTATGGACTAGGATGGTTTCAAGTATTATTGCCTACAATAATCCTCCATATCTCTCATAAGGAAGACAGTATTAGTATTTCCACTTAGTGATGAGAAGACTGAGGTAGAGAAGTAATGTGTCTAAGGTCACAAAGTTTAAGGTTAACTATTTGGGAAATTCTTCCTTTCCATATCATTAAACTCATTTCTACTTTTGAATGACTGCAAGGTGTCTCATTGAATGGATGAGTGTCATTTAACTATTCCATCCTCTTTTATGAGACATCTAAACTATTTCCATTGTTTTAAAAATATTTATTTATTTATGCATACAAGAGCTGGGGTACAGGGCAGAAGTGGAAGGGTGAGAGGATTCACCAGAGAACAGGCAGATTGACTGAAATACACAGCTGAGGGGAGTAGCTGGTGAGGCTGGAGAGGCCTGCTGCACCATGTGGGTCCCCTCCCTGGCCAGGGATCTACCTCGTGCTGCAGAGGCTGTGCAGTGCTCAACCCCCTGCACCACCAGGGAGGCCATACATTATTTATATTTTTTGCTATTACACAACATTAAAATGACCAGTCTTATGCTACACCTTTGTGCAATATTCTTTTTTTAAAAAGTTTTATTTAAGCACACAAGAACTGGGGTGCAGGCTAGAGGTATTGGGTGGGGTGAGAGAATTCACCAGAGATAGTACAGAGCAGAACAGGCAGATATACTAAAGTACACTGCTGAGGGGAGCAGTGGGCAAATGGGAGATCTGCTGAGCCATGTGGGTCATCTCCTTGGCTGGGGATCAAACTCGTGCTGTAGTGGCTGCAGATAGCTTCATAGTGCTGAGACTTTTTTTTTTTTTAAGATTTATTTATTTATGCATACAAGCACTGGGGTACAGGCCAGAGGTGTGGGGGTGGTGAGAGAATCCAGACAGAGCAGGATGCAGAACAGGCAGATTGACAGAAACACACTGCTGAGGGGAGCAGCGGGCACAGCAGGAGAGGTCTGCTGCGCCATGTGGATCTCCTCCCTGGCCGGAGGCAGGGATCGAACTTGTGCTGCAGTGGCTGCGGTCTGCTTCATAGTGCGTTGCTTAACCCACTGCGCCACCAAGGCAGGCCCCATAGTGCTGAGACTTTAATCTCTTGCACCACCAGGGAGGCCCAGTGTGCAATATTCTTAACTATTTCTTTAGGCTAGTTGCCTTCAAGAACATTTGCATTGTTCTTTATTTCCTCCCCAAAGATGTTTCTTTCTCCATGAACTTAAATGTTATAAATTTGAACTTTTGCCTATGGCAACTTTTAAAAATTCATTTTATAAGTTCTGACAAATAGATTAGAGCACCAAATGATAAGCAATTTCTCTGGAGTTTCTAAGAAAACCAGGGTCTAAAAACTTCCCCTTTCTGTAATCTCCTGCTTTTGCAGAAACTAAAGCTCATGGCCTGCACCTTAACTCACCTCAGAGGAGTAGGGAAGGTTAAACTGGTATGCATCAGCTTCCACAGGCAAAATTCCTGTGGTCTACAACTAAGCAATCACTAATTTACTCATGTATTCATTCAATAAATATTTAAATGATTAGTATATGAGTAGTACACTAAGCTAGACAGAGATCATGGAATTCACAGAAATAAAATAATGCTAAGTAAAATAGGGAGCACATTACTTGGCACACCAAAATGATCAAGTATTCAACATTTATGCCAAGCATTGTGAGAAATATTAAAACAAGTAGATTATCTCATTTCATTCCTACAACCTCTAAGAGCTTGGTTCTTTTATCACACCCATTTTACAGATAAGAAAAGAGAGTTCTAGGGAAGTTTACTCAGCCAGAAATATACTTGTGGTGAAGTTCAGAATTGAATTCAAGCACAGTATATGCTATGCACCAAGACATAATTCCTCCCTGAAAAAGCATCCAGAATTGTTATAATACTAAAATTGAAAGTAGCTAATCAGTGTTAAGCATGTATGTGCCAAATACTCTGCTAGATTTTTTTTTTGCATTTTGATAATTTAACTTATATGACAACTCTATGATATAGGTATTGTAATTATGCTTATTTTGTAGATGAGAAAGCAGACATTCTGAGAGATTAACTAGCTTGCCCAAATCTCAGGCAGCTATTAACTGGTAGCACTAACAGCCAAGATATACAGATAAAATATAAAAGGAGTGATGCTATATAGTGGACATCAAACTCAAATCTCTAGAGATTAGAAAAAAGAGATTATGATTTAATTTTTTTTTTTTTTTTGTAGTCCAGGAATGATAGCAGAAAGACAGAAAGGGAAAATCCTGGCAAGTTGTCAGGTCCTGTGTTGAAAGCCTTCACACAGGTTAGGTCATTGTATCCTTTATATATTATTATTGTTCTCAGTCTGAAGATGAGGAAACTGATTCTCTAGGAGATGTTGCAATTTGTCCCAGGTCACATAGCTGGTAAGTGGCGTAATTAGAATTGGAACCTCTTTGTCTCTCAAGCCTGAGTCCTTATCCACTGTTACATGCTTTCCACTGTTTGATCTTGCTTTTTGGTTATGTAGGAATCATACAGGCAAAGTGGAAAAGGAGAAAGTGAAAGAAAGGGTTTTATGAAAGATAATACATAAGCGAGAGTATTGAGTTATAGCGAAGGAATAAGAAAAAGACCTGATTTGTTAGTGATAAAGATTCATTCATTTTGGGAAGGAGGCCATTATTCACATAGGATTTATGACTACACAAACTATGTAAATGTTTGTTTCTGCCACTACAATGGTAACCGCTAAAGTCAGGGGCTATATCTGAGCTAATGCTGTAACCTAGCAGCTAGCACAGCGCTTAGCTTGTAGTTCCAGAAGTGAGGTTGAAAATGAGAAAGTAGGGCCTCCCTGGTGGCGCAGTGGGTTAAGCAACACACTATGAAGCAAATCGCAGCCACTGCAGCACGAGTTCAATCCCTGCTGCCGCCCAGGGAGGGGACCCACATGGCGCAGCAGACCTCTCCTGCTGTGCCTGCTGCTCCCCTCAGCAGTGTACTTCTGTTGATCTGCCTGTTCTGCTCCCCGCTTTCTGTGGTGAATCCTCTCACCCCCCCCACACACCTCTGGCCTGTACCCCAGTGCTTGTATGCATAAATAAGTAAATCTTTAAAAAAAAAAAAGAAAACCAACAGTTCTTCTATACAAGGAATGTAATAAAAAAAAAAGTATAGCAATAAGCAATAGCAACTAATCTAGAGTCTACAGCAATGATCTGCAAACCTTTTCAATAAAGCACCAGACAGCAAATAGTTTCTGCCTTGCAGGTCCACATGCCTTGCAGCTACCACTGTTGCAGCTATTCAACTGTTACAATAGTATAAAAGCAGCCACAGACAATACCTAAAAGAATGAATGAGAACGTTCCAATAAAATTTTACAAAAACAGCAGGTTGGTGTACACAGTACCTGTAGTCCTTCAACTGCTGGCATAAGTACTTGGTCCAAAGCAATACCTAAGAAGTTTATCAAGAAAACTATCTAAACCCCATTCAAGAACATAATAAGACCCAGATAAATGTCATAATTGGGGTAACCTCCATAGTATAATAGTGATAATTATTTTATTTATTTAACAAATATTTAGAGCATCGTAGACCACATGTATTGTCTTGGGTGCCAGGGCTACGATTAAGAACAAAACAGAACCACTGTCCTCATAAACCTTATATTATGATAGAGAAGCAGTGAAGAATAAAGTAATAAAGAATAAAGTAATAAATACTATGAAAGGTCTCCCTGGTAGCGCAGTGGGTTAAGCAATGCACTATGAAGTAAACCGCAGCCACTGCAGCATGAGTTCAATCCCTGCTGCTGGCCAGGGAGGGGACCCACATAGCGTTGCATACCTCTCCTGTCTCGCCCGCTGCTGCCCTCAGCAATGTGTGTCAGTCAGTCTGCCTGTTCTGCTCCCTGCTCTGTCTCTGGTGAATCCTCTCAACTCCTTGGACTCTGGCCTGTATCCCAACTCTTGTATGCATACATAAATAAATCTTTAGAAAAATAAATGCTATGAAAATGATTAAATAAGATAAACGGGGGTAATGGACATGAGAGGTGAGGGTGCATTTAAACCAGGATAATCAGAGACGGCATTGCTGACTTGCTGACCTCTTAGGAGAGACCTGAAAGGTAAAGGGAGCCTGCCATGGTGTTGAATTCCGGGAGGAATGTTCCTTGCGAAGATGTCTGGCCTTCCCCAAATTATGGATTCAAAGAAATTCCAATCACAATTTTAATTTCCAATATTGAGAAGTTAAAACTTACACAAAGGCAGCTCTCCTGCCTGCCAGTGACTGTGCAGGTGTTTCTTTCCACAACCCTTTTCCTGTGCAAAGCAGCAGCAGCAGCTCTTTCTGCTCTCTTTTATCTGTGTCATCTTCTCCTTTCCTTTTCCCCCCATAATAAACCTGCCCTTTTGGATATAAAAAAACCTAAAAAATAAAAAATAAACACTAAGATGAGTATGAAAGAAAAAAGTTTGGGGAAAGTTATGTCTGTTTTCAGGGGAAAATAAAAGTACAGATACTGCCTTACTGGTAGAACTGGCTCTTCCATAAAACCACAGTTTAAAAAAAAACAAAAACGTTTATTGCTGGCACTGAAATAAGAAAACCAGTGGAATAAAGTGGGGAGCTTAGAAATAAAGTCTATAAATGGGAACCAAATATATGATAAAAGTGGCAGTATAAAGGACTGTAAAGATTGTTTTTCAGATGGTGATAGAAAAACGAATTCACTATATAGAGAAAAAAGCTGGATTTTTAATTGGAATTATGTTTAAGGCAGATTCCAGGTGGACTAAAGACCGAAATGCATACATTAGACAAATGCATACGTAGAAAAACTTATGTTATGTAGGGTAAAGATTTCCTAAACAAGACTCCAAACCATAAGATCAAAATTTAAGGCACTTGCTTAGTTAATGATGCCACAGTCAAAGTTAACAGGAAGGCAATAGAATGGGAGAAGGTATTTGCGGTATTTAAAACAAACAAGAAATAATGTGTAGAGTACACATATAATTCCTATAAACCAACAGGAAGTCAAAACAGAAAAAATAGATAAAGGATATAGGTACTGGGAGAAGGTATTTGCAGTGTTTAAACAAAGGACTAATGTCTGAAATATACAAAAAAAAATCTACAAACAACAAGGGAGGAAATCAAATAGAAAAAAATAAATAAGGATATTAATCTTAGTTTCACATACTACAAAGACTATGGAATTTCATATACAAAAAGGCATATAAAAAGGCTCAAATTTAATCATTAGAGAAATGCAAATCAAAACAACTAAAAACTGCTACTTTACATCCATCAAATTGGCAAAAAATTAGAAAGATGGTTAATGTCAAAGATTCCTGAGGATCTGGATATAAGTTCTTGTGCACTGGTGAAATAATGTGAATAGCCCAGTCATTCTGAAAAGCAATCTGACAATATCTGTCAAAATTGAGCATGCTCGGGGCCTCCCTGGTGATGCAGCAGATTGAGCACCACACTGTGAAGCATCCACAACACAGCAGTGCCAGTTTGATTCAGCCTGGGAGGTGACCCACATGGTGCAGTAGACCTCTCCTGCCTTGCCCCACTGCTCCCCTCAGCACTGCATTTTGGTCAATCTGCCTGTTCAGCTCCCTACTGTTTCTGGTGAATCCTCTCACCTCCCGCACTCTGGCCTGTACCCCAGCTCTTGTATGCATAAATAAATTAATCTTTTTTTGAAAAAAAAAAAAAAAAAAAAAAAAAAAGGAGCATGCCCATAGACATATGACTCAGAGTTATATTCACATTAATTTATAAATTTGCTTATTTTAGCATTTGTTAAGAGAGAGTTAAAGGCAATTTATGTCCCTTTTATCAAGTAACTTCATGAGAAAAATACAGAGGCTGTACAGAGGTTATGTGCTGGGATGCTGGAGCTAGAGAGCCTTAGTTGAATTCAAGCTCTACCATTTACTAGTTCTGACTTTAAACAATGGAAGGAGAAAATCTGTTAACCAGGCCTCTCGTGGTGCAGTGGGTTAAGCAGCACACTATGAAGCAAACAATAGCCACTGCAACAAGAGTTAGATCCCTGTCGCAGGGCAGGGTGTGGACCCACATGGCACAGCAGACCTCTCCTGCCTCGCCGGCTGCTGCCTTGGGGAGTGTTTCAGTCAGTCTGCCTGTTCTGCTCCCCACTTTGTCTTGGGTGGATCCTCTCACCATCCACACCTCTGGCATGTATCCCAGCTCTTGTATGCATAAATAAATAAATCTTTTTATAAAAAAGAAAATCTGAGTAACCTATTCTCTGTGCCTCACTCTCATCTATAAAATGGTAGTAATAACAACTACCTCATACATTTGCTGCGAGAACTATAAGTTAAAACATTTAAGCACCTATCTCAGTTAAGTACTATTTAAGTGTGGGGCCTCCCTGGTGGTGCAAGGGGTTAAGTCTTAGCACTATGAAACAGTCCGTAGCCACTGCAGCAGGAGTTCAATCCCCAGTCAGGGAGGTGACCCACATGGCACAGCAGACCTCTCCTGTCTCGCCCACTGCTCCCTTCAGCAGTGTATCTCGGTTGATATGCCTGTTCTGCTCCTCACTCTGTCTCTGGTGAATCCTCTTACTTCTCGTACCTCTGGCCTATACCCCAGTTCTTGTATGCATAAATAATCTTTAAAAAAAAAAGTACTATTTAAGTGTTAAAATTCGTGTTAACATGAATGCATATGCAAGTAGAAAGTTTTAAGAATATCACAAAAGCAATGTTATTTAAAACAGAACAGGAATATTTACAGCACAATATTCACTTATGTGAATTGAACATATTCACTTAACTCTACATATCTTAGAAGTTATGCAATATAGAAACACATGGAACATAGCAGAATGGATTGTAGAACAGAGGGAATAAAAGTCAAATTTAGGAATAAAGAGAAAGACTATGCAAGAAAGGGACCTTGCCTGAATCATGTAATAGTCTGTGAAAAGAGGAATAAGATTTACTCATTTATGCAATCTGCAAGTGGGGAAAAGTTATCTGAAGACATGCTGGGGAAAACCAAGAAAAGAAATACAGAACCAGAGAAATAACCAGTGACCAACTTGGAAACCACCCTATCTCAGAACTTACCCTTAGGTGGAATAATACCATCCTTACCGTTTAAGGTAGCTTTGGAGAGATTGTCTGTTACTTGCAGTCCAAAGCATCCTAACAAAATTCTCATAATCTTTTGAGCTGCAAACTGACATCCAAAGAGAATTATAACTGGTCCAATGATGCTCAACTGGGGAACTATCTATGTGGAGGTCCCAGAAGAAAGTGAAAATTTTGAGTAACCGAGATTTTCAGCAAGTCAAAATCTGCAGTGTGTTAAAAACTCTACAAGTATTAAAATGATTGATGTTTATCCCACTACGAACTGTTAACTTAAAAAAAAATTCCATTAAAAGTCAAATGAGCAGCTCTCCTGCCCACCTGTGACTATGAGCAGGCCTCTTTCTCTTTCTCCTTTTCCTAATAAATCTGTCCTTTTAAAATGTACAAATAGGTGCCTCCCTGGTGGCACAATGGGTTAAGCACAGCACTACGAAGCAAACCGCAGCCACTGCAGCACAAGTTCCATCCCCACTGCCCACCAGGGAAGTGACCCACATAGCTCAGCAGACCTTTCCTGCCTCACCCACTGCTCCCCTCAGCAGTGTGTTTCAGTCTATCCATCCACCTGTTCTGTTCCCCATTGTGTCTCTGGTGAATCCTCTTACCCCCTGTACCTCTGGCCTATACCCCAGTTCTTGTATGCAGAAATAAGTAAATCTTAAAAAAATAAAAATAAAATAAATGTAAAAATAAAGTCAAAGGGTAAATGGGAAAATTATATAAAAGTTCACTACAAATAAAAAGATGAACAATCAATAAAGTTAATTCACATTATAGCTAATAAAATTGTTTTAGAAAAAGATTAATTTGTTATTGAGGTGTAATTAACATATATTAGTTTCAGGTGTACACATGATTCGATATTTGTATATACTGGGAAAGGATCACTACTATAAATCAAATTAACATCACTATTAACAACTACCTGTTTCTCCTCGTAATAAGGAACTTGAAGATCTATTCTTTTTTTATTAAAAATTTATTTATGCATACAAGAACTGGAGTTATTTTTGCTTTTTTATTATCTTAAAAGATTTATTTATATATGCATACAAGATTTATTTATATATGCATACAGGCCAGAGGTATGGGGCAGGGTGAGGAGTCACCAGAAACAGATTGGGGAACAGAACAGGTCAACTGAAATACACTGCTGAGGGGAGCAGTGGGCAAGACAGGAGAGGTCTGCTGCACCATGTGGGTCACCTCCCTGGCTGGGGATCAAACTCATGTTGCAGTGGCTGAGGACAGCTTCATAGTGCTGCGTCTTAACACCTTATACCACCAGGACGACCCTTTATTTTTTTTTAAAAGACTTATTTGCTTTATAATTGTAAGTTTGACTCTTGATCCTCTTCACCCACATTACCCAGCTCCCAACCACCACTTTGGCAAAGTTTTTAAGAGTTCACATATAAGTGAGATTATATATTTGTTTTTATCTGTCTGACTTCACTAGCTTAATACCCTCAAGTTCTATCCATGAAAATAAAAAACAGATCCTCACTGATGAATATTTTTAGAAAACCAGTCATCATTCATCATCAAATGGAAAAAACAAATTTTCATGGTTACACCCAGTTTTGGCAATAGTGTTAGAAACCTCAATAACAGCTGGTAGGAGTGGAAACTGGAACATACCTGGAGGGCATCTGACAAGGCATGGCTGAAGTCTTAACATAGTACATACTCTGACTCAGGAGTTCCCTAGAATTTTTTTTTAAAGATTTATTTATTTTTGTACACAAGAGCTGGGGTACAGGCCAGAGTCACATGAGGTGAGAGGATTCACCAGAAACAGTGGGGAACAAAATAGGTGGATCAACTGAAATACACTGCTGAGGAGAGCAGTAGGCAAGGCAGGAGAGGTCTGCTGCACCACATGGGTCACCTCTCTGGCTGGGGATCAAACTTGTGCTGCTGTGCTACAGATGCTTCACAGTGTGGTGCTCAACCCACTGTGCCACCAGGGAAGTCCAATTCCCTAGAATTTATCCTTAAGAAGAACCATAGGGCCTCCCTGGTGGTGTAGGGGTTAAAGTCTCAGCACTATCAAGCTATCAATAGCCATTGCTGCATGAGTTGGATCCTGGCCAGGGAGCTAACCCACATGGCAGACCTCTCCAGTCCCCATCCCCACCTCCCCATCTCCCACCACCATCCCGCCTCCCCTCAGCAGTATATTTCAATGGATCCACCCTCTCTGCTCCCCACTCTGTCTCCGGTGAATCCTCTCACCTTCTGTACCTCTGACCTATACCCCAGTTCTTGTATGCATAAATTAAAAAAAATCTTTCCCAAAAAAATATAATCATATGTCAGCAAAGATATAATTAAAAGCACTAAATTATAAAGTATAAGAGCTTTATATAAGCAAGAAATTGGGATCAAACTAAAAATCCAGAAGTAGAACCAATAAAGTTATGGAAAATCCATCACAGAATACAAACAGCAATTTTAATTGTTAATATTTAAATACCAGCTCTGCTAATTAGTAATTTTATAGCACAGAGAAAGCTAATTAATCTCTCTGCACCTCAGTTTTCCTGGTCATAAAATGTATCTATTTGAGGGTTAAATTAATTAACATACCTAAAGTACTGAGGTTTGCACTGACACATAATGGGAACTCAGTAAGTTTTTTGTTTTGTCCTGTACAGGACACTGTAGCCTAATTTCCTGGAAAGATATTAATAAGAAAAAAACAAAAAAAAAGATATAAACCAGTATATATAGATTGTTATGAAACAAATATATCTCATAAATTTATCAAAAAAAATGCTAGAAGGATATGTACCCAAATAGGAATAGCACCTTCCTTTGAATAGGATTACAAGTATTTTTTTTAATGTCTGTATTTTGAAGTTTTTCTACAACAAACATGCTTGCTTTTATAAAAGGTTAAAAACTATCATCTCACCAAAGTTAAGACTAAAATCTATTGCCATTGCCAGCTGTCTTTTTTTTTTTGCTTCAACTGGTAAAGAATCTACTCCAAATAAGCAGGGTAATAAAGAGTCAATTACAATGCTTTTCATAGACTTTATAACCACACAATACAAGGCCATAGACTCTGTTCTACAAACTAATATACAAATGGCGAAATGAGACTTTTCTTTCCAAAAGCGCATTTATTTCAGCTTCCTCTCTTAACATGGATGGATTAGAGATTCTTTTTTTTATCCTGAGCCTTTCATTTAGAAAAGCTATCATATATAAGTGAACTTGTCCCAAGAGGAAAACAGTAGAAAGAACCTACTAAGTCATCCCTGTCCTTCATGAGGGAAGACTGCCTGGGTGGCGGTAGTGACATGGGGCATTTACAAGGATTTCTTTATTTTAATAGGTGAGGACAGGTCATAATGATGGAAAGATCTTTTAGTCACATGAGCCTTTTGGGGTCTATTTTCTCTAAGTGAACCAGGGGTTTCAGCTGCTCAGCAAAGTTCCTCATGTCATCCGAGACCATGTCCTGCCCAGCTGGTGCAACAACACTCAGTTCCACAAGGTAGGAGAGTGACAAAGCCTCAATGCTGTCCGTGTTTCCAGGCACCAAAATACGGAAGATCTTGTACACCATAATCTTCATGATGCCCTTACGGAACAAGTGTCCCTTGGCAAGAAATTCATGGTCCATGCGAAAACCCATTTCCATTAGGAAATCGGTGAGATTCTCAGATGTTGCAATGTCCACACAGTTTCGCACCAGGGCATGACGGTTCTTGTCTCCCATTTCTGGCTGTCCCAGGTAGCGCAGATGCCAGGGTGCCCCTGCCCTATCCATAGAGCGCCGGGCCCTTAGAACAAATGGACTGGCCTGCTGGCCCTTAAGCAGAAAGACCATCTCATGGTCAAGGAAAGTCTCAGGTTCCATGTTGTCACACAAACCACGAAGGCGGTGCGTGAGGCTTTCCAAGCTGTGATCTAAAACACTTCCTGAACAAAGAAAAACACACTATTGAGTCCCATCTTTCATGCTGGATAACAGAATTAGCAAAAAGCTTAAAAATAAAAGTTTAGTGCAGTGTTTTGTAAAGCACAGACCCAATATGTGAACTTTTAGAAGCTTTTTTTAAAAAAAAGATTTATTTATTTATGCTTACAAGCACTGGGGTATAGACCAGAGGTGTGAGGGGGTGAGAGGATCCACCAGAGACATAGTGGGGAACAGAACAATGAAATACACTGCTGAGGAGAGCAGCGGATAAGGCAGGAGAGGTCAGCCATGCCATGTGGGTCACCTCCCTGGCCAGCGGCAAGGATAGAACTTGTGCTGCAGTGGCTGCAAATGCTTCATAGTGTGGTGCTTAAGCCCTTGCACCACCAGGGAGACACCAATTTTTAGAAACTTTATACTGCTAACTCAACACTACTCAACTATACACTTTAAAACGTTTAAAGTAAATTTAATACTATGTACTTATAACCATGATTTAATTAAAAAGTTGATGTCTACTGGGTACTAGAAACTATAGATTGTTGTATAAGTATCTTACACAGATGAGAGTCTGTATAACAGTCTCTCATCTCCACAGAAGCTTAACAGAAAAGCAAAAATGAGGTAATCCAAGGTCTCCAGTTCACTTACCCTGCAGCAGGTACTCCATCATGTTAATAGTGCCCCCAGTGACAGGCATCATGGTGACTGGAGGTGCCTCCATGGTGTCTGACTTCGTTGAAGACAAGAGAACTGGACTCAGATCAAGCAAGCCACAAGATACACCTGGTGAAGAGTTACATTTGTTAGCACATCAAAGAGGTGGGAAGACCCAGGTCCACTTGTGTAACTGGGCTTGACATCAAGATTCATTAAACCATTCAAAACTTGTTAAGTGGCTTCCATATAGTCAGGAAATGATACAGAAATAATAAAGAGGGGCCTCCCTGGTAGCTCAAGGGTTTAAGTCGCAGCACTATGAAGCTATCCACAGCCACTGCTGCACAAGTTTGATCCGTGACCACGGAGGTGACCCACATGGCACAGCAGACCTCTCCTGTCTCGTCCGCTACACCCCTCAGCAGTGCATTTCACTAGATCCACCTGTTCTGCTCCCCATTCTGTCTCTGGTGACTACACTCACCTCCCGCACCTCTGGCCTACACCCCAGCTTGTATGCATAAGTAAATCTTTAAAAAATATGAAAGGAGACCTAGTTATGGAGTTACATCATAATATAGTTTCATAGGTTAAAACCTCTAATAATTTTCTGTGCAATTGTGAAGAAGTCAAGTCTACGACTCTGGGACTCAATATCTCCCTCAATAAATAGGGCCAATGACATTTAACCCCCAACATTTTGTCAGATGACAAACTACACATGTAATAACATTCAGAAGAACTGAAAGGTGACATAAGGTCGACGCTTCAATTTACAGATATATTGAAGCTCGGAGGGTGGCCCATGAAAAGATATCAAGTCGGTAGTAGAGCCTGGACCAGGCTAGAATTAGGAATTCCACATCTCTAAAAACACCTTTTAAGGCGAGTCAGTCAGAAGCGTCTTCTTAAAATGGTGATTTAGGTCCTCCTAAGCTGGCAGAGACATGCCCACATACTGAAGAAACACACCTCCGTTCCCGCTCCAGCTTCTTCTCGAAAAGCCAGGAATTACAAAAGCCACTCGGAGCTTTTGAGCCACAATCAGGTTCCAACTGTAGTTAAAAATCCCCTTAGTCGCGCTACCACACTTCCCCCTCTTCTCAGTGCTAGTTAAGAAACCGAAGTCGCACAAATATCGACAACATTGCCCCACGACGTAAGGGTGCCGAGTGGGCACAAAATTTCCTTATTAGCGGGCAAACAGGCGCGCATGCGCAATACGCGATGCCGCGGTGTGGAAGATGGCGGCTTCCTTTGGAGCCTTCCCCTGAGCTGGACTAAGCGAGCGCCTTGACGTCCGGCCTCTGGAAAAATATTTTCAAGTTGGGCGATCTGGAGATTTTCTCTGTGTTGGAAAGCGATTTTTTTTTAAGATTTATTTATTTATGCATTTAGAACTGTGGTACAGGCCAGAGGTGTGGGAAGTGAGAGGATTCACCAGAGACAGAGGTGGGAGCAGAACAGGCAGATCAACTGAAATACACCGCCGAGGAGAGCAGCGGGCAAGGCAGCTCTCGAGAGGCCTGCCACATCATGTGGGTCCCCTCCCTGGCCGGGGATTGAACTCACGCTGCTATGCCTCGGATGCTTCACAGTGCGTAGCGAAACCCGCTGCGCCACCAGGGAGGCCCGGAAATCTCTTTTAACTAATGGGGATAATAGATGCTGGGCAAGGGAGCTGCAGAAGAAAGAGAAGGACACTGTTATAAAACAGGTTTCTTTTATTTGGGTACCTAAAGGTGAAAAGGAAAGACACCCTTCATTGTTTAGCATACTGTTCAAAAAAACTAGGGAGCTCAGCAGTATAACTAATACTTGTTCGTTTTACTATACATATTGTACTTAAGTGTTACATATAGGGCGATAAGTGAATTCAAATATATATTGAAAGCTCCTTATGTGTCATGCGTATATGGTGTGGACAAAGTGGGGGCCAGAGTGTGGCAAATAAGGTGAGCTCATGGCGCCAAATTTAAGGGACAAGGAAAAAAACTGTAAGGAAGATAAATACTATTTTAATGCAGCGTTTTACAAAATTAATATTAAAAAAATCTGTGATGGACAAAATAGCAAAATTTAAAATTTGATCATCACCGCAGTCCAATGAGGCAAGTACAATTATTACTGTAATTTTACAGATGAGGACACTAGATGTTAAGCAATTAGATGTTAAATAACCTTCAAGGGAGTGGAGCCAAATTTAAGCCTCTGACTTCAGCTCCCACCCTTTTAATTACTATATATACTGCTATTTACAACTCTACTCTGCTGTAATTTACACAACCTCCCATTCATTCATATATATTTTTTTAAATTGACATTTCTTGAAAGTCTGTTGTGTTCTAGACATTCTGTTAGGTGTTAGCTCCATCTTTCCCCTAAAAAAAGCTTATAGGAGGCCTCCCTGATGGCCTAGGGGTTAAGTCTCAACACTATCACCAGTGCTACCTGAGTTTGATTCCCAGTCAGGGAGTTAACCCACATGGCATAGCAGATCTCTTCCCTCTCATCTGCTACTCCCCTTCGCAGTGTATTTCAGTAAATCTGACTGTTTGGCTCCCCACTCTGTCCCTGGTTAATCTTCTCATCATCCCATCCACCCCCAACCCTTCCCTGTACTTCTGGCCTGCACCCCATTCCTCTACAAAAAAATAAAATCTTTGTAAAAGTGCAATTAAAAAACAAAAACCCTGTTTGTTTTTTAAGAGCGAGCTTATAGGCAAGTTGTGGGAATCAGTTGAATTAAGGGGACTGTACTTTGTAATTAGAGTCTATATGAAAATGAGATATAAACAACTAACCTACTTTGGAAGCAAACAGGACGCTTGACTCATCTTGGGGGGCATCAAAGAATGACTCCTGGAAATGGTAATGCCCAAAATTACTTGAAGGGTCAGTAAGTGTTAGCCAGATAAAAAAAAAAGCTGGGGGTCGGGGGTGGGGGGGAAGAGTCCACTAATGTAAGTACTGTGTATAAAAAGATATTGAGTTAAATAGACTCAAGATACATAATAAGAAGATAAGAAGGGTAAAAAATGTGTCTGAAGAAGGGCCCAGATGTAGAGGATGTTCCACATCATGGAACAAATGTGAGACTTAAAAAGATCACTCATGGGCCTTCCTGGTGGTGCAGTGGGTTAGGCAACGCACTATGATGCAAACCGCAGCCACCCTGCCACTGGCTAGGAAGGGGACCCACATGGTATAGCAGACCTCTTCTGCTTCGCCTGCTGCTCCCTTCAGCAGTGTGTTTCAGTCAGTCTGCCTGTTCTGCTCCCCACTCTGTCTGGTGGATTCTCTCAACCCCCGCGCCTCTGGACTGTACCCCAGTGCTTGTATGCATAAATAAATAAATCTTAAAAAAAAATCATTCAGACTGCAGTGTCAAGAAAAGGTTTGGGAAAGGAGAACCTGCAGAAAGAGAACCAGTTAGGAGCATTTACACAGTTCCAGCTGAGAAATACTTGTGAGATAAAAGACAGATTTAAAAAATATAAAAGAATAGTTTGATGACTAACCAAAAAGATACAGAGAGATACAAATGTCCAGATTTCTGCCTTTGGTGTCCATGAGTACTGCTGCTCTCTGAGCTAGGAAACAAAAGCAGTGTGGATAAAAGAGTAAAGATGAGTTCATATGTAAACACACTGAGCATGTAGTGCCTGTGGAATACCCAAATGGCAGTGCCCAGTCAGATTTCCGAAGAGAGAGCTGGACTGGAGGTAGAGATTTTGGAATCAGACCTTCATAGATAGTAGCTGAAGTCCTGTCATTAAAGAGCGTGTAGCACAGGAAGAGAAAATGGCTAAGAACCAGATCTTGGGCCTCCCTGGTGGCGCAGTGGGTTGGGCAACGCACTGTGAAGCAGAACGCAGCCACTGCAGCATGAGTTCGATCCCTGCTGCCGGCCAGGGTGGGGACCCACATGGCGCGGCAGACCTCTCCTGCTGTGCCCGCTGCTGCCCTCAGCAGTGTGCCTCTGTTGATCTGCCTGTTGTGCTCCCTGCTCTCTGTGGTGAATCCTCTCACCACCCCCACACCTCTGGCCTGTACCCCAGTGCTTGTATGCATAGATAAATAAATCTTTAAAAAAAAAAAAAAAAAGAACCAGATCTTGAATAGAACCCTGACACTTATTAAAGCTACAAATACCCCAGGGCTTAGGATGTGCCTCCTAGCCTACCTTATGTTTCATAATACTTGGCAGAATGACAATCTCTTGGTGCTGGTATGATTGGAGGAGGTTTTTAAATTGCTGCACCTCTCTTTTCTGATAAAGACAGTAACTTCGGAATGGAAAGCCCACTGAGTTATGGATTCTTTGAGTCATCATAGTATTTACCCAAATTTTAGCTGTTTTTTTTTTTAAGATTCATTTATTTATGCATATAAGAACTGGGGTACAGGTCAGAGTCGTGGGAGGTGAGAGGATTCATCAGAGACAGAGTTAGAGTAGAACAGGCGGATTGACTGAAACACACTGCTAAGGGGAGCAGTGGGCAAGACAGGAGAGGTCTGCTGTGCCATGTGGGTTAGCTCCCTGGCTGGGGAGCAAACTGCTGCAGTGGCTGCAGATGCTTCATAATGTGGTGCTTTATCCCTTGCACCACCAGGGCAGCTCCATTAGCTGGTTTTTCTATGTAGGATTACATTTAAAAAAAAAAAAAGGATTGACAGAAAATGGTTGAGCAGTATGGTAAAACTTGTAAAACTTAGACAAGCCTACATATTATAGGGATGAGTTTCTCTGATAAGGAAGTTAGGCCTGGAGCTTATAATACCCAGCTATGTAACCTTGGGCAATTCACTTCCTCTCTTTGAATGTCAGCTTCCTTTTTTTAAAAACAGGGATACTAATAGTACTTTCTAAGAGGGAGGTTGCAAAAATAAAATGAGATATTTATGAAACAGCATGATACCTCATTTGTAAACAATAAATGGTAGCTGTTATTATTACAATATTTTATAACTCTCATTCGAGCAAGTACATTCTGTCTTATTGAATATATTTTGTGAACATTTAATCTCCCTGGATAGATTATAAGCATCTTGAAGGGAGAAATTATGTATTTTCCTTATATGTGTCTGGGTATCCTAGCTCAAGCTGCTAAAACAAAATGCCATGTAAGGGTTGCTTATAAACAACAGAAATTTATCTCTCACAGATCTGGAAACTGTAACTATGAGATTACAGTGTCAGCACGGTCAGCTTCCAGTGAGAGCCCTCTTCTGGATTGTAGGTTGTGACTTCTTGTCTCTTCACACGGTGAAGAGGAGAGCAAAACAAACTCTCAGGGTTCTTAAAAGAGGACTAATCCCATTCATGAGGGTACCTCCTCATGACCTCATCTTCTTACCTCCCAAAGGCCCCTTGCAATATTAGCACATTAGAGAACAGGGTCTCAACATATGAATTTTAAGGAGACACAAACACTCAGTGCTTTACATGTAGTAGGTATTCTTATATGCAATGTTAGGCTCTCAACCTTCCTGTTACAAAAACTATTACTTCTCCAGAAATGAGCTGATAGTTATTGTCTGCTTTATGTACGCACAGACATATAGAAAAGATTTAACCACTGGGGCCTCTCTGGTGGTGCAAGGGTTAAAAACACAGTGCTACATGCTATCACCAGGCACTGCAGCATGAGTTCGATTCCCTGCCAGGGAACTAACCCACATAGCTTAGCAGACCTCTCCTGTCTCCCTGCTGCTCCCCTCAGCAGTATGTTTCAGTAGATGTGACTGTTCTGCTCCCCACTCTGTCTCTGGTGAATCCTCTCACTTGCCCCCCTGCCGCCAGCACCTCTGTTCTGTACACCAGTTCTTGTATGCATAAATAAATCTTCAAAAAAAAAAAGAATTTTAACCATTGCTTTTCAATTTAATCCAGCAACTTCATCAGTTCATGTCATTCCTCCAGAGTAAAAGCCTAAGTTTTTAGTATGCCTTCTTGATCTGTCCCAGCACTCGTTAGCTCTCTGATCTTGTTCCCACCATCTCCATCTGTTCCTGCCCTGCCCCATCTACTCAACTCTAGCCACATTGTTTTCATTGCTCTCACTTGAACCTGTCAATGATATGTCCATCTGAACTCTTTTGTGATTGTTATGCATTCCACCTGGAACTCTGCTTTTCCACTGAACTGCAGCATGCACTCCCTTCCTTCCTTCTGGTCTTTGCTCAAATCTTTATCTGCAAAACCTTCCCTGAACATCTATTTAAAGTTGCAATCTACTATCTGCCCCACTCACTACTGCTGTATTTTTCATCACAGCACATTTCACTAGGTGACACACTACCTATTTAACAATTTATTTATCTACTCCCCCCCCGCATTAAATTCTAAAGTTCCATGAAAGCAGGAACTTTCCTTTATTCAGTATCCCCAGTTCCTGGAATGTCAAACGGACATGGTGCAGGCACTTAATAATACTGTTTTTACTGAGAAAGTGACTGGTAGAGAACAGAGGGTGGTATAGGGGTTATTCCATGATTTGGTCGATCTCCTAGATTCAGTGAGTACCAGATTTGGAGGAGAGGGACATAAATCCTTGAATTACAGACTGGGGGACACTCTATCTTTCCTCTAGGTATGTGCTGTCCAGTGTGGCAGCCACAAGCCACATGTGGCAATTAACCACTGGAAATGTGGCTAGTTTAAATTGAGATATTCTACAAATATAAGATGCACTCTGAATTTTGAAGACTTAGTACCAAAAAAAGTAGTATGAAGTATCTCAATCTTTTAATTGATTACATGTTGAAATGATATTTTAAGTTTAATGAAATATGTTATTAAAATGAATTTCACCTTTTTTTCTGATTACTTTTCTAAAGTGGCTACTAGAACATATTAAATTATATATGTACTGACATTATATTTCTATTGGAAAGCATTGCTAGTCTTTCAATTTGAAGATGTGGTTTTAAAGCCGGACAGATCTAGGCCTGAATCCAAGCTGCTTATGCTTATTTGACTGTAGGCAAATCATTTAAATGCTTAGGTCTTTGGCAGTACCTGACTACTGTACAGTGTATGTACGCAATGAATCAGTTATTATTTGGAGCATGGTTAGCAACTTGGAGATTTTTCATTTTGAAAATTCTTGAAAAGACTGGAACATCATATCTGTATAGCTATATAAAAATATGACAAAGCCAGCAAGGAGACAGCAGAGAGGAGGCAGAGAGTATCTTACATCATTAAGCAGTAGGTGCCAGATACTTTATGCATATCTCATTTAAATCTCACAACAGTGGGTACTAACCCACTTAATAGACGAGGAAACAGGCTGAAAGTATCTTCTTGGGCCTCCCTGGTGGCGCAGTGGGTTAAGCAACGCACTATGAAGCAAACCGCAGCCGCTGCAGCACGAGTTCGATCCCTGCCGCCGGCCAGGGGGG
>JAGFMF010012145.1:7699618-7715826 GCA_019455555.1 Galemys pyrenaicus | reverse complement strand
TCTCTGTGGTGAATCCTTTCACCGCCCCTACACCTCTGGCCTGTACCCCAGTGCTTGTATGCATAAATAAATAAATCTTTAAAAAAAAAAAAAAGAAAGAAAGTATCTTCTTAATAATTGTCAGAGTCAGGAATTAAAACCAGCCCCTCCAGAGACTTTGCTTACTGTTCTAAGTTACTTAGACTTCTCTTAAGTAGTTCAAGAGAACAGAACTAGAAATGCTAGGGGGAATTTATAGGGAGACAGATTCCAACTTTGTATAGGACATAACTGATCACACTCGTGGTGTCCAACGATTGAATGGAAAGAAATAAACTTTCTAGTGGAAATACTGAAGCAGAGATTATGGTAGAGAGAATTATTTATTACCTGGAGTGGGTAAAACCTTCAGTTTTAGACCTTCCACTCTCAGCCACAGCATTTACTTAATAACAGAGTTTTAGGCAGTTGAGAAACATCTCTATAAACATATCTTATCTGGATTATCGGACAGGGCCTGATAAACATAGAGAAAAAGTGTATATTAGAATTTTAAAAAATGTGTTAGTTGAACTTTATAATTTCATAATTCATGGAGACACCTTGCATTTAATAATTCTTCACCTTTGCATTTTTACCTATTGTGATGACTACATACAGCCTCATTATTAATAGTAACTACCAACAGCAAACACCCAATGACAAATACAATTCTTGCCCTAAGGAGTCTGGCTTGCTGAGAGACAAGTAAAACATCCCAGGTTCTTTTGTGCCTAGTATTCTTCATTGGCAGTTGACTCAAGAGTTTACCTCCCTACCTCACCCCTTGTATGACATCAGCCATTTCATTCTCTTAATCTCAAGGACGGGACCTAAGAAAGTCTGCTTCAGAAGACTAATTGGTCTATTTACTTGGTCCTTTCTACTTACCCAGCCAACCCAACCCCAGCCTCTCTGATTGACCAGGTGTTGAGGTGCCTGGAGGGGATAGGCTATAATAGTTAATGTATTACACATATCCATAAAAGATTAAAGATTAGCTTAGATTTAGCTGAACTGTAACAGTCTGTTTGGGTTTCTCCCCTTCTGGATCTGTCTGAGAAAGGCAGTGCTATTTTCTGTCTGAGTTATTTTCTGTCTAATTAACCCACATGGCCTTGGATTTCCTGTGTGAAGTCCCCCACCCCTTTGTGTATACTTACTGGGTACTATAGCAGGACCTGGGATAGGCATTTTCTGTGACTGTGAATCACTGATTTACTCTTCAATTCAACCCTCTGCAGCAGGTGATGTTCCTCCAACCTCACAGCTGCAAGAACTGTGATTCTGCCATGCAGTATCTTCAGAAGTAAAAGGGTTTTTCTGGTCCCCTAAGATCTCATCACCGTTACCTCTACCTGGAGTCAGTGGGTTATATATTGGCATTTACACTGTCACTTCAAACACTTCTGAAGGGAGACTCTGTGCAGCCCAGAAGAGATAAAAATGCCTAACAAGACTCTGTGGAGAAGCAGAAGGGCATGGGTTAACACACATGCGCATAGGGTTTCAGATGGACGCTGGAGTCAGGCTACTTGGGTTAAAATTCTATCACTGTCTAGCCTTGTAAACTTTGGCAGGTCACTTTGTCTCTGTGAACCTCTAGCCTCATGTCTCCAATGGGGGGGACACTTGTAAGTCTCCCCAAGGTCATTCCAAGGACTGACTGATAAATGCTTGGCACATAGAAAGTATCAATGAGAATTTCAACTATTCCCAATATTTTGTTTTTACATATAAAAGGACAAGTTTATTAGGAAAAGGAGAGGAGAAGACATTGCAGAGACACAACCAGGCTACCACTACCCCAGTGTTATTGTCGAATGTAGACTCTATTAACGGGTTAAACAAAAGCAAATTCTCAGGTCATCTCTGGGCTCAGCTACATACTGATGGATAACTCTGAACCTGTCACTTAATTTCTCTGAGTCTGTTTCTTTTTTTGCTTTTCATTTTTTTAAAATAACAGGTTTGGGGCCTCCCTGGTGGTGCAAAGGGTTAAGCAATGCACTATGAAGCCAACACAGCCACTGCAGCACAAATTCCATCCCTGCCCCCCACTGGAGAGGAGACCCACATGGCCAGCAGACCTCTCCTGCCTCACCCACTGCACCCCTCAGCAGTGTGTTTCCGTCCATCTGCCTGTTCTGCTCCCCACTCTGTCTCTGGTGGATCCTCTCACTCCCCACACCTTGGTCTGTACCCCAGCTCTTGTATGCATAAATAAATAAATCTTTAAAAAAATAACAGGTTTTATTGCAGCCCACCACATTATTTTAGTCACATCAATTTTTGTGTTATAGTCTTTCTTTCTTACATTTATTTTTATTTATGTACAGAAGTACTGGGGTGTAGGCCAGAGGTGCAGGCAGGTAGAGAATTCACCAGAGACAGAGTGGGGAGTAGAACAGCAGATCTACTGAAATATACTGCTGAGGGGAGCAGCGGGCAAGGCAGGAGAGGTCTGCTGTGCCATGTAGATCAGCTGAACTCATGCTGCAGGGGCTGGCAATAGCTTGATAGTGCTGAGACTTTAATCCCTGTGCCACCAGGGAGGCCCTCATTGCCTTTATCTTTGGAGGGAAGGGGTTTCTCTCCCTGTCCCCAAACCACACTCTGTCTCTGGTGAATCTTCACCACTCCCAGCACCTCTAGCCTACACCCCAGTTGTTGTATGTATAAATAAATTTTAAAAAATATTTTTAAATGAGAAATTATTTTAGAAAAAAAATTTAATATTTAGGGAAAATACTTTCTCCATTTTAAGAAATTAAAGAGTCACTTTAACTCCAAGCATAGGATTTAGCACACAATGAATCTTGGTAAGTTAAAAACAGTAAGAGAGAGAATTAAACCCACTGGGAAGCAGAAAAGAGTGAATGGAGTAGAGTGTCTGATGACTACAGAAATCTAGGAGAAGCCCTCCTGGAGGACGAGGCTGTCAGGAATGACGGGACAGGTGTGTGACCTCTGTGAGACCCCCATTGGTGGGAAAAAGTGAAAATAGAGTTCAGAATAGGTGAGAAGACAAAGAATTATGTTTAACTTTTTCATTTGCTCTTGGGGAAAGAGTGAGACTGTAGCAATGACAATAATCATAGTGACAGAGAAAAACTGAGAATAAATGAAGGGGGATCCAGTCACAGGGGGTGTTGGCAGTGACCAAGCCAGCCAGGGAGTCAGTTCTCAAACATTGCTGGGCTTTCTACTCAGCCAGAGTATGTTGACTGACTGCAACTCTTTGTCCTTAGTGACTCCTAAGGACAAGAATTCTATCAGTTGGGGTTCTCTCTGGTGGCGTAGGGGATGTGTCTCAGTGCTATCACCCATCGTTGTGGCCTGAGTTCGATCCCTAGCCAGGAAGCTGACCCACATGGTGCAGCAGACCTCTCCTGTCTCACCTGCTGCTCCCCTCAGCAGTGTATTTCATTAGATCTGCCTGTTCTGTTCCCCATTCTGTCTCTGGTGAATCCTCTCCCTGCCTGTATCTCTGGCCTATACCTCAGTTCTTGTAGGTATAAATAAATTTTTAAAAATATTAAATAAAATCTATCATTTGGAAACTATGCACCAAGATCCACAGAAAGTCCTCCTTTGGCGTTATTTGCAGATTGCAAAAGTGGTTGAATAATCAGGTCCACTAAAATGGGTAAAGGAGAACTAATAGTAACTCTTTAATAATAAATATGTCACATCAACCTGTAGCTCACCAAATAATTTTCACTTGTCATTTCAGTTCATTTTCCTATCATCAGAGGAAGGGCAGAGTGGCAAAGGATGAAGAGGTAGTCTCTCCTCACCTGGTCTGAGATGCCAGCTCTATCTCTTATAACACAGGTGACCTCAAGCAGTGACATCCTCTCCTATAGCCACTATGAAGATAAAAGGAAATCTATATGACACATTTTCTGTGTCTGGGTTGCTCATATTATAGTCATCCCAATTTTATGAATGTGGGCCGAGCTCAATGGAAGTGATGAAAGAGTTGTAATCAAGAGCTGAAGTTTCCTGAAAAATTTCCAAGTTAAAAAACTCTTGACTGCTGCTATTTGTTCTTCCCTCAGAAGAGGCTCAAGAATGTGGCTGTGTAAATAACAGAGACCATGTCCAGTGGGTGACTTAGGAAAAGACCTGGCATAAAATCATAGGTCCATCAACTTAAAATTGGTCAGTTGGACTCATTAGTTTAGCTCTCCTTTCTTCACCCTATAGGATGGATGGGGAAACCAAGATCCAAGGAACAGAAGGGACCTGCCTAAATGACTCGGCATAGAAGGGCGAACCCTGAAGAGTGGGGGAAATTTTCTTTTGCTATTTCCTTCTGCAACCAAGCTTTTTTTTTTTTTTTTTAAGATTTATTTATTTATGCATACAAGCACTGGGGTACAGGCCAGAGGTGTGGGGTGGGGGTGAGAGGATTCACCACAGAGAGCAGGGAGCAGAACAGGCAGATCAACAGAAGTACACTGCTGAGGGGAGCAGCGGGCACAGCAGGAGAGGTCTGCTGCACCATGTGGGTCCCCTCTCTGGCAGTGGCAGGGATCGAACTCGTGCTGCAGTGGCTGCGGTTTGCTTCATAGTGTGTTGCTTAACCCACTGTGCCACCAGGGAGGCCCCCAAGCTTTTTAGTAATACAGACATCAGTAGGTGCTTGACCCTGCGTTAGCTACCTGTGTGACATCACATCTCTAATGCAGTCTCTGCATTTATAAAATGAAATAATAGCATCTGCCTCATCAGTCTGCTGTAAATGCTAAATTATGTAGTCTATGTAGAGTGCACAGTAATTTCAGGATGTATGTATTTCCCATTTTACAGATGAGGAACTGAGGCTCGTTGAGCCTTCCTGTGGCCAGTATGTACCTAAGGTGAAAGAGCCTAGAAATAAATTGAAGAAACTTCTTTATGAGAGTTACGTGGGCACAGGGCAATCCAACTTCCCCTTGCACCTGTCCCTGGGAGCTACCTTTCTTCCAAAGAGCTCAAGAAGACACTAGCCACCCACAGTGACCTTCCCTGCCTCTGCCGCCTCAGTGCACAAACAGGTTGTGAAACAACCTGGGCAGTGACTCAGCCTGGGGGCCTGTTCTGCTGGTCAGTGCGGCAGGCTGGGGCTGTTTGGTTGAGCCTTGAAAGGACACTGTGTCTAACAAACACGTTGCTTGTCAAAGCCCTGACAGGGGTGCCAAGCACAGACTGTGAACTCTGGTCCCTAAGGCGTCACAGATGATTGAACTGGGGTGCCGACAACGTTGTATACAACATCTCCTGGTTGTTTTTCTGGTCTAACAACCATCCAGGGGCAATCTCGATAAGAGGGGAATTCTTAGAGACTGGGAGCTCCTATTTCTCCAAAGGCAGCTTGATGTGGTGACCAGGGCCTGGTCCACATTATATAGACCTTAATTCAAATACTGATTCTGCTGTTTATCGCCTTGTGACCTTGGGCAGTGGCTAACCCTCCCTAAGTTTCAATTTTTTTAATCTTATGAAATACCCACCTTGTAAAATCATCCTTTAGAGTTAAAAGAGGTAAATTTCCTGTGACGTAGAAAACCTTCCTTAAATTTTTATTAGAATCTTGTGACAAAAATCTACCTCTCCCTAACTTGATCTGCACTAAGAATTTATATTGTATTGACACTTCACCACTTGGCCATAAGTGAAAAAAGCAACCACCATAATGTCATAGCTAAACAGATCAGGTCATTTGTAACATTGTTTTACAGTTGATCACTATATCCATTTCCTTGCTTTTAAATCAAAGAGTGTGGTAGGCTGAATAATGGTACCCAAGAATGGTCATATTTGAATCTCTAGAACCTGTATGTGTTACCTTAAGTGGCAAAAAGTCTTTGCAGATGTGATTAAGTTAAGGATGTTGAGATGGAGACATTATCTATGTGATAATGTCATCACATCTTATATCTTACATCTCTTTGTAAGAGAGATATAAAGAATATTTGACTACAAAAGAAAGGTAGGCAATGTGTTGACAAAAACTGAGATTAGAGAGATGTGACTGCAAGCCAAGGAATGTGAGCAGCTGTCAGAAAAGGAAGATACAAGGAATGGATTCTCCAGTAGGAACCAGTTCAGCCAACACCTTGATTTTAGTGTGTTGAGACTCATGTCTGACTTCTGGTGCCCAGAGCTATAGTAGAATACATTTCTGTTCTTTTAAACCACTAAATATGTGGTAATTTTTTTTAAAGAATGTTAACAGAGTGATAGATAGCTGTGGTTATCTTATTAATGATGATTTTTAAAAAGATTTAAAAAAATTTATTTATGTATACAAGAATAACCTCTGGGGTGTAGACCAGAGGTGACGGCAGTGAGGAGATTCACCAGAGACAGAGTGGGGAGCAGAACAGGAGGATCTGCTGAAATGCACGGCTGAGGGGAGCGGTGGGTGAGACAGGAGAGGGCTGCTGCACCAGGTGGGTCAGCTCCCTGGCCAGGGATTGAACTCATCATGCCACAGTGGCTGGCTGGTGATAGCTTGATAGCAATGAGACTTTAACCCTTTAAGAGCCATCAGAGAGGCCCTTAATGATTAAAATTGATACTTTCCACACACATTCACCCAATGGGATATGATTCAACAATAAAAAGGAATGAAGTACTGATATAGATGTTACAATGTGGATGAACTTTGAAAACATGCTGAATGTAAGAAACTGGCCACAAAGGACTATACAATGTACAGTTCCGTTTATATGAAATGATCTAAACAGGCAGCTCTAGAAGGACAAAATGTATTAGTGGCTATGTAGGGCTGGAGAGTGGCAGAATCAAAAGGTGCAGAGTTTCTTTTAGGGGTAATCAGAGTGTTCTAAAATTTAATGTGGTGATGGTTACATACCATTCTGTGACTATACTAAAAACTCTTGAGTTGTTGGTTGCTGTGGTATATAAATTGTATCTGAATTAAGTTGTTAAAAATAATACTAAGAGCTAAAATTTACTAAATACTTGTCAGACAGTGTACTATTGATAAGTACCTTCTCCTTTAACTCTGGAATTACCAAGTACTATCAAGTAACCTTAATATTTGCTACACGTCAGGCACTATTTTAAAGCATTTAACCTATATTTTTTATCCCTGTATCAACCTGATAATGTAGATAGTATTATTATCTCATTTTAAGATAAGAAAACTGAGGTACTGAGAGGTTAAGTAACTTGCCCAAGGTCACACAGCATGTAAGTAATAGACCCAGGTCACTGAAGCTCTGAGTCCAAGATCTTAGCCTATTTTTTGCCTGCAGCTGCACCTGCACCAGGGGACTGACCCTACACCACCAGCTGATTGGATCTACTACTTCCTAGTTCCAGTCCTTTGCACAGCTAATGGCACTTGCTGTTCCTTCATAATAGATTCCCTTTCTGTTACTTCTACCCCAAAGACACTGATTCATAAGAGGGCAGATTCCACACACACCTGGGATAAGCAGGGGCTTCCTGAGGACTTCAGGACTGAGTATGCTCCTACTGACCTGAGCACCTGTGACCCAAAGACCACAGATTAAGTGCTTCAACTTTCCCCAGGGGGCTCAGCAGCCTCTTGCTAACCTGTAAAGGTCCCATGAATATTTTAATTAAAAACAGTTTAAAAGTGTGTTATTACCAAAGTTCATTTACAGGCAATAAAATATTGTAGTTAGAATCTTAACTTCTGGACCTCCCTGGTGGCCCAAGGGTTTGAGTGCAGCACTGTGGAGCTTCCACAGCCACTGCAGTGCATGAGTTCCATCCCCGCCAGGGAGGGTACCCACATGGCGCAGCAGACCTCTCTCCTGCCTCTCCCACTGCTCCCCTCAGAGGTGTGTTTCAGTCCATCTGCCTGTTCCCCATTCTGTCTCTGGTGAATCTTCTCATGCCCCATGCCTCTGGCCTGTACCCCAGCTCTTGTATGCGTAAATAAATAAAATCTTTAAAAAAAGAAAAAAGAATCTTGACTTCTGCACTCTGAAAAACAGTTTGGCAGGTTCTTAAAAACTAAACACTTATCTATTATCTGATTCAGCAGTTGCTAACCTGTACTTTATCCCAGAGAGATGAAGATGTATGTTAAGACAAAAACCTGTATGTGAATATTTAGAACAATTTTACTGGCAATGGTTAAAACGTGGAAACAGCCCAGATGTCCTTTAGTAGATGAATAGTTAAACCATGATGTGTCTTTTCAATAGCCCTCAGCATGGAATACTCATCAATTAAAAGGAAAGAAATATTGACACAACAACCTGGATGAATTTCCAAAGACTTATGGAATGAAAAAAGGTTGTTTCAAAAGGTGACAATGTAATATTCTCTTGTTAAAAAGAATAAATGAAATATTGACTTATATGTAATATTCTCTGTTAATATTCTCTTGCTAAAAAGAATAAATGTAATATTGGCTTATATGTAACACTATTGAAAGGACAAAATTGTAGAAATGAAGAACAGATTATTAGTGCCAGGAGTTAAGGAGGTGGTGGAGGCTGAAGGAGACTGGGTGTGGCTATAAAAGGATAAGAAAAATCCTTGTAGTGATGGAAATATTCTATATCTTGAATATGTGCTACAGCTTTGGAAGATGTTGTCATTGGGAGAAACTAGGAAAAAGGTATGGAGGATCTCTTTGTACTAGATCTTACAAGGACACGTGAATCTGCAATTATGTGAAAATAAAAAGATTAAGCAAAAAAAATCTTGGGCCCTGTGTTCAAATTATGTGTCTACCGCTTATTACTCTGTGTCCTGGAGTAGGTTACTTTACCTCTCTGCCTTGGTTTTACTTGTCTTATGAATTTATTGTGAAAAGTAAGTTATATTATGCATATAAAATGCTAAATACACTACCTTGTAAGGATTGTAGATTGTAAGGATTGCACATTGTAAGGATATAAGAATTTATTAGCATGATGATAGAAACCTTAGGAAATATAATCAAAATTAAGAAAATATTACAAACAACTACAACGCCAGCACTCTCAATACTTGCATCACTTTCTGTTTTCAGTTGCAGGTGAAAACAAAACAATCACAATGAGAGGCCTCCCTGGTGGCCAAGGGGTTCAGTTCGCAGGACTCTGAAGCCATCCACAGCCACTGCAGCATGATTTTGTTTCCCAGGCAGCCAGGGAGCTAACATACATGGTGCAGCACACATATCCTGTCTTGCAGTTGCTCCCCTCAAGAGTGTATTTCAGTCCATCTGCCTGCTCTGCTCCCCACTTTGTCTCTGGTGAATCCTCTCACTCCCTGCACCTCTGGTCTACACCCCAGCTCTTTCATGCATAAATAAATAAATCATGAAAATAAAACAAAAAATCACAATGAGGTACCTCTCAAATGCACTGGAATGGCTATAATTAAAAAAAACTAAAATAACAAGTGTTGATAAAAATGTAGAGAAATTGGAAACTCTGATATACAGCTGGTGGGGCTATAATTTGGTTCAACCTCTATGGAAAACAGTTTGCAGTGCCTCAAAGAATTATTATTTTTTTAAAGATTTATTTATTTATGCATACAAGAGCTGGGGTACAGGCCAGAGTCCAGGGAGGTGAGAGGATTCACCAGAGACAGAGCAGGGAGCAGAACAGGCAGACTGACTGAAACACACTGCTGAGGGGAGCCATGGGCGAGGCAGGAGAGGTCTGCTGTGCCATGTGGGTCTCCTCCCTGGCCGGCAGCAGGGATCGAACTCGTGCTGCAGTGGCTGTGGTTTGCTTCATAGTGCGTTGCCCAACCGCTGCACCACCAGGGAGGCCCAGCCTAAAGAATTAAACATAAAACTATCAATGACCCTGAAATTCTACTCCCCAAATATTAAAAGCAAGCACTCAAACAAATACATATATACATGTGCTCATAGCATCAGTGTTCCCAAAAGGTTGGAACAGCCAAAATGTTCACCAAAGGATGAATGGGTTGTAGAGTATACACTACAATAATATCCAATCATAAAAAAGGAATGAAGTACTGACACATGCTACAACATGATGAACACCCAAAAGATGATGAACCCCTAAAAGGAGGTTCATCCATGTTGTAGAATTTATCAGTAGTGCTTCATCTCTCTAAATAGTTGAACGATCTTCCACAATATGGATTTCTTTTATCCACTCAGCAGCTGGTGAACAATTGAATTGTTTCTACTTTGTGGCTTTTGTACAGAATGCTGCTGTGAATGTTTGTGTGTAAGTTTTTATGTAGAGAGATGTTTTTACTTCTTTTGGGTATATATCGAAGCATAAATGGTTAGGTCTTACGGTGACACTGTGTTTTACCTTTTGAGGAATTGTCGGGCTGCTTCCAAAGTGAGTACACCATTTTACATCCCCACCAGCAGTATATGAACGTCCCAATGTCTCCACATTAACCTGTAAGAAACTTTTCCCAAATTTTCTCCAGCAGACTCTCCATCCTATTTGATTGACCAGAGAATGAGATCATGTACATGACTTCCCTTAAAAAAACAACCACCGACCTTACCACTACTGACTTAGTCTGCAACCTGCTTGTGGATATGGACGGGGAGAGAAGAGAGAGAGAGAGAGAGATAGAGAGAGAGAGAGAGGGGTCATACTAGACACTTTTTTAAAACTTGATTTATCACTTAGCAATATACTGAATTTATTTTCCATGATCATATTATTTACTTATAACAAGATTTTAATGACTAAATTTGTGGGTGTTTTAATGTCCGTAACACATAGAAACCTTTCTAAATTTGTCTTAGTACACTGAAAATCAGATTCAAAGAAGTTGATTCAAGAAAGAGATTGATGATGGCAGAATTAATTTCTTGGATCCTTAGTCTCTTTAACTCACAGCAAGAACTCTTCCTTCTCTGAGAAAAGGTTCCAGAAGATAATTCCTCTACTTTCCTATATTTCCACTTCAATTCTCACTATCTGCTGCAGAGTGTTTCAGTAATAGTTGCATCTCTTTTTTCCTTCTTGATATTTTCCCCTCCCTTCCATGTCTCCTGAAAGCATAAGTGGAGCTCCTTAGAAACACATTTGAGACCCTTCCTAATTGTATTAGTCAAACTTATTTTAGTTGCAAGTGACTAAAAAAGCCAACTTTATTCTTTCATGTAATGGAAGAGTGTAGGTGAAAACTTCTAGCATATTTGAATTTGCATACTCAAAAACAATCATTAAGAATTGCTCTTTTAGGGTCTCCCTAGTGGTACAAGGGGTTAAGTTGCAGCACTATGAAGCTATCTTCAGCCACTGCAGCACAAGTTCAATCCCTGGCCTGGGAGCTGACCCACATGGCACAGCAGACCTCTCCTGTCTCTCCCACTGCTCCTCTCAGCAGTGTATTTCAGTAGATTCACCTGTTCTGCTCCCCACTCTGTCTCTGGTGGATCCTATCACCACCGCACACACACCTCTGGCATGTACCCCAGTTCTTGTATGCATAAATAAATAAAACTTTAAAAATAAAAAAGAAGTGCTTTCTTTCATCCTTAAATTTGACACTCCTTTCTCTTAAATTCCCTGGTAAAACAATTTCTTTTCCCTCCAAGCATTCCAGCAAATGTTCAGGGGAAGATTCTGATTGGCTCATCTTCTGTTGTGTCTATCTTGTACCAACCACTGTTGTGTAATAATTGGCTAGACTGGACTACAGTGTAGAAATAGAAAGGTGGTTAGGCCCACCAGACTTACGTAGAATGTGAGTAGGGTGAGCACCTCTCTATAGCAAAATAGGACTGTGCTGTTGCCAAAGGTGTAAAGGAGGCCACCTGGGCACATGCTGACACCCTTTTCCAGGTATTTAGACTGGTGCTGTTTCTCCCCACCAGAGTGATCTAGTGGTCTAGAGTGGTCTACTGGTCTAGAGGTCTAGAGGTCTAGTGGTCTAGAGTGGTCTAGTGGTCTAGTGGGCTACGGGCTAGTGGGCTAGTTTATAGCTGATGTCCATTCTGACCAGATGTGTCCATGCAAGTCCAGCTTTTAAATATTTTTAAGATTACAGTTGTCCTTTTCCACCAAATGAATGGTTTTGCCCAATGTATCAACGTTCTTAGCTTCAGTTCCCCCCCACAATGTTACACATTCAGGCCCAGTGCTAATGCTTCTCAGGACCTCATCTGAAGAATAGTCTGGCTTCCAAGCCCACCTTTTCTCAAAGACCAGATCAACCACCATTTCTTCCATGAATCTTAAGAGCCCCCAAATGGAATTGACCTCTGACCTGCTGTACCCCATCTAAATATTCTCTATTAGCACCTCTTTTATTGTCTCTTTGCTTAGAATTAGACCTTTACCCGTTTCTTCCTCCCCTTTGAGACTCTAAGCTTGTCACAGGTAAGGACTTGCTATTTCTTTTTCTATTTCCCAAAAATCAGTCATCCTCTCACTGCCACTTAATTAGTCCCATGACACAAGGCAAAGACCTACATCGCTACGTTTATTCTTTCCTAAAATAGGGATAATAGCGCTTACCTCACAGTTTTTTTGAGAGGACAGAAATGCACACACACACAATTTATTGAACATGTGCTATGTGTATCAGAGACACGACCTGTCTTATGAAAGTAAATGCCCGGAGCTTGTAGATCCGGGACTCAAAGACTTGCTCCTAACCCCTGTTCCAAACTGGCTCCATATAGGAGACGGATGGTTCCAGGCACGTAGTAGTACAACAAAAGTTACTAAACGTTTGACTCTTGAGTGGAATCAAATTCTGCTTTGGTTGCACTTTTGCAACCAAAGTGGACTGTGGTTTGCCCCTTTCCAGTTCATCGTACCTGTGTCATCAGACCACATGACACACATACCACTCGGGCCCCTTAATTCCTGGCGACCTGGAATGTGTTTTTCCAGTACTCCTGTAAATGGGAGGGGCTCTTGGGCTGTAAATCTTGGATCTGGGACAGCCCAAAGGTCTTTGTTGGCGGTAACCCAGACAACTGCTGGGACTTCTGCTGGGACTTCAGCCAAGGGAGATGCTGTCGGGGTTGGGGGTGGGGGGAGACTTCCTATCCTCTCCCCACACAGAGTCCAAGGTCCGAGGCTGCAGGTCTTGAATGTATTGTTCACCCTTTGGTTTCCCAGGACTCCCAGGTGATAAAACCATATCATTTCAAGCCCCCTCACTTCATAACTGCTGCATGGCTAGATATTTGGGAAAAGAACCATGGGGATCCCAATCCACCAAATTCATATTCCTGCTCCTGAAAACAAAAAAAGATGCTTGTTTTCCATTATCCAAGCAGTTGATATGTGCCAAGTGTTGCTTCAAACATGCTATGTGCGTGATTTAATGCAGGATTTCTCAACCTCAGGGCTATGGACATTTTCTACTGGATAATTCCTTGTTGCACGGACTGTCCTGTACATTGTAGGATGTTTAGCAGCATCCTGGCATCTACCCCGCAGGTGCTCTATCTCACATGGGACAACCAAAAGTGCTTCCAGACTTTGCCAAATGCCCTCTGGGGCAATATCAACCTAGAATGAGGACCACTGATTTAACTGAGTGGACTCTAACCAGATGACCTAGGGACTGCTATTATGCCTTCCTACAAAAGAGGAAACAGAGTCTTAAAGAGAGGAAGTGATTCCCCTAAGGTCATACAAGTGGTAGAGCTGGTAATTTGAACTCTCACTCCATTGCACAGGCTTTAACCACTAGACCAGGGTTAGCTAGGGGCGGTTTTGTCTCTCGGGGGGATATATGACAATGTCCGGAGGCATTTTTAGATGTCACAACTGTCATAGCTGGCATCTAATGAGGAGGGACTGGTGATATTACCAAATACTTATATCTGAATGCATAGAATAGACCCCTTTCAACAGAATTACTTGGTCAAGCTGTCAGTAGTGCCTAGGTTGAGAAAAACTCTACAGGCAAAAGTAATATTGTAAAAGTACATTTACAGACTTAGAAAAATGTTCACAATATAATGTGGGGGGAGAAACAGATTGTAAAACAGACTGTTTAATGTGTTGTCTTTTTGTTTGCATATGTAAACTTAGAAAAGATCTAGAAGATAAATTCTACAAAAAATAATAGTAGTACCCTCTAGGGATGAATTACTGGAAACTTTTGTTTTCTTATTTCTGCATATCTGTATGCAATGAACAAGAAGCATCTATTTTTTTCCTCTGGTTCTAAAGGAATGAAATTTACTTATAGGAAATATATATATAGCGGGGCTTTCCTGGTGGTGCAAGGTGTTAAGCAACGCACTATGAAGCAAACCACAGCCACTGCAGCGGGTCCGGCCGCTGCATATGGGTCCGGCCAGGGAGGGGACCCATATGTGCAGCAGACCTCTCATGCCGTGCCCGCTGCTCCCCTCAGCAGTGTGTTTCAGTCAGTCTGCCTGTTCTGCTCCCCGCTCTGTCTCTGGTGAATCCTCTCACTGCCCTGGATTCTGACCTGTACCCTAGTTCTTATATGTATAAATAAATAAATCTTTAAAAAAAAAAGATAAAATTTTGGGGAGAAAAACAGGAGAACACATTTGAGACCTTGGATTAAACAAAGATTTCATAACTAGAACACCAAAAGCCCAAACTCTAAAAGAAAAAAATTGATAGATTGTTATCTATCATAATTAATATTTTCTGCTTTTCTGGAGGATAAAAAAGCAAGCCACAATCTGGGAGAAAATATCTGAAGTTTGTATGTCTAATAAATTCAGAATATCTGGCATATGTAAAGAACTTACTAGTTAAGAACAAGAAAGCTCCACCTCAGCCACTGCAGCATGAGTTTGATCCTGGCTGTCGGCGGGGGGAGGTGACCCACATGGCACAGCAGATCTCTCCTGCCTTGCTCGTTGCTCCCCTCAGCAATGTGTTTTAGTCAATCTGCCTGTTCTGCTCCCCACTCTGTCTCTGGTGAATCCTCTCACCTCAGGCTTGTACCCCAGTTGTTCTTGTATGCATAAATAAATAAATCTTTTAAAAAACTAACTATCCACTTACTTCTTGTCCAAATGATTTCGTTCCTTTTTCTCTACCCAAGAAAACCTCGGTTCTACACAAATTGTAGCTTTATTCATAATAACCTAAATTGCAAACAACTCAAATGTCTGTCAACTGGTGAAAGGATAAATTCATTGTGATAGATCCATAAAGTAGTTTTCTACTCAACAATAAAAAGGAATGAACTACTAACACACACAACATAGATGAATCTCAAAGGATATGCTAACTGAAGATAGCCAGGAAAGAACTGGGGTGTAGACCAGAGGTGTAGGATTCACCAGAGACAAAGTGAGAAATAATATAGGCAAATCTAATGAAATATACTGCTGAGGGGAGCAGTGGGCGAGCAGAAGAGATCTGTTGCACCATGTGGGTTACCTGCCTGGCTGGGAATTGAATTCATGCCTCAGTGACTGAGGATAACTTGATAGTGCTGGGACTTTAAGCCCTATGCTACCGGGGAGGCTGACTTCTCTGCTTTTATAAAAATCTATTCCATTGTTTGATATGACTATCTTCCTAGTCAACAAAAGTATAGTATCATTTTTCTCCTTTCTCCCATAAGTTGATATCTCTGTGAAATTTCAGGATCATTCTTTTTTTTTTTTAAACATTTATTTATTTATGCATACAAGCACTGGGGTACAGGCCAGAGGTGAGAAGATTCTCCACAGACAGAGCAGGGAGCAGAACAGGCAGATCAACGGAAGCACACTGCTGAGGGAAGCAGTGGGCACAGCAGGAGAGGCCTGCCACACCATGTGGGTCCCCTCCCTGGCCGGCAGCAAGGATCGAACTCGTGCTACAGAGGCTGCGGTCTGCTTCATAGTGCATTGCTTAACCCACTGCGCCACCAGGGAGGCCCCTCAGGGAGGCCCCTCAGGATCATTCCTAATTTGTATATCAAGAAGTTAAAACAAGAAATCAGAGAAAAATTGAATAATAACTATTGGTTCTTAATTCTTTTAAAAATTAAAATTCTTTTAAAAAGTGAATATTTTTCCATAATTCTTTTCAAAATACTGTTTCTTTAGAAATATTTAAGCTAAACTAAAAATACTTTACATATAACTCATCATCTCTCAAGAAGCAATAACATTATCTGTATAGCTCATGTAAGTTGCTTTGTATATAGAATTTTTTTTTTTTTAAGATTTATTTATTTATGCACACAAGCACTGGGGTACAGGCCAGAGGTGTGGGTGGGTGAGAGGATTCACCACAGAGAGCAGGGAG
>JAGFMF010012145.1:7669746-7696268 GCA_019455555.1 Galemys pyrenaicus | reverse complement strand
CCCTCCCTGGCCGGCAGCAGGGATCGAACTCGTGCTGCAGTGGCTGCAGTTTGCTTCATAGTGCATTGCTTAACCCACTGCGCCACCAGGGAGGCCCCACAGGGGTT
The DNA here is from genome assembly GCA_019455555.1 of Galemys pyrenaicus. NCBI lineage: Eukaryota > Metazoa > Chordata > Mammalia > Eulipotyphla > Talpidae > Galemys > Galemys pyrenaicus. The sequence goes on along the minus strand of JAGFMF010012145.1, from coordinate 7,696,161 downwards.
TATTAGGAAAAGAAGAAGGAAAAAGAGAGGCACCTGCATAGTCATAGGCAGGCAGGAGAGCTGCTGGACTGTGCCGCTTTACACCCCACCAGGGCAACGGTCACACCCGTTTGATCGCTAGTGAGTATTACCTAGACTTTTGGAGTGATCATAATAAGAGTCTTCTCTTATTTAGAAACTTCTGTCATGTTAAGACATACCCAACTTTAATAATTTTTTTTTTAAAAGGAAGAAAATAAAGAAGGTACAGAGACAAACAGTTCTTAACCCGCCCTGTGAGGCTGCCATATCTTCCCTGGGCTTCCTTCTGGGCCTCGCCCTTCCTCACATTTTCCTTCCTGCTTCAGATCTTCTCCCATGTTGTTTCCCCTGCCAGAAACCCTTAGTCCACACCCCTTTCTCCTCTCCCATCCTTGGCCAAGCCTTGCTTAGCTTTCTGGTCTGGGGTATTCCCCTGGGAACTCCCACACCAAGTGTGGGGTTCCCCTGCTGTGTTCTTTCCTAGCTCCCCGTGCTTTTTCTTTCCCCAGGAGTAGTCCCAGATGTTTGTGTGATGGTTGTCGGTGCCCTGGGCTTTAGGACCCTGGAGGGTCTGCTCCCATCTCCTTGTCTGGGCAAGGTGAGCACCTGGTAAGGTGGCCTTGAACAAAGGAAAGGTGTTCCTCCTTGAAATCTGAGCTTAGATACTCAGATTTGGGACTGGCGCTCAAGGTTAGCCTTGACAGGAAGTAACTGAGAGGCCAGCAGTAGAGAAGCCAAGGGTATTCCGACACCCCAGAAAGAGTTTCTGGGGCTCTGACTTGCCCAGGCTTGGCTATTCTCAGGACCAGGGACCAAGGACTTCACTCACTGCTGAGAAGACAGAGCACTCAGCATATTTAACCTTCTTCCCAGAAAGGGGAAGTCACTTGCCCACAGGGACACCTCGTACAAGTCATTCTCGCTCTCTGGTCTTTATTATCCCTTCCCCCTTCTATAATGAGAGAATTTAGATCAAGTACACTGATGAGCAGACTGACATGCAAATGTACATACAGGATTACTGGGGATCAGTATCATAGGACCTTGAGAAGCAGGACTGGACAGAAGTCTGGCTGCAATTCTGACCTTGGCCGAGGTGGGCTAGACCTGGGACAATCCTCCAGCATTATTTCAAATGGAAGCAAAAGGGCCGTACCTTTGTACACAGTCTCCCATCAACCAGTCATTGGAGGAACAATGCCTGGCCGGGAGTAACAGTGAGCTGGAGCCGGGTAGCTCCCTCTGACCCACGGCAGTTCTAGAGAGAGGCTCTGCAGTTCCTTCAGCAATAAACACTCCCCCTGGAGTTAGGGGTGCAGGAAGAAACCAAGAAGAGAGCCAAGGTCTGGGTTGCACCCTACAGCATCTGTTAGAGATTTGGCTTAGCAGTTTCCTCACCGCTCCCAGAGTCCTCATGTTCCAAGACGGTGCTTTAGTGTGTAGGAAGCTGCTGTTCTGGAAGTTTTCGCTTCCACAAAAGTGGAAGTCCTATTTCCTGGGCAAGTCCTATTTCCTTGGAAGGAGAAGCTTTGCTGCTCGGTTGTACATGCTCTTACAGAACATTTAGTTCTCCTTAGAGAAATGATGCTTTCATAATGATAATTTAAATCACGAGTAACAACCTAACACCTGTCTTTTCCACTAGACAATAAATCTCTAGGGGACAGGAACCACGTCTGCCTTGTTCCTGAGCTGTGCTAGGTGGTCTTCGGTCATTATTTAGTCCATACAACTCCTCTGTGTCCCTAGGGAACTCCACGGCATGGATAAGGAAATGGAGGAGGGAGCACAAAAGTAGCTTGTTTGTGGTCAGAAGACATGCAACGTCAAAGTTGGAACCCGAAGCTGGCTCTGTTCAGGGGGTGTTCCTGAGACTCTCCCGAGGGGTTCCTTTCCCTATAAAATGGGAGCCCAACTTCTGGTAAGGTTGTTTTGAAGACTGAGAGATTAAATCTGAAAACATCTGGCACTCTCAATGCTACTGGGGGTAAAAAAACGTGCTTCATCCTCATCTTTACGGTAGAAGAAACAGAGACATGGTAAAAGTAATCGACCCTCCCAGGGATGCAAAGTGGTTGGGTCAGGACCAGAATCCAAGTTCAGTACTCCAGTTTTGATTTACTTTCTCTCACACCCTCTCAGATGAGTCCAGAAGGAAGAAGTGTAGGAGAACATTGCAAACATTGAGATGGTAAAGGAAACATGGACTCAATCAGGGAGGCTTCTTGGAGGACAAGCCAGTTTTCATTTTATCAGGTCAATAGTGAAAGGATGTGGCCAGCACAAGTCTTAGCTCTTCATTAGAATGTGGTTTTCCTGACCAGCTTACTAGAGCTCTTGGTGCCCAAAGAAGTTAAGAAGCTTAACCCATGTCACACCGCTACTAAATGGCACGCTAGGGTCAGGTCAACTCCTTATGCTTACTTGTCTCCCTGGTGTCTAGTAGAAGAGAATAAAAAGCGGGTTAACGTTAAGTTGTAAGTCAGGGGATCCATGAGGATGCCCTCATAGACTCTCACATAGCCTCCCTCTGCCACAGGGGAAGCCCAGGAGCAGGAAAAACCACCAGGTGGAATGCCAAGGCCATGGGGTTGAGCAGACCCTGCATGAAATCCTGGCTCTCCCACTGAGTAACTGTGCGCTCAGCAAGGTCACCTTTCCTGAGTCTCAATTCTCTGGCAGGATTGCTGCAGATCCACACAAATGGTTTTTAAATACCCAGGCAGGGACAGATGGGTGGCAGGCTGGATACCCCAGGGGCAGAAGCAGACTTCAGAGCCAGCCACTCCCTACCTTGCAGTCACTAGGCACAAGTGCCCAGCAGGGTAGGGGCTAGGAGGTCAGGTCCATGATGCAATCACAGCTCCCTGCTTAGGCTAAGAGGTGAACCATGACCCTTAGGAAATGCAAAAACAGCCCATTAACAAGAAGTACAAAACAAAACCTCGGTGAACTTTTATTTCTCATCATACGCAACTGATAGCAAAGCTAAAGATTTCCGTACGTGAACACTGGGTACCCCTCCCACCCTCCTAGGGGACACGTACAGAGACATCATGTCCCCTTTAGAACTCAAACCCCCATGCTGGGCCTCTTCCCTCCTGCCCAGCTTCACTGCAGGGAGGGTGCTGAGGCCTGAGGGGGTGCCAGTCGCTTCCCCATGCCCGCATGGGAATGAAATGTGGCACACTGACTGGGCTCCTCTCCTGCCCCACCCCAAAGAGAAGGGTCAGAAGCAGCAGCAGCAGCTTAGCCCTTGCCTCGCTTCAGTCACCCCCAAACTGGTCAGAGGAGGCGCACACAATTGGAAGAAGGGCAAGGGCAATCAATTCACAGCTTGTTTGCTATAGAAAGTGCCTGGAATCAGTCCTTGGCTGCTTCTGCCTCCAAGCAATCCACCTAAAATTGAGGAGAGAACAGAAACTGGGTGGGAGGCCTTGAAAGGTTGTCAGGAGACTGACAGCAAGCACTGGGGGGGTCCCCAGAGGCCTTCAAGAGCCAGCAAGATTTGCTCTTTGCTGCTGGCACACTGACCAGAAAATCCCATGGTGAACACTCACACGTCAAAGAAACCCAGCCCTGGCCCTCAATCTGCAACTGTAGAAATGGAGGGCAAAGACGTTTGGCAATGTGGCCTTGGTCACTCGGCCAGTGGCAGGGCCCAAACAAGAGTCCTGAGTTCTCCTGCCTCCCCCACTGGGCCATGTGCCACCTAGAAAGGCTCGACTTTTTGGCACAGCATGTGGCAGAGCCACAGGAGACAGGAGGGGGGAGCGATCTCTACAGAGTACATGTAGTGGGAAAAACAGGTTTCTCCCTGTCCTACTTTTCTCAGGCCTCGACTGTGGCTCCAGGAGTGATGCCCTGGAGAACCTCATCCATAAAGAACCAAAATATAGAGAATCATAACACTTCCTCTTCTTCAGTAGGCAAAGTGACCAACAGAGACCCCCGAATAATCTTTTTTGATGAGCCTGATATCTGTTGGGGCCTCACATTACCAGGCATGGGAGCAAAGGACCAGAGGCCAGAGAGGCCAAAAGAACTGACTACAACTGGGGCAACCAGGAAACAAGGGGCCTTCAGGCTGCCTGACAGAATAGGTTTTGGGGAGTCAGATGCACAGACCAGCAGTGACCCTGACTTTCACATTGATGGGTGAATGGCAGGTGAGAGGTAATGAAATCTGGGAATGAGGGAGGAGGAAAGGCAAAGCTGCTTGGAGTGTCAGTTCCTGGAGATGATTGCCTCCCACCCCCCAGGGCCAGCCAGGGCCTTCCCAGCCTGGAAGGGCATAGTACTTTTGGTGCCTGGGGCCCAGCCTGCTGGCGCACAGGCTCATTTTCCTTTCTGTGCCCTGTGTCTCTGGGATCAGGGCCGGGAAGAAAGGCATGGCTCCTTGGGACCCATTAGTCCTCTTCCAGCTCCCAGATGCAGAGTTGAGCTCCCAGACTCAGTACTATGATCTTGTCCATTCCAATGAGAGAGAAGGAAGGTGTGGTTTGGGGGGCTGCACATCAGACACAAGTCTACCCCCAGAGTGGTGTGAGCGGGCATGGGACAGAAAGAGATGGGGTCTGTCAACAGACAGAGGAGTCTCTGCAGAGAGGAGGATGCCCTCAGGGCTGGCTGCTCCCAGCCTGGGTCCCACACAGGAGTCAGGTCATGTAGCGGGTGATGGCACGGAGCGCGTAGAGCAGGGCAGCTTGCATGCGGGCCTCCAGGAGCAGCAAGTTCACATGGACCTGCAGCAGACGAGGCATGTTGGCTCCCAAAGTGCCTCCCCGCCATCCCATCACTCCCAGACTACACTCTGGCCAGCACTGGCCCATCACTCCCTTTCCTATAGAGATGCCCCAGCCTTTCCTGAGCTGACATTCCGCTGTGGTAACTCCTTAAGAGATTCAGGCACCTTTGTCCCTAATTGACCAATATCTTTATTCCCATCTCCCCCCAAAAAAGCCAAAAGCAGGAGCTATTATGGAACACCTACTTGGGATCAAAGGTTTACATTCATTTTCTCATTCTAGCCTCCAAGTAACCTTGAAATGCAGGTCGTATTTATTCCCATTGTAAAGACAGCAAGTGCAGCAAGGCAAAGGACTTGCCAAGGATCACAGTGCTACTGAGCAAAGTGCTATGATTTGGACATGGGTCATCCTGGTGGCCACTGAAAACCCACTGAACCACACTCTCATTTCAAAGGTGAGGACGAGCTTGTAATCAGAGTAAGATGTGAACCGAGGACCGTGTGTCAAGGTATCTCCCTGGCAGGACAGCCTCATTCTGGGCACCTCTCTTTGGGTTCTGCCCTCTTTTCTCCTATACTGCCCAGGTCTGTCCCCTTCCATTCTGCTTCTGCCCCATTGGCCATACCTTCTCTGAGTGGCGAAAGTGCCTCCAGAAGAGGTTGTACATTCTTCGGGTGGTCTTCTCTGGGTAGCAAGCTACTGTCTTGATATAGACCTTGAGATTCCGCTCCAGCAGCTGGTTCACTTCCCCATAGTCATAGTCATCATATCTGGAAAGGTCCCACCAGCACTGTTTATCCTCTAATTCCAGAGGTAGCTCCTTTCCCTTCCCCCCACTGAAAAAAGAAGTTACAGAGAGTGGCAAGAAAAGGCAGAAGTAGGAAGCAAGTAGAAGCTTGGTTCTTAGAAATATAGCCGATTGGGACCTCCTTGGTGCAGTGGGTTGAGCACTGCACTTTGAAGCGTCTGCTGCACAACAGCTTGAGTTCGATCCCCGGCCAGGGAGAGGCCCCACATAGCGCAACAGACCTCTCCCATCTCTCCCGCTGCTCCCCTCAGCAGTGTGTTTCAGTAGATCTGCCTGTTCTGCAACTTACTCCTCTTACCCTCCCTGTACTTCTGGTCTGTACCCCAGTTGTATGCATGAATAAATATTTTTAAAAAATAGAAATAAATAAAATAACCATTGATTTTCCCCCAAGCACACAAAAACTAATATAAAGAATGAAAAATAGTAATGAAGAAAAACATTATAGAATGTAGACATGGTGATTGAGTAGAACTTTTGGGGAATTGATTTTGTCCCCTGATTCTTTGAATTTTCTATGTTATCAGACTAAGATTTTTTTAAGAAGAAGCAAATGTACACAATTGGGTATCATCTTGATAAGTAATTTCACATCTAGGGTGGTCTACAAGGTCAATGTGCATGGCATTTATAATAGTGAAAAACTGTAACCACCTAAACATCCAACAATTGGGAAATGGTTGATTTATGCCACATCCATAGTAGATCACCAGATAGTGGCTAAAAAACATAAAAGATCTACAAGGAGGGCAACTCACAATAAATGATTAGATTAAAAAAAAGTAAGTTGTAGACTCTATTCTGTCCCTGATTTAAAAACCTACTCAAAAAAGTTAGAGAACACTTGACAACAAATTAAACTACAATTAAGTAACATTTTAGTGTACATCCTTCCACACATTTTCCATCCATGCACACACTTTCCATTTTTTAAAAAAAGGGGGAATAAAAAGATTCTGGCTGGTAACTAGCTTCATTTTCTCTCATGTCCCATGGCAACATATAGACCTTTGTTGTCATTTTTAATAGCTACATATTTCACTGAGTGGCTATGTTATCATTTAAAGTCTCCACTGATGGGCATTTATATTGTTCTGATTGATTGTGAGAGAAGAACTACCACTTGGAACAGAAATACAAATCTCTCTCTCTCTCCTTTGTTGTAACTAGAGGCTGGAATTAAAATGTTCTATTGAGGGCCTCTCTGGTGGCGCAGTGGGTTAAGCAACGTATTATGAAGCAAACCACAGCCGCTGCAGCACGAGTTCAATCCCTGCTGCCAGCTAGGGAAGGGACCCACATGGCGCAGCAGACCTCTCCTGCTGTGCCCGCTGCTCCCCTCAGCAGTGTACTTCTGTTGATCTGCCTGTTCTGCTCCCCACTCTCTGTGGTGAATCCTCTCACCCCCCCACACCTCTGGCCTGTACCCCAGTGCTTGTATGCATAAATAAATAAATCTTTAAAAAAAAAAAATAAAATGTTCTATTGAACAGGTTCAGTGATCAAATATATATAAATAAAGAAGGAAAGAAAACAAAACAAAAAACTAAGGGAAAAGGTTCAGTGAGCGCTTACATATCTTTTTTAATGAGCAAAGAAATTTGCTTTGAAAAAAAGCACAGGAAGGAAGCAAAAGGAAAGACAAAAAGAAAAGATGAAACGACTGTGAGCTGGGATGGAGGAGTCCTGAGGACCTGCGGGGACATGTGCTCACCTAATGCCAAAGACACAGTGGATGTAGTTCCAGATGGCCCTGCGGAGCACGGAGGTGTCCACGCCGCTGTGCATGGCGATGGTGTTGTAGGTGAGGCTGTAGGCTGCCTGGAACTTCTCATCCAGCAGTTGCCCACCCTCTGGGTAGAGCCGCTGAATCAGTGAGTAGCCATGGTCTTCCCAGGTATAATCCTGAGAAACGTGGAAGCCAGTCAGTGAGTGGAATCTCTGAGGCCCAAGGAGCCAGAGAGACCCCCATCCTCTAGAGCACACCTCAGCTCCCCATAAATCCCCCTTCCTATCCCACAAATCAAACCCACTGCTTGGTCTGGGTCTAGGAAGCCAAGGAGGCAGCACCTTGATGATGACCTCCTGTGACCACCCCTTGCTTATCTGTAAATCCAGAGCAATGCTAAGAGCAGTGGGAGGGACCTACCTGAGCACGAAAGGTGGGGGGTGCCTGAGTTCCTCGACGGGTAAAGTCCTCGTATCCAAAAGTGGGGTCTTCCACAAAGCACAGCATGTCTGGGCGTGGTGAGGGCTCCAGGATGTCAGCTGAGGATGCCAGAAAGAGGTCACAGGCATTGAGCACAGCAGCCTTCACTCCTGATGAATCATCTGAGCAGAGGGCCAGGGAAAGCCCCTCGGACAGTGAATGGAACCAGGACATCAGCAGGAGTCAGGGCAGGAGGTAAGTCAGGCCTCTGACCCAGCAACAAAATAGTCCCAGTTGTTTATGGAGTTGCTTCCCCTGGGCCAGGCTCTGTGCATAAGTTTTGCTTCTGTTTTCCCATTTATTGTTTTGTTTTATTTTTTAAAGATTTATTTATTTATGCATACAAGCACTGGGGCACAGACCAGAGGCATGGGGGGGCGGGTGAGAGGATTCACCACAGAGAGCAGGGAGTAAACAGGCAGATCAACTGAAGCACACTGCTGAGAGGAACAGCGGGCACAGCAGGAGAGGTCTGCCGCACCATGTGGGTTCCCTCCCTGGCCGGCAGCAGGGTTTAAACTCGTGCTGCAGTGGCTGCAGTTTGCTTCATAGTGCGTTGCTTAACCCACTGCGCCACCAGGGAGGCCCTGTTTTCCCATTTACCCAACATACCAATCCTTCATGTAGGATGAAACTGAGACAGGAAGTGACTGAGCAGTGGTTACATGGCCAGAAAGGCTTTACAGTCCAGGTCTGCATCCCAAACCCAAGCTCAGAACCTCTTGGAGATGCTTGAGACATGGCTGCCTCTAGAACTTAAGAGGTGCCTGGAGCAACTGCTCCCCAACAGTAATGCAAGGAGGTGCCTCCTCCCGAGCAGAGAAGGGGCAGAAGGAGGCAGCCCCTGTGTTCCCATACCTGAGGGGGTCACCAGCAGGCTCTCTGTCTTCTCCAGCTCAAAGCGGCTCTCCATCTCCTCCTGGGATGCTCCCTCATCCCTCAGTATGCTCTCCTGCAGCTGCCTCATGCGTTCCATCAGAGCTTCCACATCGCGGGCAGCCTCGATACCCTGATGTAAACACCCAGCTGTGAAGGTCTATTCCCACTCCCTCAGCACCAGGAAACCACACACACCTTTCCCACAGGTCAGGCCTAGTACCTCCTTCAAGCAAGTCACTGCCCCCGGCAGCTCACAAGGTCTCTGCTTCCCAAAGTTTAAAAAAACTACAGAATAGACACATCTTCCCTGAGTACCAATTTTCCTCACAAGTAGGATTTTTTAAAAAGTATTTGCATCTTCATATTAAAACAAGCAAGGCCACCTTACAGAGTAAGAGGCACATGTTAGATTTTTAAAGTGCTAAAAACCAGGAGGCTTTAAGTCAATAGAACTATGAGCTGAGAGGTCAACCATAAGGTTTTGTAGGTTCATCCTCATAACCCAGTATGAAGTAGGGGTCTTTATCCTCATTTTAGATAAGGACACTGAGCTGCAAAGTCAAATAACCTTTCTAAGGCCTCTCAGTGTGAGGAAATTGGAAAGCAATGGCTTCTACCCAAGGCCCAAAGACCACACCAGTATCCACTGCCACCAAGTTGCAGGAAAATGACTTACCCCAAAGTTGTTCAGTGGGTCCCTGCTAGGGGGGCTGCTCTGTTCACTGGGCGGTGAAGGTGCCTGGGGGGCAGGGCTGCCCTCTGGATCTCCCTCAGGAAGAATGCCACAGCCAAACACAAAGGAGGCCAACGAGTGGCAATGGGTCAGCAGGACCAGCGCCTGGATGAGCTCAGCCAGGGACCAGCTGTGCTCACCAGTCTTTAGCAGGGCCTGGAAAGAGAAGGCAGACCCGCTCAGCGCCCACCTCTGGGCTACTTGCCACCCCGGCCCTGCCCTGTGCTCCCTCAGGGAGCTGCGCCTCTGCCCACTGCACCTGGATGTGTTCCTTGGTGATGAGCCACGGGCGATGTGCCAGCAACTTGTTAATCTCACTGAGCTTGCGTAGCTTCTCAGGAACGTGGTGGAGGCCCAGCAGCCACTCAGGGTTTCCACCGGTCTGCAGAAACTCGGTCATGTGGGCGCCCACCAGGTAGGAGCACTGGTGGCGGGCGGCAGCCTGTGGAGGTGGTGGACAAGCCTAGTCACCTGCTTCTTTCTGCGCCCACTTTTGGGTGGGTGCCCCAGAGAAGCACAAATCACAGACTTCAATGTTGCCTGAGAGGCAGGAGACTTGGGTTTTAAGCCCAGTACTGTCACCAGCTGCTGGTCCTCCTTAGGCAGGTCCCCCGATTTATACCTCAGTTTCCCATTTCAGAAGGCAGGCATTAAGGATGCCTCTCTTCAAAATCTAGATCCATCTGAATGGTCAGATGCTTCCTCTTCTCCTCTATGCAATCAGTTCGTGGGGCCCAATGAGATCCTGAAGATACACCCCTCACCCCCTGCCCACGTGGTCACCCCTACAGGTTAGGCTGGGACAGGCTCACCATGATGGCGATGTAGTGGCGCCAGGAGCTGGCCAGGGGCCCATCTGTGTGCAGTAGCAAGTAGTGCAGGCGCCAAAAGCTGCTGAGGTAGTCGGGGTGCAGGCCCATTACCACTGCCAGGTTGTCTACACGTCCTGAGGACATCAGCGCCTCCAGCCCCAGGTGCTGCTCCAGGCTCTCAGGTCCCTCCCGAAGGACCTGCCAGACAAAGGAGAGCTGAGGATGGTCTCCTCCCCTCCTGCATCCCAACCAACCAGACCAACATATTCATGGTGGTGGGCTATAATCGCATGAAACTGAAAACAACCATTTCTCAAAGAGGAGGGGTAAGGGGAGGTAAATATATTTAATTAAGCGATTAAACAAATAGTTATTAGACACTTTATTTAAGAGCCAATATTTACATAATGCTTACTCAGCTCTCATTTAATTTGTACATCTATGAAAATAGGGTTATATTTTCTTTATTTTTAGGAAGGAAAACTCAGGCACAGAGATTAAAGCACTGTTTCTCCTGCCTTCATGGAGCATCTGTTCTAACAGAGCAAATCCATGCACCCACAGGAGGTGAGTGCATAGTGGTGGATATTTCCTGAGTGTTCTCACCAAGGCAGTCTGAATTTGGAGCTTTCCCTGCATTATCTGGAATCTTCCCAGGAATCCTGTAAGGTGTTACTATTGTTTCCCCTCATTGATGAGGAAATTGAGCCTAGAGAGATTCCATTCTTTGCTCAAGGTTACAGATTTAGGAAAAGACAAAGACAGGATTCAAATCCAGGTTAACCCTGAAGCCTATTTCTTTCCTTTTTAGAAGAGTGGTTATTTACAAATGAAAAAAAGTACAAGAACAATGCTGGAGCTCAGCATCCTCAATGGCAGACCTAAGTCATTAGCAGGTGGTTGTTTAATTTACAGAGGGTGGAGGGCAGGGGGGGTTGGTTAACAGCTCATTAAGTACTTGGCCCACAAATTTAGGAGAGCAAAGAGGACCAGGAAGCAAAGCTTTTGTCATTGATCATTGAGGCCAAAGAAAAAGAAGGAAACTATTATTTAAAAATGTTTTCGTCCATGTCTTTTAAAGGTGTTCCCATCCCCACCCTGGCTGGAGATGGCAATGATCTGTGTCTGTCTTGTTCACTGCTGTATCCCCAGCACCTAGATGGTGGCTGATGCAGATTCACCATTCAGTAGATGTTTACTGAATGAATGAATGAATGAATGAATGAATGAACGAACTGACTCAGTAGATGAGAAACGCCTATGTTGTATTAAGTGGGGGAAAAAATAAAACGACAAAACACCCGTGACCTTGGTTCTGTATGAAAAAAAATCTCCAGATAACAGTGGCAAATGGTTAAGTAACAGCTCTGTGGGGGGTGGGATTACAAGCTATCAGAGCTTTCTGAAACACTAGAAATATTTTTACAATGAACATGTATTACTTTTTAAGTATAAAAAGCCTCTTAAAGATAGGCAGCCATGGGTGAGAAGATCAACACAAACAGTTCTCTCTTCCTAAGGAAAAACAAGGCTGTTCTGGGAGTCAAGTCTGCTCATGACCTAGCTGTGCAATCCCCACTTTATCTTTTTGAGCCTGTTTCTTCCCAGCAAAGTGGGGTTGATACACCTGCTCACAGAGGTGTTCTGGAGATTAAATGTATCAGGAACCCAAAGGAGTAGTTGCAAACTGCTATTTCAAGAGACAGGAAAAGACCCTCCACCCACCCAGTGCAGACTAATGTTCCAAACCCCTTCCTTCTAAGCTTACCTCCTCCACTGGGATGAAGGCACTGGGCCCTCGAGGGCCTCGCCGAGCCCGGCTCTCCCTCTGCTCCTAGAAGGACAGGTGGTGTTAGTTGGAGGTAGAAGGAAGGTAGTTACTGCAACAGTCTTCTGCTCCTACCCAAGGGGGCACACAGCTTTTAAAATCACCATTTTGGTGTGCCCTGCGTGGAGAAGCCCAGTGGGAGTTACACACCTGGTTCGGCAAGTGGAGAAAGCATGAAAGAGGGCTTGTGCCATTGGCCAAGTTCTTCAGAAACTGGGTAGGGATTCAGGAGCCCAGCACCGAATGTGAGGGGCCGAGGAAAGGAAATATCCGGTCACAACTCCAGGAGGCTACCTTCTTGGCAGCCCTGAAGAACCCATACAAGACGCCTCACCTTTGTTAGTACTGGAAAACCAGACTAGCGAATACCTGAGAGTCCTATGATACAGTTTCATTCTCAAAGTGTCATTTCTTCACCCCTCCCACCAGCACTACCTCAGAGACCACCACCATGGCTTATCTGTACCAATACCCACACTCTCGCCAGTGGTCTACCTGTCCTCTCTATTCATCCCTTTCCAAATGACCGTAACAAATGAGTAAATGGAACACCCTCCAGGCCTAGGGGCAGACTTAGTGAGGACAGTCACTAGACAGTTTCTAGAGAGGGTGAACTTCCTGCAGCCAGAGTAAACTTTCTTTTTTTTTTTTTAAGATTTATTTATTTATGCATACAAGCACTGGGGTACAGGCCAGAGTTGTGGGGGGGTGAGAGGATTCACCACAGACAGATCAGGGATCAGAACAGGCAGATCAACGGAAGTACACTGCTGAGGGGAGCAGCAGGCACAGCAGGAGAGGTCTGCTGGGCCATGTGGGTCCCCTCCCTGGCTGGCAGCAGGGATGGAACTCGTGCTGCAGTGGCTGCAGTTTGCTTCATAGTGTGTTGCTTAACCCACTGCACCACCAGGGAGGCCCCAGAGTAAACTTTCTTAATGCTGATCAACTGGCTTCAAATCCAGCCTTTCCCTCTGATAGTCTTCCAGATCAATGAGCGGCTCAGGTCTACAGCCCTCCCAACAATCAGAGTGAACTAGGATCTTTAGGATCTGGTTCCTGTTCTGACCCTCATTTGTGACCACACAATTCCAGTGCTTTTGGTTTTGCTATGTCTTCTATGTGCGGTCCCCTTATAACAAGGTCACTGGGCCAGGTCATTCATAGCAGCCTGTGAAAGAAAACAGAAAGCAAAGGGGCCTGGAGGAAACTGGAGCAGCACATATAAGGCTTATGGGAGCAACTATTCTGATGTGTATGTGTGTATAGGAGCGTCTTTGGAAACCACCAGAATCATGCACTCACTAAGTCTGACTGAGTCCTAGAGGTGGAGTTCAGGGAGGATGTTTGATTTATTCATTTGTTTTGATAGCTAAGGGGGAGGGTCTAAATCCTGGCTGACCCAAACCCAGACTTAGTATCAATTCCCAAATGTTCAGAGGTTTAAAGATTACAACAGAGGGGCCTCCCTGGTAGCACAATGGGTTAAGCAACACACTGTGAAGCAAACCACAGCCACTGCAGCATGAGTTCAATCCCTGCTGCAGGCAGGGGAGCTGACCCACAGGGCACAGCAGACCTCTCCTGCATCACCCGCTGCTCCCCGCAGCAGTATATTTCATTTAATCTGTCTGTTCTGCTCCCCACTCTGTCTCTGGTGGATCCTCTCACCACCGGCCCCCCATACCTCTCACCTGTACCCTAGTGCTTGTATGCACAAATAAATAAATCCTTAAAAAAAGAAAGATTACAACTGAACCTCTCTACTCGGAGGGTGAAAAGTAGCCCTCTGGAAAGCTGAAAGGCCATAAAGAAAAAAACAATGGACCTGGAAGTCCCAGGTGTGAATACCAATTCTGCCACTAACTTGCTCTGAGAAAGTAACCTAGACTCTTTGGGCCTTAATTGTGGACTAAGGTAGATGGGGCTGACGGCTCAGGTGCATTTCAAACCACAGCTAACTGCCAGGCTAAGTCCAATAAAGAAAGTACCCTATTCCCCAAGCACTCTAGTTCAGTTTCCCTCCTCCCTCACCAGAGAAAAAGGCTAACAGCACAGTCTGGGAGATAAGGATTGCTGACTCCACAAACTGAGCCTCCCCCTCAGGGGACCTGAGGACAGAGAGAAAAACCACAGCCAGGTGGGGTGGGGAAGGGCAGAGCGGAAATGGGGTTGGGGGGGATAGGGAGGGGCCACCAGAGGTGCTGAGGTATAGGGAACAGCCTTGGGAAAAGAGCCTGCTCACTCTCAAATCTGCCTCAGGAGTTCTCAAGGAAAAGGAGGTCTGTGGGTCTTGAAATGATAGGTTCTGAACACACCAACATTTTTCAGCCCTGATAATGATAAAGTACAGTTAAAAGATAGGGGTCTTTAACACCAACTACCTGGACTCAAGTCACAACTCCCTCACTTGCCATCTTCTAGCTTTGTAAGCCTCAGTTTCCACATCAAATAATGGGATAATAGTACCGACTTTCACAAGGTAGTCACGAGGACTTAATGAGATAACACCTGTATAGCCCTTACCTCAGTGCCTCTATCACAGTGAGCACTAAATACGTCAGCTATCATTAACCTCATTGCTATTTCAAACAAGGGCTTCTCAACGCAAGCAATGTTTAGGTAGTATTTGAGCAGCTTTAAAAAAAATATCAGTGCCAAAGTCCCACCTCCAGCAATTAATTCCAGTTCAATTGGGTGGGGCTCAGGAGAATGTATAACCAGGGTTGAGGGCTATTTTTTGCACCATTTATTGATCACCTTCCCAGTCTAAGGCAGTGCTGAATGCTGTCCAGGTGGAACCAGAATTAATCTGTTCATTGGACAAATATTTTTGATGAGTACATTGCAGGCAACGAGAATACAGGAGTAAAGAGACAGTCTTAGTCTTCATGGAGAAATACAATGAATAGGCTTTCTACACATACAGGTTTTATGGAGTAAATGAAATACAGCAATTCAAGAGTATATAATGGCGTGGGGAGTGCACAGTATTCCAAGTTGACATCTATATGATGAGAAGGCAGCAGGGCCTGTCTAGACCTAGAGGACCAGCATTCCATCAAAGGGCTTGGGGAGTACATGGCCCTGAAAGGGAAACCAAGTAGATTTGAATCGGGATCTAATATCCGGAATGATTCCCTGAGCTCAATACCTAGAATTTCAGGGCAGGGTCCTACTGCCAAGGGATGATGCCTCCAAATCCACCCTTCCCTCTTCCTTGGGATAGGAAATCAGTAAGAGCACAGTAGGTAACACTGAGTGCCCCTGGCTGAGCACAGGTAATGCACATGCACTTTAAGCAGAACTACTTCTTGGGTTCTCATTTTACAGATGAGGAATAAGGCTCAAAGAGGTCAAGTCCCTCTGGTCGTTCAGTCAGGAAGGAGGTAGCAGAGTTAGGATACAAACCAGGTTTCTGTAACAGCAGAAATTGTTTTCCAGTCTATAAACTTCTCAAGGTCTCAACAGCCCCAAGGTTTTGCATCTGGGGTTCACAAGACATGAGAAGCTCCCTCTCTTTGCCCCTATCCCTGAGGATCCACTGTCCCTAAACATAGCACCTGTCACATTGTGTGACTATGTGCTTCTTAACTTGAGGGCCCACACTGGACCTAGTTCAGTGTTGTTACCACGTGACTAGCAGTGTAATCCAGTAGATGCAATCTTCTATAGCTGCCCTACCTAATAAAGACGGTAATCCCGTCACGTAACTGCATTTGTAATGTGACTAGTATAACAAAAAACTGAATTTTCAATTTAAAAATGTGATTTATCTAAATTCAAGTAGCTCCATGTGGCTAGGGGCTACCATATGGGACAGCGCAGGTTTAGTACAACCCATAAAGGCAAGCTCTCACCCCAATTTTACAGATGATGAAGGGAAGCCAGAAGGAGCACGAGACCTACCCAAGGTGACACAGGCAGTCTGAACCAGAAGACATCGAAGGTGGTTCTTCCTATAGCTGCAACGGAGGCGATCACATGGGGCAACAGGAATACTGAAGTCAGACAGACCTCTGGGCAACCACTCAGACAAGTTGTAAAAGAGCAAACGCCTCAGAGCTTGGTGCCTGGCTCCTAATTTAAGAGCTCACTAAATATTAATGTTTATATTAGCTCAGGCACCTGCACACAAGTTCCATCCAATTTTCATTATTTTGGGGGGAGAGAGATGTCTTTATTTTGCACACAAGGAAAGATTACAGTTCCAGAGGTTAAGCACCACCTGACAGGTGGCCAATCTGAGATTTGAATTTAGCCCAGTCTGGTTCCTAAGGGTTCTTGTCCACTACTCATATCAGCCCAGGGAGTAGACACAACCTTTGTTCTTGATATCCCATCCAGAGCCTGTGACCTTTCCTGCCCCCCTCCACCCCCAGCTATATACATGCAATAAGTACCTCTGCCCACCAGGAAGAAGCAGACTCCCCTAAGCCACACCCTACTCGGCAACCGTGGTTTGCTGAATTCAGATATTGGCCTGGATTTACACTTGAAGGAGATACAGCCCAAGCAGCCCCCAACCTTCAGCCTTGTGGGGAGGAGGTAAGTGGAACCATAAACTTTTGTGCCTACTGTGAGTTTGATACTAGGCTAAGTGCTTACCCATCCAATCTGCCAATCCCTTACAACCATCAGTAGGAAATAGGTCTCATTATATCTTCCTGAGACAGGTCATCGAGGCGTTTTCTGAGTCCAATACCAGATGGGCACAGCTCAGATGTGACTTCAAAGCCTGCACAGTTCACAAGGGTCAGCTAAGCCAACAAGGGGCAAATAGTTACAAGCACTTATTAGGTGCTGAGAGCAATGCTGAGGATGTGACCTACAGGGTATTTCTAGTCCAGCAAGGGAGGCAGATAAACCCTCATTACACAACTGTTACAGTCTAATTGGGATAAAAGATTCTACAATGTGAAAGGGGGATTGGGTGTGGCTGTGCAGAGGGACTTAATGGGGGCAAGAAAGGTCTCCTCAAGGAAGTAACATTTGAGGAAGTGATTCTAGACCCCACTACAGCTGGGAAAACACACTACCAGCATTGGCATGAAGCATCCAAAGGTCCAGACTCCCTGAAAGGGGGTGGGTCGTAAAATGTTGGGAGTGGTGGGGGACTACAAATTTGGGTGTTCCCTTGGGCTTTGAGGACCAGGGTTCTGAAAATTCAGTGCCATTCTGTCTGTCAAGGATCCCGCTTTTTTATTTTTTAATTTTTTTTTTAGGATCCCACTTAAAGATGACATCTTCCCAAAGCCCTCTTTTCTTAAAAGAATAAATAGAAATGGTTCAGACAGCACCAACTTCCCACCATTAGGAACTTCATTCTAAAGGCCACTCCTGCCCAGCCTACCCCAGGCACTGTCCCCAGCACAGATCACTTCCCAGGAGGGGACCTACAGGGCCCACCCACTGTGGGGCAGCAGAGACAGGCTCAGGGAACACCCCCCCCCACCCCAGCACTTCAGGGAGAGAGATGTGCACTACAGCCACATTCTAGCATGTTTGAAGCAGTCAATATGTGCCAGGGCTGTGCTTTGGCCTTTGCTTGTATTCTCAGTTAATTCTCCCAACAACCCCTCAGAGATACTATCAAATCCCCATGGGAGGAAGCTACAGATCAAAGAAGTAATCATTTGGCTAAGACTACATAGCAAGTGAGTGGGTGGCTCCACTCAAACTCAGCACCCTGTGGTACTCAGGTGTTCTCAATAATATTATCCGCCCCCCCCCCCCCAAGAAGGTAAAGCATCTTGGTCAACAGAATCTGCAGCTGAGAAGTGACAGAGTGGGTTTCATTCCACACATGGGACTTCTAAATCATGATGGGGAAGAGTAAACACGATGACAGAAAATCCAGGGCACAAAGCATCCACTGCTGGATGTACCCCCAACGGTACATTTGCAGGGGTGTATCCTGCAAAAATCATCCTGCTCAGGGAAGGGTAGGGAGTTTCTCAGGGTCACATTTTAGGGTAGCACTTGTCTCACTTCCAAGCCCAGAGATACGCCTGCACACGCTCAAGTGCCTGGAAACTGAAACAAGCAAAACTTCCCAGGCACTAACTAAGCACATTGGAAAATCCTAGTCAGTGAAAGAACCCTCTAAGTAGACTGCCTGGGCCTCAATGTTCACATACTGTAAAATGGCAGTGTAACTCATCTTTTGCTAGTTTAGTCCGAGAACTCAAGAGAAAAGGTACAACGCAGAGATCTGTTATGTCCTGGGGGCTTACTAAGTGCCAAGACTTCCTTTATCCTTGGTGACGGTGACGGGATGGGGGTTGGGGGTAGAGAGGCGAATGGTCGGTTGAGGCCCAGCCTTATTCTTGGCCTCACTAACTAGGGTCTCCCCGCGAAACAAACTTCTGGGACCTCAGATCACTTAGTAGGGTGCAGCCTACTCGGCCACTGGCTACCGGAACCGCGGTCAGGGCTTCCTCCCTCCCCTCCCCGCCCCCAGGTCTGGCCATCGCCGCCCCCACCGCGTAACCCGCAGCTGGTCAAGGCCCAGGATCACTCGCGCCCCCCTCCAAATCGGGGGTGCAGGAAAAGGAGGAGCGCGAGTCGACCTTTGCTGGCCACTTCCCGGGGCCAGGAGGGTTTGGAGCGGGGACGTATCCTAGAAAGAGTCCTCAGCCCGCCAGCTCCAGCCTAGAGGAAGGGAATCTGCGGAAGGGGGCGGGGAGGAGGAGTGGTCGGGCTGCAGCGGCCGGGATTTGCCTGGACTTGAAGACTCTCGTCAAGAGCTCAAACCCAAGATAACCTCGGGAAGGCTCCCTTCTCATTGGCCGGGAGTCCGAGGGAGCCTTGGAGGGCTCCACAACCCCGGAGGGAGGGGGGGTTAGCGGGGGAGGGGCGGAGAGAGCCGAGGCTGCCAGTTGATGCAACCCCTCTCCGGGTTTACGCGCTCCGCTCTCCCTCCCCGAGGAGCTCCCGGGGTTCAGAGACTTAGCTCCAGACAGCCCGAAGCTAGGACGCGGCTCGGCGTTCTCGGGAGGAGTGGCGTCGCTCAGCCCCGGCTTACCTCTCCGGCTCCCGAGCCGCCGCCCGGGGCGAACGGCAGGTAGCCCTGAAGCTCCGCACGGCACTCGGAGTCCGCCACGATCATGGTGTGCGCCAGGACCCAGCCGCCGCTCGCCGGCGACCCGTGCACCTGAGGGGGTTTTGGACGACGCTCGCAGGAAACCGGGGCTGGGGGCCGCTGGGGAGCTTCTGGGGCCCCGGGGTGTCTCTCGGGGTTCCAGAACGCTTCGGAAGCCCAGAATCCCGGGACGGCCGCGGCTGCGCCAGACGCTCCCTTCGTCGGGTTTCCGGAGCGTCCAGCGGCTACGGGATTGGCCACCGCGTGCAGGGGTTTTCACCACCCGGACTGCCTCGGAAGTCCGCAGTGGGCACGACTGCTCGCGGACCCGGCGCTCCTCAGCATCCCCGCCGCGGAACTGCCAGCGCTCGCCCGGCTCTGACACAAGCAGCGCTGCTCAGCCCGCTGCGGTCCCCGGGGGAGGGCGGGGACACAAAAGCCCAGAGCTACGGCCAATCAGATGCCTGTTTCCCGGGAAGGCGGGGGTGATACCGCCCTCTGGAGCCGACGGCTCGGCCAATCGGCACCCGGCAGGGCCCGAGAACTCTGGGAGCTGTAGTCAGCCTCCAACGAATGTTGCAAACTTTTGCAAAAGGATTTATTTAGTCACATATTTGGCAATCCCAGACAAGAGTGACAATCCGGAGAGTCACTGGAGCTGTCTGATGAAACGGGACTTCATCTCTGGGCTGGGCCAGAGAACCCGGTGTGAAATCCCTCGCAAGTACGTTCCTCAGCTTTTCAGTTTCTGGAGGGACTGGATCTGGTTAGATGGTGCCAGGTATAGAAATGAATGTCAGATCTTTGGACTTCCAAGGGCATAGGCCTGACTCCCTGGCCCTCAGGAGGACTCCACCTTAAAATGTACCAGACGCAGGGAGCCCACTTTCTTTGTGGAGTCTCTGGAAACGACATCATTCTTTGAAATACAACTTCCTATCAATTGCTGCAGTATCCCCACTTCTGCTCTGTCTTCCATCTTGCAATCTCTTCTTCCCTGGTCATCACCGATCTTCTAGAACTTTTGTGGCAAGGTATTCTACTGTATCGCAGCTCTCTGGCCACTCCTTTTAAGACTCCTCTTTCTCCTCCCATCCCTGGAACGTGGGTGTTCCCCTAGTTTCTGTTTTTATACCTCCTCTCTTCAGACATACTCTCCCTGATCTCATCCATTTCCTGGCCTTCAACTCTCCATTTGGGAGTAAGTTTTTTCCCAACAGCACCTCTAAGCTGAATTCATTTTCTCCTGTCCCTTTGCCAACAAAGCCTCTTCCTTCACAGTTCTTTCCTCAGGTCTCCGTTTTTGTTTCAATTCTGAAGTCTTTGGTTACTCTGTATGCAGAATCCTTAGGTGAGCAAGGATGGACCAGATGATCTCCAAGGTGCCCTCTAAGATTTTCTGAGTCTAGGCTTATGATTCCAAAGACAACCCTCTGACTTGGGTCGCCCGTCTCCAGTCTCTAAGGAAAAGGAAACTAATCTCACCTTCTATTATGATTCCAAGGCACTTGGGCTTGATTATAACACTTGCCACACTCTACCTTGTGTTGTAATTTTCTCTGCTCCTGTCTTATCTGACCCTTTTGCTTATAAGCTTCTTGAAGGCATGGGCCATATCTTGACATCTGTCCTCTGCCACCTAGTACAATATCTTGCAAACTATATGACCTTGGTGACTGACTTTTCCTCTCAATGGAGTTCCACTCCAATTCAAAGCCACCTTTTATTTTTTATTCAGTAATGTCAACGTCCAGATCAAAAAACTTTGCTATTATTTCATTGGCTACAGAATAAAAATTAATCCCCTAGATTGACAGTCAAAATATGCTTCAACTTACTTTTCCACTCTTATTACTGGACATAACCATGTTACTTACTTGGCCTTTGTATCTTCTAGTAGTTCTGTCTGCAGATCTCTGCCCCTGAAATCATATCCAGTATTCAATGCCTTCATTTGTGTTTGTGACCCTAATGAGGGTTTCAAAATCCTTCCTACAGAAAGTGCTGCTTCTTCAGCTGAAAGTAATCGCTCCCACCCCTCAATATATTGTTTTTATCTCTTTATATCCACAGTCTTCAAATTTGATGAAGGCTTGCTATCATAACCGTGTATTTTGCACCTTCCCTTCAACAACAGAATGTTATTGACCACATTTGCAAAGTGAGGAAATCAACTCAGAAAGGTAAAATTTCATGTCAAAATCATACAGTATACTCTTTGACTTCACCAGGCTATGTTAGAGCTCCTTTAAGCAGGAACTGTGTCCCCCACTAGCATGTAGTATATCCTCAGTAAATATTTTTTAATGAATGTGACTTACAATCCTCTGTATAGTAACCCTTTCGAATCTTGAAGATAGTGACTAAATCATTCCCAAGGCTTCAGTACACAGTTAATGATCTTGTGAAAAGGAAAAGCAAGAAATAATATTTTGTGATCCAATCTCCAAGAAAGAAGAGCTCAGAAGAGGGTTTAGATAGTACCATTTACAATAGTCCAGGATATATGTTATCTCATGTAATTCTCCCATAGCCTGTGTAGGCATTATGCCTCCTCTTGACAGATGAGGAAAATGAGACTCAAGAGGTGTTTTGACCAAGGTCAGCCAGTTTAGTAATATGTAAGTAAGAATTCAATCCCAGACAGGAATAACTCCAAAGCATAAAGTCTACTACACCACTGATGAAAGATGGACCTGAATATATATAAAGCAGGTTGGCACAAGGAATTGATGTGTAAAGCAGAATTCCAACATATTAATTGGGAGTGAGAAACATAATTGTCAAGTGGCCTATAAGTGATGGGCCAGCACACTCTCTTTATGGGAGTACCTCCATGAAAAGCCAAGTTATCACCTGGGGTGGCTGAAATCTGAGCAAAAGGAACCAGTAAAAATGTGAATCATTGTACCTGTTCCACTCAGAGCAAACCTACTAGTCAGAGATATGGCTTCTTCCCTTTCTCTTTCATTCATTTCATTCAATAAATATTTATTGACCACCTAGTGAGTACCAGGTACTGTGCTGGGCTTCTGCAATAAAGTGGTGAAACAGCTTCCAGCCTAGAGGGGTACGACCTGGTAACACTGGGAGGGCTTATCTCTCCCCTCCCCCGAACCTGTTATTTTTGGTTCAGTTCTTTCCTGTTGCCATACTCCCCTGGCTCTTGCATCAGCTATGTTGAGGACACTGATTGGCCAAAGCTTTTTTTTTTTTTTAATTCTTCAATCACATTCCAGTCCTGAAGATATAGCTAGCTTGGGCAGATTGAATTTGAAATGTTTTTGAGGTTTCTTCAGCCTCAGACCTTTTCACAGACTTTTAACCCTTGTGGGATTCTCCTCTGTTTTATATTCAGCCAACCTGAATTAATCTTCTGATCCCAAATTCTGGCAACACTTACCCATTTTGACCTTGTGTTCCACCATACCAGGGGCTGCGATCACCCCCAGAAATAACTTTATGAGTTCTTATTGTTCCATACTCACCCACCCTCACTTTAGAAAACAACTCCTGCCTCGGAGCTTTTAGGAAAGATGCCCAAGGCCAACAGGTTTGATAAAGTCAGAGGACTCATCCTCCGTGGCTCTTTCATTCATACATGTAATTACTGTATTCATCAAGCAAGTGTTGTGCTAGGTGCTGAGGGAGGTCCTTCGGATCACCAAGGTAAGACCAAAATTGAAATTGTCCCCCGACATTGTGAATAGGGTGCAGGACCACCACAGATTCTCTGAAGCAGAGCCAACTATCCTCTAGGACCCTCGCCATC
This sequence comes from Galemys pyrenaicus, assembly GCA_019455555.1. Lineage (NCBI taxonomy): Eukaryota > Metazoa > Chordata > Mammalia > Eulipotyphla > Talpidae > Galemys > Galemys pyrenaicus. Next base: position 7,673,267 of record JAGFMF010012145.1, on the reverse strand, counting down.
AGGCAACTAGGGAGCCAGTTTGTAGTTGTGTGACTCAAAATGAATCTTTTCAGCTCTTCGTATTTGTTTCCTCATCTGCAAAACAAAGGAATTGAAAATACAATAGTTCTAACCCTTCAGAATCACTGTGGACAGGACTGGTGTTGGGCGATACATATAATTGTTTCCTCGACTGCATTCTGTATCGAGGACAGAAAACTTAAGGTCTGAAAAACCTCATTCTCCCTCTTAATAAATAAAATACAAAAAAGCTGGGTACTTTCGGATGCTTTGCTAAGAATTCCAGTTGGGTTTTGTCAGCTGAGTGAGCCCTTAGCACCCCCTGCAGGCAGAACCCCTGCAGCTCAAAACGAACTAGTAGAAAAGGTAGATTGAAGGCTGCCCCAAAGCGTTTTGTTTTTAGCGCTGTGGAATATGACCGCCTTCTGGTCCTGAAAAGAGGTCAGGCAACAGAGCGAGATCGCGTGGTTACCTAGAGGATTCCTCCTGCAACAACCGGGTTGCAGGATTCCGGCAGGGGCCAGTCTCCCAAAGGACTTCTCAGCTTGAATGTTCCTACTTGAATCCACTCCTTCATTACAGGCAGAAAGTCTGCGTTTCAAAGAGAAGTCATTTTTGAAGGTCCCGCAGAAAGTTGGTCACAGAGCAGAGACTAGAACCTGGGGCTCCATTCCCAATCCGATCCAGGTAAGGCTCCTGAGAGACTGCCCCAGATGCCCTACAGTCAGCTCTCCCTACTCCAGTCTTCTCTCCTTCATGCAGCCCTCTCCTCTCCTCATCTGGAGGCCCAATTTGTCCCATTTTCAACCATTTAGAGGCCTATCCTGGGAGCACGGACTCCCCCCCCCCCCTTTGCAAGTCATCTCTCTGAATTTCTTTCCTGTGTGTAAAATAAAAGCTTTACCTACAGGGATTATTGAGGGTGAGAGAGAGCTAATACATACAAATCCCTTAACAAGGCTTGATGCAGATTACGTATTCAATAATTTATTATTTATATTGTTACTATTCTTAAAGTATCTTACTGTAACTGACAGATAGTGGGGATTCAAGAAAGACGGTTATCACCATTAGTAGTTAAAAGTTTGGAACACAGGGTCTGGCATTCAGCGGGAGCTGAATAGATGGAAGATGGTGAGTACTGCTGCTTTTTGACCCAAGCGCGCCCGGTACTTTTGCAGTTCCAACGTCTACCCTGCAGTGCTCGCTTCTTCTTGCTCAGCAACAGGCTCCTCTTACGTAAACGGCGGGCACCAATGGGCAGGGGGGTGGGCGTGGTTTATCTAGCAGCCAATAGCAGCCCGCAGCGGCGCGCAGGCTGCGCCCAGGCGGGTTTCCAGGGGAGTTAAGGGAGCTGAACCCCAGGCTATTTTCTGGGCAGGGGGTGGGTGTCTCCAAATTCTCCCGGTTCTGCCTATCAACTCGACTGTGATTGGTGCGGCAACGGGGACCCGCCTGCCTCCAGCACCCCGCCTCCGCGTGGGGCGGGGTGGGGAGGTGTTCGAGATCACTAATCTGCTTTCCATTTCTTTTTGCCCTCTTTTCCTATCCTGCTTTTTAATGAACACTGTTTTAAGTTTGTTTTTTCCTTCCAAATTACAATTGGCATATTTATTTCACAGAACTTGGAAAATACAGAAAATCATAAAAGTAAAAAAAAAGAACCCGAAATGATATCTACCCCCTTTGTAGTTTTTAAAATGTTTTTCTGGTCAAAACTGGTATTACTGGTTTTCGTTGTTGTGTGGTTGTAAAAGCATAAAACTGAAAGCGATCAGAATGCCCATCGACGGGGACTGGCTCAAGTCATAAACAGTTTCGTCCACACAATGAAACGGGCTGTTGCTCTGCGGGTTGTAAGCGCCTGTGTGAAATGAAAAGGTATGCAGGATGATAGGTTAAAACAACAAGTTACACAATTACACTTACAGATTGAGCTCACAGTGATGGACGTGGTTACAAAGAGGTAACAAAAATCTGGAAAGATAATGCGGTCTGCCACGAACTGTTAGCATCGGATCCCTCTGGGGTTGGAGGCTATAGAGAAATACCAAACTCTTTGTACGTTTCCCTAGCAGTTGTTTACAAGTCCAAGCTGTATTACATTTGTAACTTTAAAAAGACCATTTTAAAGAGATGAGGAGGTAGGGGAAAGGGGGAGCATAATCTTTCAAAATCCTAATCTCATCACCAAGAGAACCAATATTAACATGTTGATTTTATGCCTTGCATATTTTAATTTATAATATAGTCTATGTTACTATTATACACTCCTATTTTTAAATTACACTTATGTTTATCATAGATAAATAATGTGTACTCTTTCCCCACTTAATACATCTTGATATTTTCATAACATTAAGTATACCTTAAACATAATTTTTAGTGGTTGCATAATTTGTTGGAAACTTAGGGTTGTCTTTTTTTTTAAGATTTATTTATTTATACATACAAGAACTGGGGTACAGGCCAGAGTCCAGGTCTGTGAGAGGATTCACCAGAGACAGAGTGGGAGCAGAACAGGCAGACCTACCGAAACACAGTGCTGAGGGGAGCAGAAGGCGAAACTAGAGCGGTCTGCTGTGCCATGTGGGTCAGCTCTCCCTGGCCAGGGATGGAACTCATGCTTCAGTGGCTGCCATAGTATCATAGTATTGTGATTTAACCCCTTGTGCCACCAGGAAGGCCCAACTTAGGGGTTTCTTTCCCATTTTTCACTATTCTACATCAAGATGAGATAAAAGTCTTACATTAAAAAATTGCATTGGGGCCTCCCTGGTGGCACAGTGGGTTAAGCAGCACACTGTGAAACAAACCGCAGCCACTGCAGCACAAGTTCGATCCCTGCTGCCGGCCAGGGAGGGGACCCACATGGTGCAGCAGACCTCTCCTGCTGTGCCCGCTGCTCCCCTCAGCAGTGTACTTCAGTTGATCTGTCTGTTCTGCTCCCTGCTCTCTGTGGTGAACCCTCTCACCTCCCCACACCTCTGGCCTGTACCCCAGTGCTTATATGCATAAATAAATAAATCTTAAAAATAAATAAATAAAAAATTGCATTATAGGGGCCTCCCTGGTGGCTCAGTGGCTTAAGCTACACACTATAAAGCAAAACCACAGCCACTGCAGCACGAGTTAGATCCCTGCCTCCAACCAGAGAGGGAACCCACATGGCGAGACAGACCTTTCCTGCCTAACCTGCTGCTGCCCTCGGCACTGTGTTTCAGTCAGTCTGCCTATTCTGTTCACTGCTCTGTCTCTGGTGAATCCTCTCACCACCACCCCACATCTCTGGCCTGCACCCCAGTTCTTGTATGCATAAATAAATAAATCTTAAAAAAAAAAAAGTAGATTATTGCTTAAAATTGCCACTAGGGGGCCTCCCCTGGTGGCGCAGTGGGTTAAGCAGCGCATTATGAAGCAGGCCGCAGCCACTGCAGCACGAGTTCGATCCCTGCTGCCTGCCAGGGAGGGGGACCCACATGGTGTGGCAGACCTCTCCTGCCTTGCCCGCTGCTCCCCTC
>JAGFMF010012145.1:7635149-7647790 GCA_019455555.1 Galemys pyrenaicus | reverse complement strand
CCCCTCCCTGGCCGGCAGCAGGGATCGAACTCGTGCTGCAGTGGCTGCAGTTTGCTTCGTAGTGCGTTGCTTAACCCACTGCGCCACCAGGGAGGCCCCGAAATAGTTACTTTTAACTATTTTTACATGCTACCTGTTTTAAGACTTTTTTTTATGCATACAGGAACTGGTGTAGGCCAGAGGTGTGGCTGGGAGAAGGAGTGAGAGGATTCACTAGACAGAATGGGGAGCAGAATAGGAGGTTCCACTGAAATACACTGCTGAGGGGAGCAGCGGGCGAGACGTGTTGTGCATGTGGGTCAGCTCCCTGGCCAGGGAGCAAACTCAGGCTGCAGTGACTGGCGATAGCTACATAGTGCTGAGACTTAACTCCTTGTGCCATCAGGGAGGCCCTTGGAGTAATTTTTCAAGAATTTTTTTTTTGTTTTGAAACTAAAATTTACCAAAAGGTTCAAGTAATATAAAACTCTCTTTGAGTTGTTTGACTAAGTTGTCAATATGACAAGCCATTGCTCGGAAATGCTTAGGTGTGCTTTTCCTACAAACATTCTACTACCAAACTACAATGTAACCATCAAAATCTGGAAATAATGCTGATACCTTGATATTATATACTCCTCAGATCCCACTCATATTTACTGATTATCTCAGTAATACCCTTTATAGCAAAAGGATCCAGTCCATAATCTCTCCTTTTAAATTTAGTTCTCATTTCTCTTTAGTCTCCTTTCTGGAAAGGTTCCTTAATTCTGTGACCTTGACACTTCTGAAGATTACAGGCCAGTTATTTTGTAGCATTATCTCTCCATTTGACCTTCTTCATGTTTGATTCAGTTTTAGCAGTGTTGGTATCAGTGAATGATGCTGCAGTTCTCTTTGCAACTTATAAAGTGGTATATGATTTTGATTTATCCCACAAACTTGATCATTTAAAGAGGTGCCTGCTACGTTTCCTCAAGAAGTTCCTTTTTTTCTCCTCCTGTAATTAATAAGTGTTTCATTGGGAGGTAATGAGACTGTAAATACCCTGTCTGGGGGTTTCCTACTTTATTCCATGGATTTTCTTTCAGCGTTATTTATTTTGATATTCAAATTGTCCCAGTTTTGTTTAGTAGATTACTTCTCAAGCTAGCTCCTGTCTTTCTGATAATTTTCTGTTATTCTTTGATTTGTAGGCACTCTTACACTTTTCCTGGCCCAGCCTGCCTGAAATTAACCATTTTACCTAAGAGTCTTGGTTCCTTCTCATGAACAGTGGTGTTGGAAGTTAAGATTTGGGTGCTGGGTGGCTGTCCTCATTGTTGATGGGATGTCACTATTCCCAGACCCTGTTGATAGAGGGGACTAAAGAGAGTGTGTGTACACACAACACATTTACATCCAATTTTAACCCAGCACCTCAGTGTTAATTCTAGTTTATTTTTCTTCCCCATGTTTAAAGTCCTGTTCTCTGATAGTGAGGAATCTGACTCTCCCTATCTTTAATATACATTTTACTTAATTGACCCTTCTGTATGTGGCTGATCTCTCATTGCCATTCCTTCCCTCACATGAAATGCTCCTCATTTCACTTCACTGAGACAATACCAGGCTGCCTCACTGTTCAAAAGCCCTTCTCCCTTCATCTGGGCTTTAAAATCCTATGCAAGATCATCCTTTGTTGTGGGTTCCTCAACCACCTTTGACGCCCTGCACCTGCCCTTCATGCCCTAGGAACTCTCTTCATCCCTCTTAGATGCCAGCATCGCTTTCACCAAGCAGGTGCTGTTTATTCTGCTCTGGCTTTGTCAAGCTACCTTCCTACAGGAATATGCTCTTCTACTTAGTTGGGCTCTAACTCCACTCCAGGTCACTTCCCTCCATGCAGGTCTCTTCAGTGTGCTCAGGCTGCAGCTTCCTGTGCCAGGTTGTCTTTCCACCCTGCTCGGACTTTGATGTCTTTTGTTGGGCTTCCCTCTTACATTGGATGCCTCCTACATGGGCACCTACTCCATGTATGTGGGCTTCCTCACCCCAAGTTACGCCACCTTTTTTTGGAGATGTCCTTGCTTTGGGTCCTGTGTCCTTTGCCAAGCTACTGTCTCTTGTGGACCCTTACATTTCCCTGCTTGGTCTCAAACATGCATGAACTACTACAAGGAAGGTGTCTTCCTTATCCCTTTTGGGCTCTGACACCGGGACTGGCTTACCCTCCCATACATGTATCCTCACCTGGCTTAGGTTCTAATGCCTTATACCAGGCTGCCTCTCCATGGTGTTCCTCAACCCATTTTGTGCCCTTCTGAGTGGATACTCTACTCTTTGGGCTCCAGTGCCCTGTACCTGACCACAACTCTCCCTGTGGTCACTGTCTTCTTTGTTCCAGTGGACTCTGACACTGCTCTGGTTAGCTGGAATAACTGTCTATTTTTTTTTTAAGATGTATTTATTTATGCATACAAGAGCTGGGGTACAAGGCAGGGTTGCAGGAGGTGAGTAGAATCACCAGACAGAGTGGGGGGCAGAACAGGCAAACTGACTGAAACACACTGCTGAGGGGAGCAGCGGGCAAGGCAGGAGAGGTCTGCCTCACCATGTGGGTCCCCTCTCTGGCCGGCAGCAGGGTTTAAACTCGTGCTGCAGTGGCTGCGGTTTGCTTCGTAGTGCATTGCTTAACCCACTGCGCCACCAGGGAGGGCCCAGTAACTGTCTACTTTGCCTAACCTCATTTCATGTATTTGTATCACATTGCTCAAAAAGGGAAAGGGAAGATGAAACATTTAAAGAATACTTTTGATAAGATTTTGGGGAGGGTGGGGGAATTTATTTGTTTGAGAGATAATAAAGAATTTGATGGTATAGTTTATTTTTTAAAGGTTTATTTATTCATACAAGAACTGGTGTACAGGCCAGAGGTGTGCAGGTTGAAAGATTCATCAGAGACAGGAACAGAACAGATGGATAGACTGAAATGCACTGCTGAGGGGAGCAGTGGGTGAGATAGGAGAGGTTTACTGTGCCATGTGGGCCCTCTCCCTGCCTGGGGGGTCAAACTTGTGTTGCAGTAGCTGTAGACAGCTTCACAGTGCTGTGACTTAACCCCTTGCACCAATGGTATATTCTTTTATTTAGCCATATTTTTTTCAACTGAACATAGTACCATGGAAAGGGGACACATGACCATATAATTTATCCAGTTGTTTGCTAAGGTTATTAGTGTTTCTTGTGGCAATTTGACTGGCTAGGTGTGATAGATTGTTGGGATCAGTATGAAGGCCAGGATTTTAATAACCTATTAATTAGTGGGGTTCTGAGTGTAGAACTCTCTTGTGCCTTTAGTTCCTTTCCTGACTATAATACATAGTACATTAGAACTTTTGTCTTTTCTATTTTATGCAAATATTCTAGTTACTTCATAGGGGTGGTGTCATTCATATAAAGTTGCTTTTGACTGAACTAGGTGATTAAGGAAACTTCTCAGTGAAAAACTTCTGTTTTTCATGCAGCAACTACTGAGACATCTAAATGAATCAGGTTTTTCTGCAGAGTTAAACAGACCGGTCTTTTTCTACTAAGAAGTAATGCAGTAATAACTGTCCTCTGAGATAAATTAAAATGTGAGTAGTCTTTCTATACACCCTTTTACTAGGTAGCAGGTAGAAAAGGGAGAAATTAGATTGAGAATCTGAGGGGGTCTTATTGTAGGATCCTCACTCAGGGAGCCTTTTCTCCACCCTTTCTACAGCTCCCTGTTTGGACACAGTTCTAACTTTCAGTCTATATCTTAAGCATCCAGTGATTCCTCTTTTTTTAAATTTTATTTATGCATACAAGAGCCGGGGTACAGGCCAGAGTTGAGGGAGGGGAGAGGATTCACCAGAAACAGAGTGGGGAGCAGAAAAGGCAGATCCACTGAAGTACTCTGCTGAGGGGAGCAGCAGTCAAGACAGGAGAGGTCTGCTGTGCCATGTGGGTCCCTCCCTCACCAGGGATCGAGCTTGCGCTGCTGTGCCGAGGATGCTTCACAGTGCTGTGCTTAACTGGCTGCGCCACCAGGGAGGCCCCCGTAATTATTCTTAGATTAAGGGTGCTTTCCCCCTTCCTCCATAGCTTCCCCAAGCCTAAATGCCTGCTCATTCCTGCCCTTTTTGCATACCTTCTTTCAGTTTAGCTTTAAGGCCCAAGCAGGCAGCACCATAGACTTTGCTTTCCATTTATCTTACTCAGGACCTTGAAGTTATTTATTTCACAGCAGTCTGGAACTTGCATTTTGTTAACAGGTCAGTGAGCTCACATGTAACCTGAGACTGGATGCCTATTTCAAGCAGACGATCCTAAAGGAAACTACTATAGTTTGTATGAGTTCAGGAACTTATACAAATGCCAGAGTCAAACATTTTTGTTTCTGTGTGATTACTTAACAATTTGAGATCCAAGACTGAGGCCTTTTTGTTGTGGTATCCCCAAAGCCGGGGTCAAAAAAAGAATTCAGAAAAACCTTCCAAGAATCTGAACAGGACCTCAACTGGTGGCGCAAGGGGTTAAGTTGCAGCATTGTGAAGCTATCCGCAGCCACTGCAGCACAAGTTCAATCCCCAGCCAGGGAGCTGACCCACATGGTGCAGCAGACCTCTGCTCCTCCTCCCATCTCTGGTGAATCCTCTCAACCATATTTTATATCTAGAATTTGAGAATGGGTATGCTCTTGTTATAACCTTAGAATAGTATTGAATGCAGGGTCTCCCTGGTGGCGCAGTGGGTTAAGCAACGCACTACGAAGCAAACCACAGCCACTGCAGCATGAGTTCAATCCCTGCTGCCGGCCAGGGAGGGCACCCACATGGCGTAGCAGACCTCTCCTGCCTTGCCCGCTGCTTCCCTGAGCAGTGTGTGTCAGTCTGCCTGTTCTGTTCCTGGCTCTGCCTCTGGTGAATCCTCTCACCTCTCTGGAATCTGGCCTGTATGCATAAATAAATAAAATCTTTAAAAAAAAAAAAAAAGAATCGTCTTGAATGCAGTGGTGGTTCAGCTTCATCATCTATCAATACTTCTGCTGTAGATGGACAGTTGGAATGTTTTGAGAGCTTGCTATAAATATTGATGTTATTGGTTCAGGTATATCTAAGACCCTGTAAGCATCTGATTATCTTGACCGATTGATTACTTTTCAATGTTTATTTCTTTGTTAGGTATTTTTAATTTCAAGATTTCATTTTTCCCCTTTGCTCCTTTTAATAACAGATCCTCAGTTTTACTAACTTTGCATTTATTTCTAACCTCATCATCATTCTTTACCACAGTTTCTCAAATTTTAATGTGATTCAGATCCCCTAGAGAGCTTAACCTAATTCTGATTCAGTTGCACTGGAGCTTGCTTTTTTGAATTTTTGAGAAACCTTCCTACCTTCTACTGTTTCAGCACCTACCTTTGGCCTTGAATACTAATATGTAACAGGTGCTATATTGATTCCATGAACTGCACCATGACACCATCCTTTTAATTGTTTATCTTCTAATTCCTTTCCTTAAAAAAAAAGGTTTTCCCCTGCTTATTTATGGTTACATTTCTAGTATATAGCAATATGTGCATAAAACTACATGGTATAGCTACATAGTAACTGCTATGTAAATGTTTGAACAAATGCATGTGTTCATGGTGATAGGGTCAGAATCCTTAATAGCGACACTAAAGTACCCAGAGTGGAAAGGAATGATTATTTTTAAAACAATGGTACTCAAAAAATACAAATTTCTCCTGCCATTTGGTCATACCCACTACTGCTGATTTGGAATCAGACTTGCCTAGAGTGGGCGCTGAGCACTGCTTTCAGGTTTCCACAGTGTGATTCTGTGTTCACTCTGGGTTGAGAACTACTGGGTCGTGTAAATTGCCTCTATAGAGTGGCGCAGGTGGGCATTTCTGGATGAGATAAATACCAGGTGGCCAGGCTAGATATTTTTTTCTCTTTTGAGTTGCTATGCTTTCTTTACATCTACAAAGATTAAGTATATAGTGTGTTGGGAGGGTAATTAAAGAAAGGAGATATTTTCTTAAGACTGGAAACATGTTTCTGGCTGTAGGGTAAATTAATACTTTTCTGATGGAGTGAAAGCCACTATACTAATTGAGAGCCCTAAAACAGTATAGCTATTATTTTAGTATTGATTTGCTCATTTATATTTCTTGAACATATTTTAGAACTATGTCAGGCACTGGTCTAGTATGCTTATTACTGTTTTGATGCTTCATATGATATGTATACTTATTGGGCCCCTTTTAAATTTATATATTCTTTTAATCTCTTTTACAGTTTTGATTTTGATTCTTCTAGGTTCTTCAGATAGATCCTGAAGTGACAGATGAAGAAATAAAAAAGAGGTTTCGGCAGGTACAGTACTATTTCTCTGTAAATAAATGGAGTTTGAACCTTTTGAAATGTATTTAGGCACATGATTATCTTAGGATTTGCTAATGTGACTTTTGTGCCAAAACTAAATCTTTTATTTTTCAGGACTTTATAACTCTTGAAAAGAAAAACTTATTAACAGAACTTTAGTGTCATGGATTGTAATTACAATAGCCAACTTGTGAATAAAATGAATTTCTATCCCAATAGAATATTCTTCTCTTAATGGGAGAAGCATAGGTAGAATAGGACTTACATGGAGTCATACTTGCTAAATCCTCTGGCTTTCAGGATAGAATGTGTTAAATGATTCATAAAGAATTTTTATTTCTAAGACCCCACCCCTAAATAATTTCATTTTTTGCTAATTTAAATGAACACTTGAAAGATACCCTGCTTTAATATAAAGAGTGCTTTCTGAAAAGTTCTCTAAGAGAGACATCTTGCCTATGCTAATGTTTAATAAAGGCTATAAAGTTTTATAGTAGCCTTTGAAAAAAACCTTCCAGTTTTGACAGTTGAGTTACCCCTGCTCTTACTTTAATGAGTAATCACTCCCTTAATGGCTTTCTAGATTAGGTTTTCTTAGATTTTATATCTTTTTTTTTTAACTTTTTTCAACTTCTTTATCTCATCTATGTACTTTATATTTAATAGGGCCTTATCATTGTTGAATGTAATTCTCAGTTCCTGCATGATGGTTTAATATACCGTTATGCCTACTTCAGCAGTCATTGCCCCCACATTGCTGACTCACAATCATCTTCTGATCTACTAATAAGCCAAGATGTTTTTTTCTTTGTCTACTCAATTATCTCCCATTACATAACTTAATGGGTTATTTCCCGAGTTCTATTTTGCACTTTTGTATTAAACTTTTCCTTAAATTTTAAATTTCCTAATGCTGTGCACTAGACTTTTTAATTAAATAAGCAAGGGTTCAAATCCAATGTCAAAACAACTTTTTTTTATAGATTTATTTATTTATGCGTACACGAACTGGAGTATAGGCCAAAGGTGCAGGGGTGAGAGGATTCACCAGAGACAGAGTGAGGAGCAGAACAGGCAGATTGACTATGAAATACACTGCTGAGGGGAGACAGGAGAGGTCTGCTATGCCATGTGGGTCAGCTCCCTGGCTGGGGATCAAATTCATGCTGCAGTGGCTGGTGATAGCTTGCTAGTGCTGAGACTTAAACCCCCTATGACACCAGGGAGGACCCAAAAGACTTTTTTTAAAGATTTATTTATGCATACAAGAACTGGAATACAGGCTGAAGGTGGGGGTGGGTGGGGTGGTGAGAGGATCCACCAGAGACAGAGTGGGGAATAAAACAGGCAGATTAACTGGAACACACTTCTGAGGGGAGCAGCAGGTGAGGCAGGAGAGGTCTTCTGTGCCATGTGGGTCAGCTCCCTGACTGGTGGTAGGAATTGAGCTCGTGCTGCAGTGGCTGCGGTTTGCTTCATAGTGCGTCGCTTAAGCCATTGCGCCACCAGGGAGGCCCCCAAAAACAACTTTTTAATTAACTATATGAATAACTCTTTAGAGTTCTTATTTTGTCAGTATGGTCTAACAGTTAAAAGAATGGGTGCTGGAGCTTTATGACTTGTATCTTAATCTTTCCTGTACCTTTTGGAAAGCAACATGAACTTAGGCAAGTTACTTTCATCCTTTCTGTACCTGTTAATTTGTAGAATGCACATAATGATGGTGCCTACCCCATGGGGTTGCTGTAAATATTTAAATGAGAGAATACATGAGCCACTTAGAATAGTGGCTGTAGTTATGTTTTAGGCAGTATGCTAAGTTCTTAACATTATGTCACTTAATTTTTACAACAATTAGCTGTAAGTACTTAATATTGTAAGGGAAAGGTTAAATGAATTGCTCAAGATCACACAGCTAGTAGGTGGTTGAAACTGGAATTAGAATCCAAGATTCTGGCTCTAGTAGTGCTGCATTTACCATTAACATTAGATTGTGCAACCCAGTTCCTGTGTTCCAACTAGTTGGTTTTTGTCTGTTAGTGCGTTGTATGCATAAATAAATACATCTTTAAAAAAGTTTATTTATGCATACAACAACTGGAGTGCAGACCAGAGAGGTGTGGGGAGGGGGATAAGAGGATCCACCAGAGACACAGTGGGGAACAGAACAGGCAGACCAACTGAAATACACTGCTGAGGGGAGTATTGGGGAGACAGTAGAGGTCTGCTGTACCATGTGGGTCCCCTCCCTGGCAGGGGGTCAAACTCAAGTCGTAGTGGCTGGCGATATCTTGATAGCACTGTGTCTTTAACCACTGTGCCACCAGGTAGGGCCCCCCAAAATCTTACTAGTTTTTTTAAATTTATTTGTTTTGTGTATACAAAACTGGGGTGTTGAGAGGTGCGGGGGTTGAGAGGATTTGCCAGAGAGAGTGGGGAGCAGAATAGGCAGATTGACTGAAATACACTGCTGAGGGGAGCAGCGGGCGAGGCAGGAGAGGTTTGCTGTGCCATGTGGGTCCCCTCCCTGGCCAGGAATTGAATTCTTACTGCTGTGGCTGCAGATGCTTCACAGTGTGGCTTTCAACCCACTGCACAACCAGGAAGGCCCCCCCCTCCAAATCTTATTTTTAAAAGGAAGAATAAAGCAGTGAACACTGATACATACTTACCATCTATATATAGCAGTTGTTTCACTAGTTATATATTTTTGGTTGAAATAAAGTAAAATTAAAGACTTTACAACATGATACTTTAACCCAAAATCCTTTAACATGTGTTCCCCCATTCCAAATCAAAAAGGACCTTTTCTTGCATAACTGCTTTTCACAGCTAATAAAATTAACACTTTTCTTAATATCATCTGATACCTATTCAGTAGTGTTTAAACAAAGTTCAGATGCCACAGACTGATTTATAAGGCCTTAGGGTGGAAAGTAGACCTTAGTATTTTTCATAAAGTTAGAGCACAGGGCCTTCCTGGTGGCACAGCGGGTTGAGCACTGCACTGTGAAGCATCCACAGCACAGCAGCACAAATTCGATCCCCAGCCAGGGAGGGGACCCCCATGGCACAGCAGACCTCTCCTGCCTCGCCTGCTGCTCCCTCAGCAGTGTATTTCAGTTGATTTGCCTGTTCTGCTCCCTATTCTGTCTCTGGTGGATCCTTTCACCTCCTGTGACTCTGGTCTGTACCCCAGCTCTTGTATGAACAAATAAATAAATCTTTAAAAAAAAAAAAAAAGCACAGCCAGAACTGAGAGCCATTGCTTTATATCAAAAGTTCCTTTAGATGAAAGATGGTGTTCTATCATAGCTGTTTTATCTTCCTTACTGCTCAGTCATCTACCATAATAAAGGAGTATTACAGAAACTTGGTGCTTCTCAGTCGTCCCCAAACCCAAATTTCACAGCAGTGCTAGGCTTATATTTGTTCTCAACTTTTGATTTAAAGCTCTAAATGTTTCCCAGTTTGTGCATTGAGCTTTTGCATGCTTCAGATTTATTAAAGACTACTTTGGGTATTTTTGATGGTTATCAAATTTTTCAAAAATGCATTAAAAAAAATTCTAACTGAGTCTTTTTTGCCGTACTGCCTCATGCTTTTGGTTGTAATGAGACCAAGTGCAGGTGAAAAGTTACTGATCCTCATACTGACAAACCTAACTTTTCTCTTCCTATAGTTATCCATATTGGTGCATCCTGACAAAAATCAAGATGATGCTGACAGAGCACAAAAAGCTTTTGAAGGTATTTGTAAATTCACCTGCTCTGAATAATACATTATCAGTACTAGGGACTGACTCTTCTTTGTCCTGGATCAAGAAAAGATTGTTATATTTTTATCTTCTGGTCATGAAATTGTGATTGTCAGTAGAGCAGTTGTCATTCTAAAGCAAAATACTGCTGTATAATAAATAGACCTTAATTTTGCTTTGTTAGAACTTTAATTGCTAACAAAGACTGCTATTGTATAGGGTCATTTTTTTAAATAAAAATAATTGGAAGTATTTATCATTGAATTAAATCTAGATATGGTGTATTTAGCCTTGAGTATATATTTACTTTTTTTCCAAGGCTTAGGAGGAAAGTCATTGTTTACAGTTGTATCTTTTTAAATTAGTTTGACAACAGTAAATAATAAGTTTAACAAAGTAGGGAATGCTTTTAGATGGCACGAGTCCATTTACACTGCCTGAGTATAGTTCAGACTTTCAGAGGGTGTTTGCAGAAACAGTTAATTTCAATGTTTTGCATTAGCTGTGGACAAAGCTTACAAGTTGCTACTGGATCAGGAACAAAAGAAGAGGGCCCTGGATGTAATTCAGGCAGGAAAAGAATACGTGGAACACACTGTAAGTATTTATAGTGCTGCTGTGTTTACAGGAAGTATTAGCACCTTGTAGGAGGGTAAATGTTAGTATAACAATGCCCACTGGCATAACTTGTGACTGCTTCGATGCTCACCATTGGCTGTGGTGGACATGAATAGAAAAATTTGTACTTAGATCTACAGCAGAGTGTAGTTCACTTGTAGAGCTCAGAATGAGGAATGGCTAGGATGCTGCTCCTACTTTTTTCCTCAGTGGTCCCATGTTGTTAATATAAGTATGTACTGCTTATTTAAAAAAATTTTAGTCATATCCCCTTTCCTGCCTTTCTCAAGCCCATGTTTCAACCCTTTCAGGGAGATAAGAATAGGAATCAAGGATCAAGTATCACAAAGGCTGTTTCACTTTCCCACTCTCAGAACGGGGTAGTGGGCAACATGTGACTGAGATAAATTCAGTTCTACCTGGGGGTTTTGGGGGGCCACTATCTAAATCTCCTGGGTGATAGGAAATGTTAAGAAGTCTTACTTTAGATAAGAAAGGTCTTTAATATTTTACTTGCTGGGACAAGATCCTTGAGACCATTTGTAAGAGATATTTCATTTGGGAGTGAATATAGATATGACCTTTTTCTTTGAAGAACTTCAGAATTTGAAATAACTGTATAACCAGTAGTAATACTGGTATTTCTGTAATGAGGAAATTAATAAAAAGAGGAGACAGTCAGTCGTAATTATGCCCTACTGATCATATGTTGGGATTGACTCCTGGAGGCCAAATTTTGGTAGAGATCAGAAAGTTTCTGATAATGTTCCTTAAATTGTGGTACTCTTCCTTTAGTTTGTGAAGGCGCTGTCTGAAGGCTTTCTAACCACAAGGTGGCAGTAGGGCCTTCTGAGTGTGGAAGGCGCTGGATTTTTTTTTGGCTAGGGTAATGGAACTGATCTCTTATCTAGTAGAGATAGTGGGTACATCTAATTCTGTGAGTGGGTACATCTAATTTTTTTGAATCTCCATGGTCGTCAAAGTGATAAAAACATCAGTGTCATATGAAAATTGTTGGTTTTTGCCACTTTCACAGTGAAAATTATCAACAGTGTAGTTGTAGAAGTGCCAGAAAGCAATTACACTTAATGCCACAAATTCTGTAGTTGCTTCTCAAACTTGGCAAGTGCATTTTCTTCGCTGTAAACACATAGCTATGAAAAGATAAGTGTGATCCATTTAACATACCAAAGACTTTGGATCTGGTGAGTTGGGAACAACTTTTCTCTGGTCCTCATTCATCCTTGGATTTTAGGTGAGCTTAGAGAAAGGACCCCTGATTCCTAGTATTCCTTGACAGTGGTGCTGTTTTGGAGGGGTGGAGAGGGCTCATTTAAAATTTTTTTTTTTAGCATGAATTTTGTGCTGTATCTATAGAAAAGGGCACATGTCATATGTGTGCAGATCAGTGGATATTCTCAAAGTCTTAGCTCATTTTTTGATGGGATAAATTCTTTCTAGGTGAAAGAGCGAAAAAAGCAATTAAAGAAGGAAGGAAAACCTACAAGTGTGGAGGAGGATGATCCTGAGCTGGTGAGTTAAATATGTTCAGAACCACCTTATCTCATGTGGTTCACTTAACTGATTGGTGAGTTAAAGGGAAGTCTGAAGAATGATGCACACATCTTATATAAACATTCTGTTTTAACTGAAAACATTTAAATATACAGTTGCAGACATGCACACCTCCCCTACCCCCTTTTGTATTCATCCTTTTTGATGTAGCTGTGGCCTTTTCTTTGTGCATGTGCAGATTGGAATTTGCATTTGGCTATATTTTAATAAAACATGAACAGGGCCTCCCCTGGTGGCGCAGTGGGTTAAGCAACGCACTACGAAGCAAATCGCAGCCACTGCAGCACGAGTTCGATCCCTGCTGCCGGCCAGGG
>JAGFMF010012145.1:7612836-7635099 GCA_019455555.1 Galemys pyrenaicus | reverse complement strand
CCCGCTCTCTGTGGTGAATCCTCTCACCCCCCTACACCTCTGGCCTGTACCCCAGTGCTTGTATGCATAAATAAATAAATCTTTGAAAAAAAAAAAAAAAAACATGAACACAAGCGTTACTCATAGTTTCTACTTCTAATTTCTTTTGAGGTACATTGAAAACTTAGGTATTTGTAAAATAAAAAAGCAAACTTTTAGATATCTGTAATTCTGTTTTTAGTCTTCTCCAAATGTCTTACTAATACTTAATTGAGCAGCCCCTACTTTCAGAGTCATGTCTATTGAATCTTTTATAAACATTCAGCTTAGTTTAAAAGAAACTATAAACATTTATTTTTACAATGACATCTATCAATTTCTATAATACTTAAATTGGTAAGTACAGAAGCAGTTGCACCTGGCATAGACAGCTTTGGGAACAACCACAGCTCTTGGTGAAGAGCTGTTTGCCCGCAAGCACTCACCATATTCAGATAGTAATTGATAGAAAAATGGAGAGCGCTTGTTAACCCAGCATGCTATGTAGTGGAACTGAGATTAGAATCTATTTCAATATTTGTGTCTGGTTTCCTCACTAACCTGAAACATTTAAAATAATCTTAATCTTGGCTTAGTTTAGTGAGTATCTAATTTGTCCATGTACTTACTTTTAAGGATTTATGGAAAAGGCTGTCTTGCTACAGAAACTTCCTTGCCACTTCTTGTTTCAGTGGTTTTGCTGATAGCAACTTGTCCTGTCTTCTGTGTGCTTAACACTGCTTGCAAGCTGTTTTCTAGTCTTTTCTAGTAGGTACCTGTTTTGGATTTATTCTGTGGCAGTATTTTGGTATCTATTTAATTATTCTCTAGCATTTTCTGAAGACCCTCCTAACAGATATTCCTTGGTTCTTCTCTAAGTTGTTAAGACCCCTGATTTTTTTAGTTCTCTTTTACCTTTCCTAATTATAGAGGATCGCATGCTAATGATAGGAAATTTGGAAGCAGGAAAATACAAAAAATTCAAAATCCCTAGTAATGGTCCATCAGGATAGTGACATTTCTAAAAACAGTGAAATACTCATTACAGCCTCCCTCACTCTTTCGGTGTTTGTCTTTATTGGGGACTGGGTTTTGTCAGCATTTATCAGTGTCTGGCAGATAACAGTATGAAAGAAATGACAGACTTTGCAGTGTCTCTGATTTTAGGGTATAGGCTCTATGAAATCTGTATGGTAGATTATTTTTTATTATTCTTGTATATGTAAAATATTTTTTGGGGGGCATTTTAAAGATAGAGTTCTGTTTTCTATCCAATATTGTGTTACCTTTTTTGGTCAGTGTATTAGTTAGAATAAATTCAGCTGAGACAAAATAATGAAGTCTTCAGCAAGAAAGTAATTTGTTTTCTGTGCCACAGTCTTTGGGAAGAGAATTACTGGTGTGGCAGCCCTGGACCACGTGTCATCCGAGCACACAGACTTTTCGTGGCCTTGCTGCAAGGGTGTTACCCTGTCCTCACAGTCCAGGACATGTCATCCCCTCTCCCAAGGGCCAGGCCGCAGGTTAGAGGAAGAAGGCCAAAGGGAATACGCCTGCTGCTTCTACGATTTCCCAGGAAGTTGCTACATCACTTTTCATCATATCCCATTGACTAAAACTTAAGTTACATGATCTCATCTCACTTCGAGGAAGACTGGGAAATACAGACTTTTAAGTTTGGGACCATGTGCCGGAAGGGACTATAGATGGAAAGAGAACAGATGCTGGGAAACCATGAGGGGTCAAGTACTAGCTCTGCCGCAGTCAAGCAGCCCCCCAAGACTGGTCTGTTTGAGAGCAGCTTCATACTTTAGTTCCTAGTTCAGTGCCTTGCACAGTTACTATGTAATATTTGTGAAAAGAAGGAAAGTTATTCTTTGAAGTTTTTTTTAGAGGAAAGGGCCCTCCAAAATCTCAAATTGTTGTGTAAAGGGGCAGAATATTTTCCTTATTGGTGCTTTTTATGAGAATGAGGTTCCTATGTATTATGAGCATTGTGAAAGTAGAAAGATTTCATAGGCAGGTACTTATCTCACGAGAGTGAGTTAGTCTTACAGAGGTTTTCCCTGAAGAAATTTTTTTCTGTTACTGGGTCCTCGTCTGCTTATATCTTAGGTTCCATCTAAAAGTACTTAATTTGAGTTGTTGGTAAAATGTGTACTTTTATTTTCTTTTGTTTTTAATTTTCTTATAGTTCAAACAAGCAGTATATAAACAGACCATGAAATTGTTTGCTGAGCTGGAAATTAAAAGGAAAGAGAGAGAAGCCAAAGAGATGCATGAAAGGTATATATGAGTGTATCATGTAAGCTATATCTAAATACCTAGATTAACCAAAATTGGGTCTTGGGGATTTTGCTAATAAAGGAACTACACAGAATGTTATTTAAGAGACTGTCTAAAATAGTTAACTGCAACAGCCAAACTTTTGAATCACCAGGGCAAGACATTCTGACTCAGGAATATATTGAATAGACCTGTGCTCAGGGAGTGTATAATCAAGAATGTGTGTGGTTTCTTCCTGATTTCTGGGAGTAAAAAGGGTTATTGAGGCCAAAGCCTTTTGTGTGACTAGTAGCTACAGCTTTGGTGAATATGTAGTATGTACATGCAGCCACTTATAGAATGTTTATCTCCTTTTCATTTATCAGCACTTTTGAACTTAATTGAGTTTATCCTTGATTGGTATTTAGCAGTGACTATTTTTCACTGGTTGAAGTTACATAAAATGTCCTTGTTTGGGACAGGTTTTTGTCCAGAGATCTTGAATAAGAACCTCTGGCATTATATATAAAGATCATTTTGCTGAAGTAAGGTGGCCAGCGTTCTCAAGGAACCTTTGTCACAGCCTGAGCCCAGTACCTCTGATTAGTGTTGACTGAGCTTTGATGAGCGTATTCAGAGTTGCGGGTGTTTACGTCTTGCCCACAGTCCTGCTCAGTCATACTGCGTGTTTTAGAATCAGGCATTCACGACAGTGCTTTGAGCTCTTTTCAGACAGCCATCTTTGTAGAACCCCAGGGGACTGATTTACTGTGTATGTTTGCTTCTATGGAGCGATCCGTTAATTTTTATGGTTAATACAATCTCCAAGTATCATACAAATACTATGATCTGGTTTTCCTTCTAGGAAGCGACAAAGGGAAGAAGAGATTGAAGCTCAAGAAAAAGCTAAGCGAGAAAGGGAGTGGCAGAAAAACTTTGAGGTAAATTTCAAGGTGGCCATGGCTTTTTATTCCAGAGTAAGAAAACTTCTCAGCATAGAAACTTGGTTCCTGTTGCAGTCTCAGGACTGACAGAAGCAGACAGGGAAATGGGATATGCGGGGAAGAGTGGGAACTTTGGGGAACGAGTCCCGGTTCAGCTACCTATTAGTTCTGTAGCATTGGCAGGGGCAGTGAGGATCCCTGAACGGATTTTTAAAGATTATAGTAGGTACAGCTGCCAGGTGGGCTCAAGAAAAACGGCTTGTACATTTAATTTAGGAGGTAGACGTGGACTAGTGTACTATTCAGAGTTCTGTTGGTAAGACCCAAGATTCTTGTGACTTGGCGTCCAGCCTGCTGAGAGACCTTTGACTTGAACTTTGACACCTAGTTATATTCTTCAGATCCTTAGCCAGTTTCGTAAGTTGAGCAACATTTGGTCTTTTCCGTAAGGTTAAATGTCAGGGTAGGGGTTGGTAACCAGCGTTGACTTTATCTCTGGCCCTTTACACATGTGAAAAGAGAAGTGAGGGCTTGACAAGGATGGAAAGATCCCGGTGGCATTCTCAGCACAGCTATGTAGGCCTTCTCTGAACATCCATCCAAGTTTTGGGGGGCAGAACAGAAGGAGTGGCTATACTGCTGGCTATACATCCAGTTTTGAGAAAAGGGTTTAACCTCTCTGTCTCGGTGGCATCGTTCCTGAAGTGCCCACGACCCAGCGTACTGCAGGCAGCTTTTGTGAGGTTAACAGTAACGTGCTAAATGTCTAGATCAGAGGCCCCCAGCAAATGGCTTCACTGTTGTGAGCATTCCTCATTCCAGCCTGAGCTTCTTCTGACTTCTCGGGGTGGTACGACACTTGCCTGGACCCATGGAAATGGGAGAAAAGCTCTGTTCTGCTCTGCTCTCAGATTGCTCCAGGGGGTAGGGCTGAGCTGGGCTGGACTGGGTGACCGGTGGATGCAGGGCAGGATTCAGGTCCTTTCTTTCCTTAATTTGTTTTCTCACCTCAAGTCTTTTTCTTTCATGCTTAGGAAAGTCGAGATGGTCGTGTAGACAGCTGGCGAAACTTCCAAGCCAATACAAAGGGGAAGAAAGAGAAGAAAAATCGGACCTTCCTAAGACCACCTAAAGTAAAAATGGAGCAGCGTGAGTGACCGCAGCCACTGGACTTCCCCCCAATTGTCTTCCCTCCTGCTTTGAAGGACTCATTCTTTCCTCCCATCTCCACCCCAACATAGAGTAGTATTTGCTTTTTAGTTAATTTTGTTTTCAATACAATTTAATATTGATCAGAGAAATTCTTTTGTACATTGAAATGAGGGCTTGGTTTAAAAAGAAACCTTCCCCTGCTCCCTGCCCCAATACCAGCCAGGATTGGAAGGTGACACCATGGGTGCTGCCTTCTCTCCCCACAGCCTGTAACTTAATGTTTTGTACTTCACGGAATTGTGATGGTTAGACACTTCGTGTATAGTTTGTGGAAATCATTCTGTTAAACATATTGCTTAACACGGTATTGCCATGACTTCAGAGTCAAGCTGGGCCACCTTCAGAAGCCCCTTTGTTCAGTTGCTTGCTTCTGGGTGTGGCTTCCTTCAAAACTCCAGATCAGACAGGGAAGGCAGTGGGCACACATGGCAGCGCCTGGACGCCCTGATGGCCCATGGTGTTTGGCTTGTGCTCTCCCGTCTGACTGACCAGTCTGCGTGGCATGAGGCCCCGAGCCACCCAAACCTGTTCACTTTCCAAAGAGCGAGCTGTCCTTCATCGAGTAGTACTTTGTCCTTCCCAGCCTGTCTGCATTTGTTAGTGGTAATTGTATGTGTAATAAAACTTTTATACTCTAACCCTTGCTGTACTCTTCCTTAGGTAATGCTGCGTGGGGTGGGTCTCTTGCCTGACTTGGCCAATCCTGAACCGCTTTGGAGCTAGATAGACATGCCTCCCTCCTGCTTGTTTGTTGAAAGATGACACCTCAGTTGGAAAGATAGGAGAAACTGAGTGACTTGAAACTAGACTTTCCACAGTGACTTATAGATGAATTAGAGGCACAGTATCGCAAAGGCACAGGGTCTTACAGTACCAAGGGTAGTGCAACTCTGATTTGCTTCTCTTTGTGAGAGGACAGAAGCTTGTGTGTCTCACTGTTCTCCCAAGTGCCATTGAGCAGTCTAAACCACTGATGAATTAGCAGCGTGGGTCGGTGGGAGGGTGGTTACGGCTCTATGTAAAACTGAACCAAGACACAGGCAGAACAAGTCACTGCAGTGATCCATGTTCTTCGGAAAGGGAACCTGTGCTGGGCGGGGAGCAGCAGCTCTCTTCCACAGGGCAGAAGTGTCACTCCCTCAGTTCAGCATGTACATGTACACCCCCCTTCCTCAAAGGGTAAGTGGAGGTCACAGTTCAAATGTCTTTGCAAGTAAGGGCCAGGCCCAGTGTTTGCCAACTCAAGGCAGCTGTGCCAGCCGTCAACTATGGAGTGCTCATTCATTCACTAAGTATGCTGATTAAGGAATAAAATGGTGAGCACCCTGGGGTGCCTGCTGCCTGCCCGAAGCCTGCTGCTTGGCAGGTGGAGGAGGCATAGGTGCAAAGATAGCACCGGCCCAATGTCCCTGCTGTTCTGAAATGGGGCCCTTAATCCTGTCCTTAGTAGCCAGGGAACATTTCCTGGAGGACCTAACTTTGTAGGAATCCAGGAGTGATGCATGAGTTAGTAATGGTTTTGGCTGCAAGGGAAAACTAGCATAAATGAATGGGGACTCCCCTGTTCATGTTAGAAATCTGGTGGCAGGCAGTTTCAGGGATTGCTCATGGATCATCGCCCTACCCACCACCCCATCCTTTGTCATACATACCTGGACCAGAAGTGGGGTGAGGTGAGATCAAGAAAGTCATAAAGTTATATTGTGAAATTGGGGTTACCTAACCACAATATCCTGTTTCCCAGATGGGACCAATGCTTCCCACTTCCTTTCTGGCATATTTCAGCCACAGACCCACTTGGAAGATCAACTGTGATCCCGGCCTACTCCTCTCTGCTCATAGCAGTCTTTCCCGTGATGACCTGGCCAGGGAGGGGGGTGTGCGTTGGGTGCTGATTTAGGCAGTATTAGTCAAGACGCCTCCAGAGAGGGGCTGTGGCTGTGGCAGCTTCTCCAGCTCCTTCGTCCACAAATAGGTTAAGGGGTTCCTGGGCAGGAAAAGCCTGCTGGAGTAGCAGTGGGGCCAGCAAATGAAAGGCTGGAAGAGCCACTTCACTCCTATTCCTGTGACTTGCCTTGAAGAATGGAGCAGAGAGCTACCACCCACATTTCCCAGCTACTGCCTGGGGAACTCCTGGTGGGCAGAGGTGAAGTGGAAGAAAACAGACAGGTAAAGTTAGAATCCTGGCATCTGGGCCAGTGATTTCAACTGTGACCCTTAGGATTGCTCATATGTAATGTGGGAAGTGGACCTTTAAATCATGAATCATTGTCTTTGGCACTCTGGTCACCCTGAACCCCAGGCCTTCTCAATCCCACCCCCATGGTCATGGCCATTTGTGGCCTCTTGGGCTAGCCACAGGCCGGCTCTATTTTTTTTAAAGATTTGTTTATTTGTGCATGCAAGAACTGGGGTATAGGCCAGAGGTGCAGGGGGTGAGATGACCCACCAGAGACAGAATGAGGAGCAGAATAGGTGGATTGACTGAAGTACGCTGCTTAGGGGAGCAGTGAGGAAGGGGAGCAGCAGAGGTCAGCTGCGCCATGTGGGTCAGCTCCCTGGTGAACTCGTGCTGCAGTGGCTGCGGATAGCTTCCCAGTGCTGTGACTTAGCCCCTTGTGCCACCAGGCCCCTGCCCCCTCTTCTATTCCCTTGCTTCCTGGGGCCTCACTGGATGTGGGAGTAAGTGTCCAGGAGACTGCAGATGTGTCTGGGTCTGCACCGAGGGTAGATCCTCAGAGAAGTGAGATTTTCCCCTCTATTCCCTTCCCCCTCTTCTTCTATCCCTGACCTTACACATCTGGTGCATCTGTCCTCTTGTTGGAGGTCATCATCATTGGAGTCAGGAATTGTGGGTATGTCTGAACTCTCAGGCATTGAGAGATGAGCATAGAAGGGGCTTGGAGTCTTTTTACCGAGTGCCTGTTCTGCCACTCACTGGCTTTGTAATCCCTGCAAGTCACTGCCGCTCTCTGGGCTTTAGCTGCTTTTGTGAGATGAGGGTAAACATGCCTCTTCCACGGAAGCTGTAGAAAGGAGAAGCCTCACAAATAGAGACAACAGGCCCATGTTTGGCCTCAGACAAACTGGACTTTGAAACTTTTCTGAGCCTCATCTTCCTCATCTCAAATGTGTTGCTCTTGGGTTAAATAGATGGAAACCAGGTCCCCCGCATGGCAGGGTGCACTGTGGGTACACCTTGCCCTCCTCCAGCGAGGCGTTCTCTATTCTGATGAATTGGGTAAAAGAGCAGGGAATTAAGAACACCTGGAAAACTTGCTGAGAAGGCATTCCCTGGTCTTCCTGAAGATTCTGTTTCAGGATTCAGGATAGGATGTGGGTATGTGAACTGACCAGGTGGCTATGGGAACAGACCATTGGCTCTTTAACAAGCTCCCAAGTTAACTCAGTCCCTGGGCCACCTACTTCGGAATTACCTGCATGCTTGTTAAAAAGTCTTTTCCTGGGCCCCACCACCAGCTCTGCTGGGTCAGAATCTTCTGAAGTGGAATCTGAGAAAGGACTTTTTAAAAAACCTTTGTTGTTAACAAGTGCTCTGAGTCTGATGTGAAGAAAAGATCTGATCCCAGTAATGTGACCCTAGGAGGCTGGGTAAGTGAATGTGCTCTCCATTTATTGAGCGCCTGTTATGGGCTGGGCAGGGCCTAGAGGGATTATGTGTTGTTGTCACCCTGTCAAGAAACAGGCTCAGAAGGAGGGCTCAAGTTGACCAGAGGATGTGGTCAAAACTGGTCTGGTATGTTCTGGAGTTGATGTTTGAGTGTCCACTATTCATGGCTTGATTTGCTTTCCTAGGGCCAGACTCCTCTGTTTATTGCTAAGCCTGATCAGGTATCTTGGTGAGGTGTGGGTGGGGTCAGAAGTGGAGATAAGGAGTAACTGGGGTGAAGTCCTAGGCCTTTAATAGAACTATGGCCTGTGCCTTAGCCAGATAAGGAACTCCTCAAAGGATTTGTCTTCTCCCTCAGCATAGGGGCTCATGAAAGCAGGAATGGCTTCCTCCCCTCTTCAGATGGGGTGGCTTCAGAAGGCAGAATTTTCCCTTTCCTAAGAGAGTGGGCATCCCTGAAGACAGGGCCATCCTCTCTGCTGGGGCACTATGGGCTATGTAACACCCATTAGACTGTGGCCATTTCTGGGTAGAATTGGCTGTGTGTCTGCTCAAACAAGGGTGTCTTCAGAAGGCAGCTTTGGGTATTTTCCGTCAGTTTGGGGCTTCCTGGATTGGGGCTCTGTGCCCATTAAAAGCTGGGTTCCTCAGGACAGGTTGTTACTGTTAGGGGGAAAGACCCTTCTGAATGGATTATACAAATAGGTTATGGACTTCGACCCCCATTCCAGAACTACAAGATCCAAGGACTACAAATCCCATAAGGTCATTATTGAAGAGCGGATCACTGGGACCTGAGGGTGGAGTTGAGCAGCCAGGCTGAATATAAAATCAGACACTTGGGCCTTGGGGGGTCCTTTTTCCTTGGGAGTCAGCTCTCAGAGCACCGTTGGGTTCCAGCTCCAAGGAACTGGTAGGATATTTACAAATCTGTATCCCTCTCTTCCCCTTGTGTTATTCACTACGCTATTTCTCCTTCCCTTGTAAATACAACCCTTTATTAACCTTTGCTGTGTGTGCCTGCATTTGGGGCATTATAAGTGCCGTTCGAGCGCGCGGGTGAGGACCCAGTCAGGCAAACCCATTTTATATTAGGGTTGCCCTGTAACATTACCACCACATTTTCCCTCTCATCCCACCCTTGACCCCCTCCCCACAGGAATGAGGACTCCTGAGGACAGGGCTGGGAGCTTCCTCAGGTCAGAACCCACCTTCCCCTCAGACATGGACTCAGTTCCTTCCTTCTCTGCCAGTACAGGTTCAGCTCTTCCTCCCAGAGGGACTCTACGTCCAATGGAAACAGCCCCGTGTTGACCGGGCTGATGCTAGAGATTCCTGGCTGGATGTGGGTATTCTGGTGAGCTGGGGGTTGGAGCTCCACCCAAGGAACTGACTTTTTGGACTTATGCCCTAGCTACCCAGTTGAGCCAGCAGTCTTAAAGTCTCCCTTCTAATCTTTATCCTGTTGCTGCTGAGCAGGGATTGGAGGGTACAGTAAAATGAGTCACACACCTGGGTCTGGGCCTGTCTTCTACATCCTCATTCCCTACCCCACTTCCTGAGTTCACTGAGAAGCTGTCCAGGAAACTTGCTGTCCAAGGCACTCATCTTCCCCTCAGCCTCTTTTTCACCTTCTAGACTCCTGCCCCCGCTGCTTCTCAGGTAAGAGGCTGTTGTCCTGGGTGAGAGGGTCAGGTGTGGCTATTTTGTCTAGCTCCCCTGCAGAATCCTTGGGGCTGGTCAAGCTCTGGAATGATCCCAGAGTTGGGTTATTTCTGACCTCCCTCCCGTCAGCACCCCCACAGGGACACGCATGCCTTCATTACTCACAGAAACAGCACGTGCCCTTCCACTCTTCACAGACACTTTCACACAATCACAGCAGATGTTAGCATTCCCTCACCCCACCCTCCATACAGAACACATCCTCATCAGCCACAGCCGCAGTCCATCTCCACCTCTGCCCCCCATGGAGGCACTTCATTTACAAACGCACAACATACAACATCCACCAATATAACCCATGACCTCTCCACATACAGTACATGACTTATCACATCCCCGCCTTAGGCGTGTCCTTGCCCAGAGGGTGAAACACATCCTTACAGACATAGAGCAGGTGCACAGCACCGACAGACCAGCACAGGAGCCCACTCCGGACACCCAAGCCCAGGCATCTCACTCCCTGCAGGCAACCTCCTCTACACAGACACACTGACAGACCCATGCACCCACTGTACACACCTCAGGAACTCCCCTCACCTCCAACAGATGCCTAAAATTCTTGAGTATTACTGCCCAATCACAGTGGAGGTGGGGGTCCAGCTAGACACACTGCCATCTTTTCCTCCTTCCCTTTTGGGTCCTCCCCCTCGGTTGGGGCAGTGGGGAGGCGATCCAGGGGGCCTGCCCGTATCATGGAGCTTGTGAGGAACTCCTAAACTGCTTCCTATGGCCCTGGGACTGAGCACAAGCTGGTGATAGTAAGACTAGGTAGTATTTATCACAGGCCAGCAGTGGGCCAGGCATTGTACTCCACGTGGTAGCTTCTCGAAGCTGTTACTATTATCTGCATTTTAAAGCTCTGTTTTAATAAAGGTTCAGAGAGATTAAGAAATCTACCCAATATGCCACAGCCAAGGGGCAGCAGTAGCAGTTAGACATAGGTAAGTCTGAGCCCAGAACTCACCTCATTTTTGTTTTTATTTTTTAATTAAATATTTATTTATGCATACAAGAGCTGGGGTACAGGCCAGAGGTGTGGGAGTGAGAGGATTCATTAGAGACAGAGCGGGGAGCAGAACAGGCAGACCTACTGAAACGCACTGCTGAGGGGAGCAGTGGGCGAGGCAGGAGAGGTCTGCTTTGCCATGAGGGTCAGCTCCCTGGTGGCAGTGCTGCAGTGGCTGCGGTTGCTTCATAGTGCGGTGCTTAACCCCTTGCACCACCGGGAGTCCCCTACTTTATTTTTTAAAGGAGGGAACAAATTAGTAAGTTAAAATTTCAATAGATACAAGTGAACACACAGTGAAAAGACTTCCTGCTACTCTGTTGACTAGAAACCAGTTTTGTTCTGTGGAGTAGGCTGCCTGTTGGAGACCACTCTCGTAACCACTGCTAAACTCACCATATGGAGCATTCTAGCCAGAGGCATTCCAGGAGGGTTTCCAGACTCCATGCCCTTCCCATGCCCTTCCCTGCCCCAGGCCTGGGTGAGGATCAGGAGCCCTGGGACTCCTCCCAACTTAAGTGCAAGTCTTCCTCCTGCCCTGGGGCTTTCTTGGGGCCCACTGCATGACAAGATAACCCCCTTTTTTTTTTTAAGATTTATTTACTTATGCATACAAGCACTGGGGTAGGGGGGGTGAGAGGATTCACCACAGAGAGCAGGGAGCAGAACAGGCAGATCAACAGAAGCACACTGCTGAGGGGAGCAGCGGGCGAGGCAGGAGAGGTCTGCTGCGCCAAGTGGGTCCCCTCCCTGGCCAGCAGCAGGGATCGAACTTGTACTGCAGTGGCTACAGTTTGCTTCATAGTGTGTTGCTTAACCCACTGCGCCACCAGGGAGGCCCCCAAGATAACCCCTTTTTCAAGCTGGGGCAAGGGAGCAGTTCTCACTTTGCTAAGAGGGCCTTAGACTGGCCAGAGAAGGGAAAGGGTGAAGAAGAGGAGAGAGGAGCACAAAGACTGGCCTCGGGGAGATTGGTGGTACCACCTGCACTTACACCCAGAATCTGAGGCTGGGGGTGGGGGCGTGGGTGTGTGTGTGCCCAGCTGATAAGTGGCTCAGTTGGTATTCGAACTCCCAAGCTTAAAGGAGCATGAAGAGAGAAAGAGAGAGAGAGAATCTGAGGTATGGATGGTGAGGACAAAGAAAAGATCAGACATCCAGACATCATATTTTGAGATCCCAGAGAGGGTCTCAGCAGGAATCTGCTGCTAAGCGACTCTTGGGCTCGCAGGGGCCTCTGTTTTCTAGTAATCCCCCTCCTCACAAGACTCCATTTCATTCATTTGCTCTGCCTGCCCAGTACCATCTTGACTGCGTTACTGTCACTGTATAGTAAATCTTGATGAATAGGCTTGTTTTCTCTCCTCTTCTACATTATCTCGGCTAACCTCAGGCTTGTGATCTATCTGTTCTACCGATATCTATGCTCTGCCAAACTAAATGGAATATTACGGATATAGCACGGGTCTCCTGTGTCCCCTCGCTAACCCTGCCTCCCTCTGTCTCCCAAGAGGCAGTGGTGCCCTGACCTTGACGTTAGATTCCGTCACATGTGTTGTGTCCTCTGACTGTTTTCAAAAACAGTGTCATGCTATATTTAACCTCTGCCATTTGCTTTTTCAGTTTAGCATTATGTGTATTATCTATGTTATGACATGTAGTTGTTCATTTTAACATATGGATATGGATCATGTTATAGAAACATACAAATGTATATTTCCTTATATGCAAGAAAATGTTAACATTTCTGGTATGTGCCCAGGAAGGAGGTGTACATTTCCAGTATCATGAAGAAATCAGTTCCCAGAATGATCGGGCCATATATACTCTCTATATAGCACTGAGAATTTTCCACACCCTTTCCAATACTTGGAATTGGCAGACTTTTTTCAGATCTGGTAGTTGACTAACTTGAACTCTTCATTTCCCAAAACAGTGATTATATTTTTATGTTGTAGTCACGTAGTCTTTTTTCCTGTGAATTGCCTGTCCCTTTTAGGGTACATTCTTCTATTGAACTTGGCTGTTATTGATTTGTCAGAATTGACATTATATCGTGCCTGAAAATTCTTTAATGGGTGTGTCGCAGACAATTTTAGGTCTGTGACTTTGTCTCATTCCTTTATTATTATGTCTTTTGATTGTATACAGGTTTAAACTTTATGTGGTCACGTTTACCCAACTTTTCTTTATTTGTAATATCTATGTCTTAAGGAAAGTTTCCCTACCCTTAGATCAGAAGAATATTCCCTATCTTATTCCAAAATCTTTTTTTTAAAAAAGATTTATTTATTTACGCATACAAGAGCTGGGTACAGGCCAGAGTCGCAGGAAGTGAGAGGATTCACCAGACAGAGCGGGGAGCAGAACAGGCAGACTGACTGACACACCCTGCCAAGGGCAGCAGTGGGCGAGGCAGGAGAGGTCTGCTGTGCCATGTGGGTCCCCTCCCTGGCCAGTGGCAGGGATCGAACTCGTGCTGCAGTGGTTGCAGTTTGCTTCATAGTGTGTTGCTTAACCCGCTGCGCCACCAGGGAGGCCCATATTATTCCAAAATCTTTTATATTTTGTTTTTCATAGTAAGGTCTTCATGCCAGATAGAATTTAATTCTGGATATGATGTGAAGTTCGCATCTAATTTTATTATTTTTCCTTAGTGGATAGCCAGTGACTTGCACCAATATCTACTGTTCTCTCTCTCTCTTTTTTTTAAGATTTATTTATTTATGCATACAAGAGCTGGAGAATAGGTCAGAGTCATGGTAAGTGAGAGGATTCACCAGAGACAGAGTGGGGAGCAGAACAGGCAGATCAACGGAAGTTCACTGCTGAGGGTAGCGATGGGAGAGACAGGAGAGATCTGCTATGCCATGTGGGTTAACTCCATGGCTGATGATCCAACTCAGGCTACAGTGGCTGGCTTTAGCTTAATAGTGCTTCACCCTGTGCCACCAGGGAGGCCCAGAGTGACGTACTTACTCCCAGTTTGCAGATTACAAAACTAATGCTTGAAGAGATCAATTGGGACCTCCCTGGTGGCACAAGGTATTAAGTCGCAGCACCATCAAGCTGTTGCCAGCCCCTGCAGCACAAGTTCAACACCTCACTCTGTTCCCTGCCAGGGAGCTGACCCACGTGGCACAGCAGACCTTTCCTGTCTCACCCGCTGCTCCTCAGCAGTGTATTGCAGTAGATTTGCCTGTTCTGCTCCCCACTCTGTCTCTGGTGAATCCTCTCATCTCCCGCAGCTCTGGCCTATACCCCAGTTCTTATATGCATAAATAAATAAATCTTTACAAAAAAAAAGAGCGAGATGGGCTTCATTGGTGGTGCAGCAGGTTGAGTGCCACACTGTGAAGTATCGGAGGCACAGTAGCGTGAGTTCAATCCCTGGCCAAGGTGCACATGGTGCGGCAGACCTCTCGCCTGCTGCTCCCCTCAGCAGTGTATTTCAGTCAATCTGCCTGTTCTGCTCCCTACTCTGTCTCTGGTGAATCCTTTCACCTTCCATGACTCTGGCCTGTGCCCCAACTCTTGTATGCATAAATAAATAAATCTTAAAAAAATAAAAGAGAGATAAACTGGCTTTTCTAAGTTCACATATAGAATATGTGGCAGTTAAGGTTTGAATTCAAATCCCTTTGACTCTAAAACTCATATTCTTTTCCTAGTGGTGACTTTCCACATTATCTTCAATGTATAGGTGAGAAAAGAGCTGCTTATAGAAACGTGAGGGACAGATTAAGAAGACAGAAAGGAGTTGACAAAACATTTAGAACAGTTGTACAGGACTCCGTTAAGCCTTAGGGTATCTGGGTCCTTGTTCCAGTTCTGCCCTGTCAGGAGTGTTACCTTGGATGAGTCACTTCCTCTCTCTAACCTCACTCATCAATTAGTAGCTTTATCTCGGACTGCCTGCAACTGCCAGGCAGTGTTCAGCTGATGGGACATGGTAAGAAACATACCCCTGCTCTCAAAAATCCATAATTTAATTTTGGAGACAGATAATGAGCAAAGTAAATAAGTCAAATGCATCATGTGTTCGTGTGATTAGTGCTGTGGAGCAAAGTAAAGCAGGGTAGGTGGCTGCATCCACCAGGGTTTTCAGGAAAGGCCTCTCTGAGAAAGTGGCATTTGAGGAAGGCTGAACCAGGGGTGTCTGTGGAGGGTGTGAGGTGCAGGCGGTACAGGGTCTGAGGTGGGCACATGCCTGGTGTTTTGAGGAAGGATAACAGTAAGGCCAGTGCAACTAGAGAAGGGGAAGTAAACAGGTGTCAGGGTGGAAGCGGAGAGACAGTGAGGGGACAACACCCAGGTGAGGGGGTGGTAGCTTGGGCCAGGACATAGCAGTAGAGATGGTCAAAGGTGTCAGAACTGGCTCTCTCTCTCTCTCTTTCTCAGGAATTTGTGATGATTATTAGGTTGTGGATTTGATGAAATAATTTTCTTGCTCATTTTCATTGTTTTTATCAGTGACATGAATTTTGCGTGGCAAATATTATTCTTTTTCTTCTCAGCTTTCCCCCTTCAGTTCCACACTTGTGTTTTCTAATTTTTATCACTTCACAATTTGGAATCATTTTCAAGTATTAGAACATAATGTAATGAAAAAAAAAAGATAAATGCTACAGGAAATGTAAATACTAAAAAACATCTACTGGGGGAAAATATATAAACCTATTTGAAGTCTCAAAAGGTCTCTAACGGAGAAAAGGATAGCTGAGCCTCCAAAGCCCCTGACAGGACAGACCCCCATGCTGGGATTTGAGAAGGGTGTGTGGTACATGTTTGTGCATGTCTGTGTGTGACGTGTGGGTGAACAGGCACCAGGAGGAAGTGGGTCTGGGCAGATGTGAGTGACGGTGACAACTTGGGTGTCTGAGCGTGTGAGTGTGCAGGGGAATGCAGGGGTGGTTTTGAGTAGGGATCTTTGCACGGTAGTGTGTATTGAGTGCACCTGAGTGTGCAAGGTTACACGTGTAGGTGGTTGAATGCATCTGCTGGTGGGTGATTGGGGTGCAGTCAGGGTGGGGGAGGAGCAGTTCTTTCTAGTTTTCAGGGCTGAGGCACATGTTAAAGACCGCTGGTCCCTTGAGACGGTGCCGTTTCTGTCCAGGAGGAGGGCAGCAGTGGGTCAGGAGGAGCAGGCTGGCGCAGGTTGCCGGTGGAGCTGAGGCTGGGCTGCCCTTGCGTCTATCTTGGGAATCAGGAGCGCCTGCTTTGCACCTGCCTCGCTGTGCCCTGCTGTTTCCTTCTTGGTGTAGCAGGCGTGAGGGACTTGCTCAGATATCAGCAGATCTCACAACAGTGCCTGGCCCCTGGGGTGCTCAGTAAGTGTCCACTGGATGAATCAGTGAGTGTAAATGGACTGAACTGGAAACCAGGAAGCTCTGGCCCGCCTTCCTTATGTACACACAGAGCCTCCAGCTGTCTGTCTGCCTGTCTCTCTCTCTCTCACACACACATAAACACATTTGCAAATTCATGTTTTCATTCCTTGAGCTGCCCACAACTTTTTACCCTCACTGACTCCCACTAAATCCACTAATTCACATGCTGCTGAGTTTCTGCTCAGGGTTTTAAGTCACTGCTTCCTCCGCAGCCCCGCACTTTGCCATCCCCAGGGGTGCGTGGTGCTTCTTGCTCTCTGGGGAGGCCCAGCCCATCATGCCAGCACTGGTCCTCTGCCCCCCTCCTCCCCATCCCTGTCATGGTCTAACAGCCCCTCCCTCCTCCTCCTCTCCCTCTCCCACACTCTCACACCAAGACATACAAGCACATGTAGGCACGTGCACACACACGCTTTCTGACTCATCTTTTTCTTTTAATTTCCTTGGCCTTTGTCCTCTGTCGGCTCAGTCCTCTCAGACTCCTCTATTTATAGCTGTCTGTCTTTATCTGTGCGCCCCTGTCCCTCCAGCTCACCCTCTGGTCTTTCTCATTATTTTCCCCCTGACTCTTTCCCTCTTGTAGTCTGTTTTCTGGGTCATTCATTTCTGCTCTTTCTCCCTCACTTCAGCTGCCTCAAACTCCACCCTCCTCCTTGCTCTCTGAGAAATCCCCAAACAGAGCTAAGTGGGGGTTCCTGTAGTTGTGGAAGCCCTAGGGTCACGGCATTTCCTTCAAGGGGTGACTTGGCAGCAGCGGCTCTATTTCCTCACTTCTGCAATTTCCAGACAGCACAGTCAGGTCTGCAGACAGAGATACTCCACGCAAGTTGCAGCTCTCGCCCGGTACTGGTAAGGGGCACCCATGCTGGCAGGCTCTGGGGGGGACTATGAAAATGTTCTAGGTGAGCAGGTTGATGACCCTAGTCTGCACTCAGGCAGAGGGGTGGTTTCGTTATTAAGGGACTGTGTGGGCATCTTTCTTAGGCCTAGCGCCTCAACTTTCCTAGGGAGTCCAGCTCCCCTCTTCGGTTCTCTGAGGCCAAGACAGTGCTGAAGTGACCTCAGAGACCTGGGGAGGTGGGGGAGTGAGGGTGATGGGCTCCCTAGATCTCGGGGGCCCTGAATGCCATCTTCTTTGTGACTGTGGCCAAGTTGTATCCACTGCCTGTGTCTCAAGTCTCCTAAATTGTCAAATGAAGATAAAGTCCTTACAGGGCTAGATTCTCCCAGGGATGATGAGGATAACCAGGTTATTGGTATAAAGGACCTGGCCGCAGCTGATTCTCTCCACCCCCCCAACATGCCAGGTGATGAGAGGAGGCACTGGCTGGTAGTCAAGCCCTTCACGGCAGGGGGTCCAGATGTGAGCCTGGTGACCTGGTGACTCACTGCTGCCAGGACTCACCTGTGATGAAGCCAGTGTTCCTTCCCCAAGCCTCAGGGAGCTCTGATTTAGCTCTGTCTAAATATACAGCTGTGTTCCAGGTTCTTGGAGGGGGAGAGAGCATGTGTGAGTGTGTGTGTGTGTGTGTGTGTTTGGGGCTAGGGCTGGGGTGTTAGAGAAGCAAAAGTAAGACCCATCCCTGCCTTTAGATATGACAACCCAACTAAGAAAAGACACCAGCTCTGAAGGTGAATAGCCCTAGGCCTGAGACATGCATGCTAGTCTCCATCCCTTTCCCCACTACCCTCCCTCCTCTCCTTTCTTGCCTTCCCTTTACACTCTTCCCTTTCTCCTCTCTCTTTCCCTTCCCCTTTCTTTCCTCCCCTCCCCTCCCCTTCTCTCCTTCTCTCCCTACTCTCCCTTTCCCTTCCCTCTTGTTCTCTCTCTGTACTCAAGGTTTTGGGTTTTGCATTTAGTTAAAAGATGGGATCTTAGAACCTCACTGTCCTCCTTTGC
Source organism: Galemys pyrenaicus (assembly GCA_019455555.1). Lineage (NCBI taxonomy): Eukaryota > Metazoa > Chordata > Mammalia > Eulipotyphla > Talpidae > Galemys > Galemys pyrenaicus. Next base: position 7,617,008 of record JAGFMF010012145.1, on the reverse strand, counting down.
AGGTTGGGATTTAAAGTACCAAGCTTGTGAGTTGTGGGGAGAAGTAAGAGCTGGGAGGGTGGTGCTTTGTTTATTGCAAGATGCTGTTCCAATAGGATCAGAGCGTGTCTACCAATACTGACTCTGCCTTAAAGAAGAGTTTGTTTGGCCCATCCTTTTAGCCCTACCCTGAGCAGTCTGGTGGGTGGAATAATCTAGACTGTGAACTGAGTAGATAAGAGATAAAGCACTGGAGGAGAGTAGATGGTGGGCCTGACATCTGGTCCCTGCTCTGTCTCTGTTGTCACCTTGTATGAATCCTTTTACGTCTCTGGGCCTCAGTGTCCCCATGAAGGTTTGGGTAAGGAATTTGACTACAACATTACTGGCAAATATGCCTCTGGGACTTACTTGTCACTCCCCGTTGGTATCAGGGAGAGGAGGTGTGACGGGAATCTGGGGTCCTGTATTTTCACAGGAGACCTTTATGGAGAGACCTTGCCTCTTTATGAAGCAGACATGGGACTGCTCCTCATTTTCAGTGGCAGCTGTCTTTTCCCATACTGCTTCTCTGCCCTGGCCCCTAAAGGTGGGCCTAGGAGGAGATAGCAGCTGAGCTATAGCTGGGGATCAGGCCCTGAGGATGCTGCAGGAGAGTGTCTGCGTTAAGAATGGAGCCAGTTCTCAGGGGGGGAGATGCTGAGCTCCGGGGGCTACCACTTCTCCCACCAGCCATAGCTTGCCAGTGTGATGAAAGGGATAAGAAGCTTCTGTGTGTCTTGGTGTGTGTGTATCTTGCTGTGTGGGGTGATCTGGGGTGTTGTCTCTGGCCACAAGCACACGGCCATGCAGCAGCCTCTCCCCAGCCCCTCAGAGCAAACTCAGGCCCTGGGTATGGAGTTGAGCTCAATTTGCTACTGGAAGAAACAAGTCAAAAACTTGTGCAAATCCCTTTACGGTAAAGCCCATTTCAGTTTGTCAAGCCCATTCCTGTTTACTAAAGCTCTTATACTTATAATGATCTTCCTTCCTTTTCACAGAAGGGGCATAAGTGGGTGTATGGTTGGGTGGGTGGGTGGAAGTGATGGTTTTAGTAAGACCCCGAGGCTCGGCGCCAGGAAGAGACCCATTGTGGAGGATGGGTGTGTGCTTGAGCCCAGACCTCCTGAGCCCAGTTCTTCGATTTCAGCCACCCTTGTTGCTTCTTCCAAAGGGGAAGATGTGACTTATTTGGTGTATGTTGGACTTTTTTTTGCTTATTTATTCATTAAACAAGCATTTTATGAGATGGGGGAGATGGGAGGGAAGCTCACAGTTCATTGAGCAATATCATGGGCATAAGCGTCTTTGTTCTGCTTTTATTACCGCTCATGTGAGGAAGGCTTGTATTACTGTCATTTGCAAATGAAGAAAAGGTGACTCTGAGAGCCAAAGATCAGCTAGGAAGGAGTAATACCAAGTGCACCTCTAGGTCTGTGTGACCCCAGGACCTGTGCCCGGTACCCTATGTCTTCTCCTGGGCCCGGTCTTGGGCTGGCCATGAGGGTATTAGGAGGACTCAGGAGCACCAAGGTGGAAGAGGCCTGGTGTAACAGGGATGTGCCCAGAATAGGAAGGGCCTCCCTACTTCCCCTTCCCTGCCTGTTGACTTCCAGGAAGCAAGGTGGGGGCAGGGGGAGAATCAGACAGAAGGGAAGCTAAGACCAGACTGAGGGTGCCCTAACTCCGCAGGAAGGTTCTGGGCTGGTTGAGCAGAGCCTGAGTCTCATCAGTGTAATGAACATAGCTGGTATCAGTGTGGAGGCTCCAGGGAGAAAGACAGTTGGCAAACTCTGATGGGTGCCCAGGATACCCCCATCTCTGGAGACTAGACCCTGCCCCTGACCTCTCCCTAGACAAGGAGCTCCATTCATTCACCAACAAATGTAGCTGGCAGGTTGCTCAACTCTTTGCCATGAGGAAGCTTGCAGGAGGAGCCCAGTGCAGAATTTACTAGAGATCTAACCATTTGTTCCTCACTTTGTCCCCTCAAATTCCTCTGCTTCTTGTAGAAATAATAATGAAACCAGCCCATCAGGGGTATCTTTAGAGGATGTGGTCAGCAAAGACAGACTAGGACACAGAGGTCAAGCAACGGAGGAGACCAGCATAGGCAATAACTCATTTATTGAGCATTTACTATATGCCAAGTTCTTTAGAGGTTTATCTGCCTTCATCCTTATTCCCATTTCTACATAAGAAAAATGAGGACTCACAGAAAGGGAATGATTAAGCTATGGAGTTTTAATGACCTTGGGGATCTAAAGGCTAGAGTGGAAGGGTTTGGAAGTAGAGGATGAGAGATGTGTCTGCATGTATCTTTTTAGTAAATACTTCTTGAGTGTTTGCCATGTAGCATGTCTATAATGCCTACTGACAATGGCACCCAGGGAGTTCCTAGCCCAGGAGAGAGAAATCAATAACTTTTATAATGCAACGTGACGTGCTTTGTTATGGGAACCAGAAGTGGCACCTCAAATTCTTGCTAGGGCACAGACGTAAGACTAACAGTTGCTGATGTTCATTGAGTCCTTGCTATAGATCAGGCATTTTCTATTTAATCTTACAACAATTCTATGAGGTAGGTATTATTTTATTTTTACAAATGAGTATTTTATTTTACAGACAAGAATATTACAGGAGTGAATGTTCAAGGAAATGAAATTGTGTTGGCAAGAATTGGCTGGTAGCATTTCAGCTCCATAAAAAGACATGACTGGTTCCCGGGAGTTCCCAGGGTAACTGATCTATTTGGAAGCCTGATGTAGTTGGCTTCAAGCTGGAATGAACTTGATGTCAGTAGTCTTGGTGGATTTTTTTAAAAACATTTTTTTAAAGATTCATTTATTTATGCATACAAGAGCTGGGGTACAGGCCAGAGTCCAGGGAGGTGAGAGGATCCACCAGAGACAGAGTGGGGAGCAGAATAGGCAGTATGACTGAAACACACTGCTGAGGGCAGCAGCGGAGAGGTCTGCTGCGCCATGTGCGTCCCCTCCCTGGCCGGCAGCAGGGATCGAACTCGTGCTGCAGTGGCTGCAGTTTGCTTCATAGTGCGCTGCTTAACCCACTGCACCACCAGGGAGGCCCGTCGTGGTGTACTTTGAGAAGTATTCGATTTGATCTAAGCAGGAGATTGCCTCGATTTCCTGTAGATATGAGTCTTTGGAGCAATTCCTATATGCCAGGACTTTAGAGGTTTATCTGCCTTCATCCTTAGAGTTATTATTCCCATTTTTAGATGAGAAAAATGAGGACTCACAGAAGGGGAACGATTAAGCTATGACCTTAGTTTTGAATTGGTTGGTTATGAACACCTTGAATGGAGCTCAGCACTATTGAATTATTCATTGAATCTTCATGCCGCTCTGGGAAGGGGTGTTCTTGGAATATTATCAACTCCATGATCAGGGGATGGACTTGAGAGTGATGTGCTTGGCCATGATCTTAAAACTAGGCAGTGACAGAGACAAGATTTGAACCTAGGTTTGTCTGGCTCCAGATTCCTTTTTAAAAAAATTTATTTATTTTTGCATACAAGAGCTGGGGTACAGGCCAGAGTCCAGGGAGGTGAGAGAATTCACCAGAGACAGTGGGGAGCAGAACAGGCAGACTGACTGAAACACACTGCTGAGGGGAGCAGCAGGTGAGACAGGAGCGGTCTGCTGCGTCATGTGGGTCCCCTCCCTGGCTGGGGATCGAACTCACGCTGCTGTGCCATGGATGCTTCACAGAGCTGCACTCAACCTGCTGTGCCACCAGGGAGGCTCCTATAGGTTCCTTTTTTAACCATTATTCTAGCCACTCTAACCTTTATCTCACTGTGTGCTCATTAAACTCCATGAGGTAGATATGTTATTATCTCCCTTTAGAGATAAGGTCCAGAGAGGGGAAGCAATTTTATTAGAGATTGTACAATTATTAAGTCATAAAGCCAAGCCTTGTGATTTTGAGTTAAAAATATACAGTGCACTACTAGAGCTGCCATTTCTTAGACCTATCTTTATTTTTTTTTAAAAGATTTATTTATTTATGCATACAAGCACGGGTACAGTTCAGAGGTGTGGGGGGTGAGAGGATTCACCACAGAGAGCGGGAGCAGAACAGGCAGATCAATGGAAGTACACTGCTGAGGGGAGCAGCGGGCACAGCAG
>JAGFMF010012145.1:7579071-7598233 GCA_019455555.1 Galemys pyrenaicus | reverse complement strand
CCTCTCTGGCCGGCAGCAGGGATCGAACTTGTGCTGCAGTGGCTGCGGTTTGCTTCATAGTGCGTTGCTTAACCCACTGCGCCACCAGGGAGGCCCTCCTATGGATTTTAAAATGTGCCCATTTCAGTATCTGTCTCCTCTGTCCTGGGGGCAGGAAGTGAATCTTAACCATCTCTGTAACTCTAGTTTCTCACGCAAGGCCTCAAATTGAGATATGTTTCTAAAGCTTGCTGCTTCCCCAGGTTAGTATAAAAACTGACATTGCCATACACATGTATTATTTATTTATTTTTAAAGATTTATTTATTTATGCATCCAAGAGTTGGGGTACAGGTCAGAGTCCAGGGAGGTGAGAAGATCCACCAGAGACAGAGTGGGGAGTAGAACAGGCAGACTGACTGAAACACACTGCTGAGGGGAGCAGCGGGCGAGGCAGGAGAGGTCTGCTATGCCATGTGGGTCACCACCCTGGCCGGTGGCAGGGATCGAACTTGTGCTGCAGTGGCTGCAGTTTGCTTCATAGTGCATTGCTTAACCCACTGCACCACCAGGGAGGCCCTGTGTCCCTATTTTAAAGGATGATGGCAGGGATTTGAGAAGATCAGAACATTTTGGAGCTGGGAGGGTGGAGTTTCTTCCCCTCACTAAGGGAGACGGATAGGGAGTCAGAGGGACTAGGTGGTGGTGGAGACTATGGTGTGGCATTGCAGTGAACACAGACTGGCTGTTGACCTGTGTCTCTCCCTTCTTACAACAGTGTCAAGATTACAGGAAAGCTAACTTGAAATTCTTTCAATGAAGCATCAGCAATCAGAATGTCCATATCATCTTGGCTGTCAAAGGCTTACCCTGTCCTTACTTTGAATCACTTAAAATCACCAGTGCTCTTAGCTGGAGAAATGCTGACTGGGCCAACACCTGGCCCCTCCTTTCATCAAGATGACTAAGTGTGGCTCACAGTTCACAAAAATTAGGCATGTTTGTGCCTACTTGTATCAACTGTTACATCTGTGCTTGAGACCTAAGGTTACAAACAAATGTGATAAAACCCTCTTGTTAAGCACCTGTATTTTTGTGCAGACTTGGTGTTTCTCTGATATAAGTCATGTTTCTCTTGGCATCCTGCCACATCCTGTGGAAAGTCATATTTCCATGTATCCATCCATCCATCCATCCATCCATCCATCCATCCATCCATCCATCCATCCATCCATCCACCCACCCATCCATCCACCCATCCATCCATCCATCCATCCAGGTAGTCAACAAACACACTAGAGCATCTGTTTTGTTCCAGTAACTTAGCGCAGCTTTTAGCTGTTATCTTACTGAAACCTCACACTCTCCCCTAAAGGTGACTGATTCTATTGTCATAGAATGGGTAAAATAAATAAGAAACCAAACTCACTGAACAAGACAGTGGCTCCCTCCCAGGAACTTGAAATGAAGGAAAGGGACCTACTTTTTGTTGCATCCCAGTTGTTTACTCGCCACTTTCACACATCTCATTTCCATGTCCTCACAACCACTCTACATTTTCATGCCCATTTTACAGGTGGGGTAGTTAAAGCATTTAGTGATTTGTAAAGGTTAAAGAGCTAGTCAGTGCTAGAATAATATTCAAACCAAGATCTGCCTTCACTGATAAAGGCCTCTTCACATCTCCCCTCCTGCCATGTGACTACACCCTTACCTAAGACCCTCTAGACTGTCTCAGCTTGGTATGTGTTGGGATAGGAGTCTATTGAGAAAGAAAGCAGCTGGCATTCCTCCATCCTGCTGATTGCAGTTTCCTCTTTGAGGGTTCTTTGCTCTCCATCAGGCTGAGGCCGGTGTGGACAGTTAGGGAGGAGGGCAAGCCCGTGGTGTATGGTGTGCGTGAATGCCGTGAAGTACGTCTGAAGCCAGAGTGGCATTGCCGTGAAGCTAGACGGTGTACCGATCTTGACATCTCTGTGAGAGGAGGGGAAGGGTGCACTGCAGTTACTGACCACTTAGGTGTGGCTGGTGCTGTAAGGGAAACTCCACGTCACTCCCTAGGAGTAGAATAGACTTCCCTCTGCTTGAATTACTTGCCCCCCAAGAACCCATGTAGTCTCTGCCCCCACCTCCTTCCAGGCTGTGTTCAATTGTTCCCATCTCCTTGAGGCCTGCCTTGGTCACCTCACGGAAAGCAGAGTCTTAGAGACAAGAAGTAATTCTCCAAGTCCTCCCAGTAAACAACATGTCAGTCTGGCTCCCAAGTGTTTGTGCTTTCTATTCCTCCACACTGACTTCCTCTGCAGACAGCCTTTGTGGTGTGGGATGTGGAGGTTCATGTCTTCCATCTTCCAGACAAGAAAACAATTGTCCAGAGGTGAATTGGCGGAGACACCAGTAGAGGAAGCTGCCTTCCGTGGGATTATTCCTAAGTCAGAATCCTGCTCACACAGGGGGAACCTAGTTATATAAGAGTTTCTGCTTCCCCAAATTCACACCCATATTTGGCACTGTTTATCTTTCAAATTGCTGGAAGTTATGAAGTAAAATCTTGACTTTAGTTTGACTTTCTCTTAAATTACCAATAGGCTTGTAAACATGACCTATTAGTCATTTGAGTTTGAATTTGGAGAATCCTGACTTCAAAGCCTGCATGTGCAGTGTGACAAAAGCCAATAAAGAGGCCATTGAACAAAAAAGAAAAAAAAAATAAAATTAACTGAAAAAAAAAAAAAGGTGATTTTTAAAAAGAGGCCATTGAAGTCATATTGTTAGGATTCAATTTCTGGCTTTACCTACTCTGTGATTTGGGACAGATGATTAACCTCTCTGGTCCTCTCTTTCTTCATCGTCAAATGGGACTAATCTTACTATTGATATATGGTTTTAAGGATTTAAAACTGTTTGGAACAGATCAGAACAAGCACTAAGTAAGTGTCTGATAGACTGTTGTTCTCTAGACATCCTTCCTTTTGAAGTGTGTATATCTGTGTATATCACTTTAACCTACAACCCTACTACTGCTGCCTCTTTCCATGAAGCTCATCTTGTGTAACCCTGAATTTTCCTTAGAAAAGTGAAACTATGAAAGAGAGGAACAGAATGTGACTAGTCTGAATTTCCTTTTACTTAGCTTCCTGGGCCATCCTAAAATATATTCTGAGAGTGTTTCAGAATTGTCATGAGTTGGGGGATTTTAGCCTTTGGGGTGATTTAGTTCTTTAAAAGGGAGGACACCTATCAATAGGGTGAAAAAGCAATGCACTGAATAGAAGAAATTATTTGCTATGTAGAATATGTAAAGAATTCCTACAACTTAAACGTAAAAAGTCAACAATTTAAAAATGGACAAAATATTTGAATAGACATTTTTCCAAATGGTCACTAAGCACATGAAAAGATGCTCAACTTCACTAGTCACTAGAGAAATGCAACTCAAAACCTCAATGAGATAAAGACAGAAAATAACAAGAATTGGCAATGGGAGAAATGGAATGAAGAAATGGAATTGTTGTGCATTGCTGGTGGGGATGTAAAATGGTGAAGTCACAATGGAAAATAGTAAGCAGTTCCTCAAAAACTTAAATATAGGATTACCACATGACCCAGTAATTCCAGTTCAGGGTTTATGCCCCAATGACGTAAAAGTAGGGACGTGAGCAGATACTTGGACACCAAGGTTCATAACAGCAATATTCACAGTAGTCAAAGGTAGAAGTACCCCTCAAGGGTTGAATAAGTAAATAAACCATGGTATGGACATACAATGGAACATTATTCTGCCTAGAAAAGGAAGACAATTCTGACATATGCTAGAACATGGATGAACCCTGAAGAATTTACAAAGGAGCAATTAACAAGACAGAAAAGGACAAATAATGTATGGTTCTGAGCTAGAACAGGAATTTCACACAATGACTGCAGCCCCCTATATACTGCATTCAGTAATTCTGAAAAATGTTTTTGTAAATGACAGAACAAAGTAACTCAAACCCTACCACTAATTATAAAGCTTGTATCTTATCTAACAGGAGTTTAGGGGTCCAGTGCTTTTGATAAACAAAATTGGTCAAAACTCATTATCCTGATCTGTAAGTTCCTTCCCCTTATGTTAAACAAAAGTGGCCAAACCCCATTCAGGATCCTATTTGTGGGCCCCTTCCTCCTGAAACTAAGCTGGCTGAAGACCCAATTCATGGTTCTCCTCTGGATCTGAATTGAATGTGTTTTCTTATCTACAATAAAGCTGCTTTTCTAACTCACCTATACTGACCATGTGAATTCTTTCCTGCATGGAAGTCAAGAGCCTCAGGGTCCCTCAGCACCCCTGGGCACCCTCAGTTCTACTTATATGTGGGACCCAGAATAGTCAAATTCATAAAGATAGAAAAAAAATGTTGGTTGCCAGGGATTGGTGGGGAAGGATGTGGAGTTATTATTTAATGAGTTTCTTTTTATCTTATCACCTCCTTTACTAAGTTTTAAAAACATGGTAACACAAAACTTACCATTTTAAAGTATATAGTTCAGTGGCATTATAGTAAATTCCTATGGTTGAACAAACACCACTGCCATCCATCTCTAGAACTTGTCATCTTGCCAAACTGAATAAAACTCTCTTGTTTAAATTTTTGTTAATTTGGACTGTCTGTTATATGCAGTTAAATCATACCTTTAATAATATTGCTGGATTGACTTGTGGGAGACAGGGGAAAGGAGTTTCCTTTTACTGAGCACCTGCTATAGGCTTATATGGTTTACACACTTACATTGTTTCAGTTTTCTTACTTGACTTCTCAATAGCATTGGACTCTATTGACTATTCCCTTCTTAATACTTTAATTAAATCCCCATTTTCCTGGTGTTTTTAGGGTCTCTTGAGTTTATCAAGTGGCTGAAACAAGAAAAGAATGCATTATGTCAAGTAAGTCAATAAGAATCCAGGGATAGATGTTTGGTTGTAGTCAAATAAAGGGTTTCAAGGCCCTCAGAATTCTTGGGATAGAAGGACAATATCTTAACATAATAAAGGCCATATGTGACAAGCCCATAGCCAATATCGTTCTCAATGGTGAAAAGCTAAAAGCCTTCCCCTTAAGATCTGGAACAAGACAAGGATGCCCTCTCTTACCACTGCTCTTCAATATAATACTGGAAGTCCTGGCCAGAGCAATAAGACAAGAAAAAGGCATACAAGGAATCCAAATAGGGAAAGAAGAAGTAAAACTATCACTGTTTGCAGATGATATGATAATATACATAGAGAACCCCAAAAGCTCTACAGAAAATCTAATCCAGCTAATCAGCCAGTTTAGTGAAGTAGCAGGATACAAAATCAACACACAAAAATCAGTAACCTTCCTTTATACAAACAACCAATCTGAAGAAGAAGAAGAAGAAGAAGAAAAACCATCCCTTTTATAATTGAAACAAAAAAAATCAAATACTTGTGAATAAATCTAACAAAAGATGTGAAGGACCTTTACAAAGAAAATTACAAAACATTGCTAAAAGAAATAGAAGAAGATACAGAGAAATGGAAAGACATCCCTTGCTCCTCATGGATTGGAAGAATTAACATCATCAAAATGGCCATCCTACCAAAAGCAATCTACAGATTCAATGCTATTCCAATAAAAATTTCAATGTCATTCTTCAAAGAAATAGAACAAATATTGATGAAATTCATATGGAGACATAAAAAACCTCGATAGCCAAGCTCTTCTGACTGAAAAAAAGGAGAGTGGAGGTATAACACTTCCAGACTTCAAACTTTACTACAAAGTCACAATCATAAAAACTGCATGGTATTGGAACAAAAACAGACACATAGACCAATGGAATAGAATAGAAAGCCCAGAAATAAATCCACAGGCTTATGAACAACTAATCTTTGACAAAGGAGCAAAGAATATGCAATGGAGTAAAGACAACTTGTTCAATAAATGGTGCTGGGCAAACTGGACTGCTACATGCAAAAGAATGAAGCTAGAATACTGCCTTTCACCATGCACAAAAATCAACTCAAAATGGATTAAGGAATTAGACATAAGACCTGAAATCATAAAGTATATAGAAGAAAAAGTAGGCAAAACCCTACACAACCTACATCAATAACATCTTTAGAGACACAGTACCTAAAGCAAAGATAGTGAAGGAAAAGATAAACACCTGGAACTACATCAAACTTAAAAGCTTCTGTACAGCAAAAGACACGCTAACCAAAACAAAGCGACAACCCACCGACTGGGAGAAAACCTTTGCACACAACATTACTGACGAGAGACTTATCACAAAGATCCACGAAGAGCTAACCAGATTAAACAAAAACAAAGTAAACAATCCAGTCAAAAAATGGACAGAAGAGCAGAAAAAGGCATTTTCCCAAAAAGGAAATGCAAATGGCCAATGGGCATGTGTAAAATGCCCAACTTCTCTTGTAATCAGAGAAATGCAAATCAAAACACTATGAGATACCAGCTTACAGCAGTAAGAATGGCACATATCAAAAAAATTACCGACAACAAATGTTGGCAAGGATATGGAGGAAAAGGAACGCCACATGGTTCCCCCCTAGGAGGAATATAAGGGAACCAAATAAGGATCAAGGAAAAGAATAATAATAACACAACAAAAACAAGAAGACAAGGACAAATTGGGGACACTTGGTGGGGAGGGGGATGGAGGGGGTTGAGGGCAGATCAGAGCACAAGGGACTGAGGTGATGGTGCACTGGTGAAATGGTGATGGGGACTACAATTGATATCAAATATATATAAATAAAGAGGAAAGAAAATAAAAGGGTTTCAAACAATTCTATTAGGACAGGAGTAACAACTGAAATATTTAACAGGTGACAGTACATAGAATAGATGCCAGCGGGGTGTCCTAGAAGTCCCTTGCTAGTTCTGGCATTAACTCTTTAGTTAACTCCTGGATGGTGGATGATTTATTCCTGGGATTCCAGAAGAAGTGTGGTTGGGAGACAGTGGGAGGAACTGCACGTACAATTTTTACTCTTCTAGTTTCTGAATTTGAAATGGGTCTTATGGGACAAAAATTAAGATGCTGACAGAGATGTGTTCCTTCTGGAAATTCTAGGGAAGAACACATTCCCTTGTGTTTTCCAACTTCTCGAAGCTACCCACATTCCTCCGTTCATGACCACATCACTCCAGCCTCTGATTGTGTTGTTCCATCTGTTCAATGCTTTGAGTCTGACCCTCACTACTCCCTCTTATAAGGACCCTTGTGATTACACCTGAGCTACCTGGACAATTCAGAATAATCTCCCTTTTCAAGAGCCTCACTAAATCATATCTGCAAAATTTATTTTACCAAGTAAGGTAATACATTCATCAAGTTCAGGGATTAGAACATATCTACATATATATTATATATACATATATATATTTAGTCTGTGTGTGCATTTGTGTGTGTAGGGGGTGATATTATAATACTAACCACAGAGTGGATGCTGGATTGCAAAGGCAACATATATCTGTTATCTCTGCTTTGCTTCTTAGCACTCTGGCAGCTCTTTTGTATCTTTCACAGATTCATCCTTTTTCTGACTTTAGATATTTTCTTAAAAATTGCCATGTTCTCGCTCATCATTTAACCAGCATATATTCTGTGTAGTCAACCAAATTACTTCTATATCTCTCATGAACTCTTCTTCTACCTTTGGGCTAGGTAAAATGCTCATTTGTAGAATATCAGGGAGAAAAGGCAAAAGAAAAAAAAAAAAGCAGCAACAAGCCCTTAGACTCTGACAACAGAATGGTGGTTACCAGAGGGAAAGAGGTGGGAGGGTGGGCAGAAGAGGCCAGTTGATGGCTGAGGTGATGGAACATTTGGTGGTGGGTGTGGTGAGACAGTTGTTTCTTGAGGTGAGACAACTGTTGAGTTGAGATAGTGTTTTGGAACCTACACTAATTTTACTAACTGTAAATGTTACCTCAGTAAAAAGAAATAGAAAAAACAAAACAAAACAAAACAAAACTACAGTCTCGAAAAACCGAAAAAACAAAAACCAAACTTACTTGGACTGAAATGCAAAGAATCTGAATACCTTTTTTTTTACTTGTGAGGAATGAGGAAAATTAGGGATTTTTTAAAAAAATTTGAGGTCATGTTGTCTTACATAATGTAAACAGTGAAAGTTACAGGATTTCAGGTTCACACCTCTTGAAATGTATGATACCACAGTAAGCCTACCACCAAAGACCAATAACCTCCACCACAGTCCGTCCACCTTCCCCACCCTTGTTCCCTCTGCCCAGTCCCCCTTGTCCAGAAGGTTAAGAATCTTTCATTCTTAGGGTGGTGATGAAGACTAAGTGAGATGAGTCAGCTTCTTGGCTTGCTGTAGGTACTCAGGATCGGCATGCTTCCATCCTTCTCACCTCACCTTCTTCAGATTGCAGCCATTTTCACCCACCTTGACCAAATGGGAATGAATGTGGGAGATGGATTTTGGGGGCTGTGGTGCTGCCCACAGCCTGGTTTGACCCCTTTCTGAGGTGGGTGTGATCTGTTCTGATGAGAACACACACCTCAGCATCTCATTTTGCACTTCAAAGGAGTGACTCATTGATGAGATGGCACTTTTCCTGGGCAGACTCCATCTCTGGATCACTCTGGAACTTCTCACTTCTGGGGAAATGACTCAGGGCTCAGCAGCCTGGGCGGGTGGGCAGAGAACTGAAATCAGTTTCCCTCATTTGTCTGTTTCCCAGTCCTTTTGGGAACTACAATGAAGAGAGAAATGTATGCTGATTAAGAAGATGGGTAAGAGGCTTGGAGGGGTATTCAAGTGACAATATTCCATAGTGGAGAACAATTCCAGGATGAATGGTTTTTTCTCTGGGCCAGTGTACTCAGCCTTCCTGATTCCTACTAAACCCACCTCATCAGCCCCTGGGCAAAGCCCAGCAAGGGTAGGAGATGTGGGCAAGTGGGGTGGAAGGTTCTAGAACAGGTTTTGTCTCATGCATCCATTTGCATCGGGGTGGAGCAAACAGGAGGGTGATCCCCAAAGATGAGTCAGTTGTTGTTGACTAATCTGTCCTTTCTCCTGTGGGGAAAACAATTGTGCAGGAAAGGCCATAATGTATTATAACATGCTTCCAAGGACCCATAATTTCACAGTGCTGCACCTTCTGAAGTGGATGTCTTCTGACATCCCAGACTAAGACTGGCATTCTGCCTCAGCTTCCTTACCTAATTCTCTAGTTGCATGTGGGCAAAGTTTCAGATACTGCATATTTTCTTCTAAGCTGTGCAAGTCAAACATTTGTCAACTGTACTCCTAGTTCCTTACTTCTTCCCCCAAGCTGGCACTGCCTGACTTCCTGTTCGGGATGTGTCACTGTAGCTGCATCAGTGTCCCCTAGGCCCACTTGCCAAGCCTTCTCTCCACCTCCACCAGCTTGTGTTCCCCATGCCTGAATGGACTACAGTACTCATATGTTGGGTCTTATCAAAAGAACAGCCTGGCCGAGGGGTAAGTTTTCTAGAATTGAGCACTCAGACTAGGATTCTAGAACAATTATCATTTACTTATTGATAAGTGGGTCACCTCCCCTCTCTGAGTCTTAGCTCCGACACCTGTCAAAAAGGCTAATGATCTCTTACATAGGAGTTGGGAGGATTTAATGAACTGACTTATCTATAGTCCCTAGCACATTGCAGAGAAATGGCTGTCCACTGCCCCCTTTCTGCACACCACTGGAGAAGGAAAAGGAGCTCTGAGTCATTATTATTCCATGACATTTAAGTCATCCCTTGTGCCAAAGGCTTGCCCAAGCCTAATCAGACCACGATACCAGCACTATGTTGGGTGGAGGGAGCTGTGGTCCCTGAAGACAGAGTAGGCAGAGGCAGCAGGATGTAGTGATGGAGCATGTGACTCCAGAGGCAGACTTGGTTCAAATGTTGGCTTTAACTCTGTTGTGCTATGCACAAATAATAGTATTTCCATTAGCCTCAGTTTCCCCATTTGGTCTATGAAGGGGTAACATAGCATGGATCACCTAGAATTGTTTTGAGGGTTAAATTAAGAATCATCTATGTCAAGTGCATAACATGGGACCTGCTATGAAGTCAGTACTCTAAACACCTTTCATCCATAGGTTGTTTCCAAGTTTTTGCTACTTTAATTTTCTCCTCCTCTATATAATTCAAATATCCCAGATGAGGAATTACTGCCTCCTAAAATATTTTGGCCAAATTACTTATTTAAAAAAAGATTTCTTTATTTATGCATAAGAACTGGGGTACAGGCCAGAGGTGTTGGGGGTGAGAGGATCCACCAGAGACAGAGTGGGGAGCAGAACAGGTGGATCCACTGAAACACACTGCTGAGGGGAGCAGCGACCAAGACAGGAGAGGTCTGCTGCGTCATGTTGGTCACCTCCCTGGCGGGGAATTGAACTCATGCTGCAGTGGCTGCGGATAGCTGCATAGTGCTGCAATTTAACCCCTTGTGCCACCAGGGAGGCCCCCAAATTACTTTTAAAAGGGTTGTGCCAGTTGCCAGGTCACCAGCAAATTGTGTAATTCTGGTTTGTCATTATATTTGCTAGTCCTGGCCGTTATAGTTATTTTAAAGTTTTTTTTTTTTTATAATATGTATGGTACCTCCTATGTGACTTCATTTTTGTCCCTTTAACAGCAAGAAATAACAGGGTGTGCCAGGAAGTAAAACTTTACTAGAACTGAAGAAGGATAATATCTTTGAAGAGGGAACTTTAGAAAAAACGTGCATACACTTTGTAAATATCTTGAAAATTGAGGATGTTGTTCTTCCTGTCAACCGATGTTACTTCTCTTTTCTGATATATTCATTTCTATATACCTTGTTCAGTTCCCTTGGCTTTGATGCTTCCATCTGGATGTGGAAGTGTTGCTAAGTGGTGATGGTTGACTAGCTCGAGATAAACTGGTGAAACTTTGAACATACATTTTATCATGACAACTTTCCAATGCAAGTGAGTAACATGGATTTCTCTAGAAATTTATTGAAGATGATGAAATTCAACTTCTCCTTCTGTAAAATGGGAGAGGGGAGTTGTGATGATACATTTAAAAGGGAGCTACATTTTAAAGGGAGATTTAAAATCCATATTAAATGCATGTTATGTATTTATATGTATTAAATACATGCTATTATTTAATTTGTAATAATATACATATTAACATTTATATTCAATACATAAAACATATTTAATATGTATACATATTTAATATATAAAATACATATTAAAAGGGAGCTGCTATATATAGGTGACTTGGCTGGAAAATCATGTCTTGGGAGGAGGATAAGATAAGTCAATGTCCAGGCAACATAATGATCCTCAGTGTCCTGCTTGTCTGTCCCAGAACCAATCAGATAACAGGATGTTAAGAGAATTTAGGGCCTCCCTAGTGGCTCAAGGGGTTGAGAACCGCACTGTGGGGATTCTGCAGTCACAGCACCAGTTTGATCCCCAGTCAGGGAGGGGACCCACATGGCGCAGCCGACCTCTCCTGCCTCACCTGCTGCTCCCCTCAGCAGTGGATTTCAGTCATTCTACCTGTTCTGTTCCCTACTCTGTCTCTAGTGAGTCTTCTCAGCCCCCGTGCCTCTGGTCTGTACCCCAGTTCTTGTATGCATAAATAAATAAAATCTTAAAAAAAAAGGAATAAGAGAATTGGAGCTGAAGAAGACCAGAAGCCATTGATTTACCGTCTCCCAATCCCAATAACATCCTTATTGAGACTCTCCACAATTTGGGAGTTCAAGCCAATTTTATTTAAGTTCTGAAGAGTTACTATTTTCTCCACCTCAGCAAACCCTGGCTTTGTTTTCTTCATTGAATTTACATTTGCATTATTTTCCATTCGTTGGCATTTTGATTTGTTGCTATCTCCCTTACTAAAATAAAAACTCCAAGAAGTCAGGAATACAACTGTCATTCATTTTTGTAACTCCTGGAAGGTGCGAGGGCTTCAAGAAATATTAATGGAGCAAAAGGTGACTGTAGTGGGTTGGAGATGTGGGGGACAGTCAGGCTGCAAACAGTGGGTTACACATATTCATTTCCTTTCTAAAAATGTCCTGTAGCACATGTACTTGGTAGAGATGGGATTTGAAACAGACCGGCTGATTCCAGTGTCCATGGGCTTAACCATGAGGCTTTGCAGCTGTGCAAAGAAAGGCTGATGTGGCAGCCGTCCTTCTGCCCACCTGTGCCTATGCAGGTGCTTCTCTTCACCAGTTCTCTCCTCTGCAGGGCAGCAGCCTCCTGCCTGCCCATGACCTGTACCCTGCCAGGGCTTCTCTGCACTGACCCCCTCAGTGGAGGCAGCTCTCCTCAAGGCCACCCACCTGCAACTATGCAGGCCTCTCTCAGCAAACCTATCCCCCTCGGGGTAGCTCTTTCTGCCTGCCTGCATCTATGCAAGTGTCCTTTATTCTTCTGTCCCTTTCCCTAATAAACTTGCTCTTTATTTATTTTTTTTAAAAAGGAAGGCTGATGTGAGGTAAAGTGTGCACAATATGTTGGTGAGTGGAAGTCTCAGGCTTCAACAGGCAGCCCTCATCCCACAGGGCTACTGGGAGGATGAAATGAGTTAATAGGTGTAAAGCACATAGACAGAGTCTAGCTAATGAAAAGTTCTTCATAAGTGTTGCGACGTCTTCAGTAAGTCATCATTCAGTTTCAGAATTTGTCAAGGAGAAGTCAGTCACCAGAGAGGTGTCCTGTCACTGAAGAACGGCCTTCTTGGTTAAATAATGTATGCCACCCCTGTCCTCCTCTCCTTTCCCATTTTGGGGAAACGCTCTCGCCAAAATTAGCTCTTCATCAAATCCTCCCCCTTTTCTACATTCTGACTACCTCTTAATCTCTGTCCTGACCAAATGGTCCAGAAGTGGTAACAGTGATTCTTTATTTTCCATTGTGATTTCTCCATAGGAAGCGGCCTCACAGTCACTTTGGGCTATGACATCTTTGTAGATACAGAGGCAGTGAGGCCCAGTTCAATAGATGCAGTTGTTGGCTGAGCTGTGTGTGTGCCCTGGGTTTTCATAAAACATTCTTCCCTCTTATTAGAAGTTTTCTCCTATTTGGAAACAAGTGATTGCAGATCGAGGCACAGGTTCTAATGACCTCACCTGCCCCTGAAGTGAGCGGGAGTAAGAAGAGTCAGAATAGAGAGTGTGAGTCAAAATCCTCCATGAACTCAAAGGCCTGGCACAGAAAATAGAGGACAGAGTTAAGGGTCAGGATTAGGGCTCCAGAGAACTGCGCTATACGAGGACCGATTGGACTCAGCATGGAGTGGTTTCCTGGCTCCAGCCCAGTCCTGCTTTACAGAGTTTTGCAGTTTGGGCTCTGCAGGCTGAGATGTGTAGGTGACTTAAAGGCACAAGGTCAGAAAGGGCAGCCACCGCTATCTTCAGGCCTCTGGTTTGTATTGCATTATTTTTGGAGTGAAGTTGTAGAGTCAGAAGGTTTGAATTTGGTATCAGTTACCTACGGCTTTGTCAAGGTGGTGCCAGTTAGCTCTACTGTCACAGAGGAATCTCCATAAAAAGTGCAGGTTCTAGGCTCTCTGCCCCGTCTAGTGAGGGGCGATGCTGAGCTGCCAGATGAAGTTAAAGAAGACTTGGAGGAGACCCAGGTGGAGATATATGGAACAGAGGAAACAGAGAAGGGCTGGCTTGTTTCTCAGCTTTAGGCTTATACCAGGGGCTTGAGGGATGTGGAGGAGACATGGAGTTGAGAGATCTAGAGACATTTGGAAGAGACACATGGGTGAGAGACACGTGGGGAGGCTGACAGTTGCAGTCTTTATCTTGGTTTGTGTTTTGATTTTGCTCCTTTCATCCCAGACCTGCCTGGCCCCTTCTGCCCCTCTCCTGTGGTTCCTGCCAGAAGGTGCCTCAGACTTGTCAAGCTTCTGGGTCTCAGTGGCCCCACTTTGGGCCAACCTTACTTGGCTGGGCACTTACCCACAAGGGGATAGGTAGTGTTTTTATCACTAGGCACAATCATTCCATTGAAGAGCCTTCACCGTAGAAGTATGCTTTGTTCTTATGCAGCAGATGGCAGAATCGCTTTAGAATGTGTAAGTCTGGGGGTCACAGGGTGCCCCTCAATCTGCTCACTGATATTACCTTTAGTTGTGGGTGCACGTATCTGAAAGCATGAAGCTGCAGAATTATAGATGAAGCAGCAGCCAGGATGACCCAGGCAACTTTCTACCTTTAAGGGATGGGGCAGTTGCAGGAGGAGGAGCTGGAGAAGTCAGTTGGGAAGGCAAGTCCAGCTGGCTGGACGTTCCTTTGGCTCCACGCTGCTGTGGATTCTGACTGCCACATTGTCATTACCCCGGCTCCCGGGCTGTGTCCTTTATAGGTTAGATTTTTTCGAATCCCTTCCGGTCAGTCCTGCATAAGGGATGGGTCACTGGCCATCTTGGCCAGTCTTGGCCTTTGTGATCTGGAGTGACTCCCTCAAGCCCCTAAGCCCTGTCTGGAAATCTGCTGGACTTTACATAAAGGTGCTATCTGGCCAGGGCACCCCACACCACACCTTCATCTATTCTCTTAATTCTCAGTAAGGCGGAGTAGCAGATGGGTCTAAAGCAAGGGACCTGGACTTTTTAGGTTCAAATGCTCGTTTCTTGTGTTATGAGCTGGGTGACTGCGGGCAAGGGACTTAACCTCCCTGGGTGTTTCTCTATCAATATGGTGGGGCATGAGAGTAATAGCACCTAACTTAGGGGGTCATGGAGAATAGTAAACGGACTTAATATATGTAAAGCTAGGGATTCTAAACTAATCCCAATGAATGAGATGGATAGTCCTATACCACAAATCCTCGTCCCACCCCAAATGCCATTTGCGCTCCCAGCTGAGAAACATCAACTAAAAGCCATGAGACCTGCAAACCTGGTTTGAACCACACGTCTACCACTTGCTTGTTTACTGTCACTGAAACTTCTGCGCCTCAGTTTTCTCATCTGTAAAACAGAAGCAATGATGTGATCTGGAAGTTAAGACAATGAGAGCCCTGCATTCTAGGGATGCAAAGCTTTTAGGAAAAGATGTGGCACAAGAGAAGCATTTCAACAACTATTATCTGAACCTTCATCTAGTGTTGTAACCAGAGGTGGGATAACAAATATCAGAAACTCTTTTTTTCCTATCTTAAAATAAATCTCTGACTGTTTCCTTTGAAAGTTCTTTGGAAGAACTATCCCTCAGGGGATTCTTAATTCCTATATTTATTATTCACCAGAGGAAATGCTTCCCTTCACAGGGGGAAAATGAAACTGGTTGTATCCCAGTGAGTGTTTAAATTCCAAATAATAGAATCCTCACACACTAGTCTAAGCAAGGAAGACATTTTTGGGGAATAAACAGGGGGAATTTGGATGAGGCCAGGGGCAGGAAGTACACAGCTCTCATGAGGAACTAGAACCAGGAACCAGAAACTTCAAAATGGTCAAGGCTCCTACTTTTTCTCACCACCCCCTCAGCTACCACCCTCGTCCTGGTCATCACCATC
The DNA here is from genome assembly GCA_019455555.1 of Galemys pyrenaicus. NCBI lineage: Eukaryota > Metazoa > Chordata > Mammalia > Eulipotyphla > Talpidae > Galemys > Galemys pyrenaicus. The sequence goes on along the minus strand of JAGFMF010012145.1, from coordinate 7,582,691 downwards.
TCTCCTGTACAGTATTGCAACATTCTGGGTCTCTCCCATTACCCCACCCCCATTCTTCACACAGCAGGCACAGTGATCTTTTAAAAGTATAGATTCGTGTTGTTTTCCTACACAAAACCTTTCAATGGTTCCCATTATACCAGAGGGCAGGAATTAGTCCCTCATTCACTGCTGTTTATCTGGGCATGACACATAGTAGGTACTCAATGAATTAGTTGAGTGACTGACCGGAACCACACCAAGATTCTAGCCTATGGGTAGAGCTTATGGACTATCTTGTTGCTCGTGTTCCCTCGCTGGCTTCCTCGCTGGCACCCCAATTTGTGTGGTACAAAGTGGCTGTCCCAGTCTGGAGCTGTGTCACCTCCCTGCTCCAGCACCACCTACTAAAACAGCCCAGAGTCCTAATTCCAAAATCTCAGAAGAGAGAATTTTTTTTTTAAGATTTATTTGTTTATGCGTACAAGAGCTGGGATACAGGCCAGAGTCCAGGGAGGTGAGAGGATTCACCAGAGACAGAGTGGGGAGCAGAACAGGCAGACTGACTGAAACACAGTGCTGAGGGAGCAGCGGGCGAGGGAGGAGAGGTCAGCTGCACCATGTGGGTCCCCTCCCTGGCCGGCGACAGGGATCGAGCTCATGCTGCAATGGCTGGGGTTTGCTCCACAGTGCAGTGCTTAACCCACTGCGCCACCAGGGAGGCCCAGAAGAGAGAAATTAATTGGTCCAACTTGGGTGTGAGATCCACCCCTCTCTGCTCCATTGTGGCTGGGTCCTGTGAAAGCCCACTCCCATGAAAGATGTGTTTTCAGGGAAGAAGAGCATGGGGTGACAGCCGCCCTCCTCAAACCTGTGTTATCTTGAGGGCACAGATCTGAGAAACCTTCAGTGCTTAGGAATCCACAACTAGATTTGCGGGGGAGCAGCTATACAGTTACATCTCATCAAGGAGAGCCCAAATAGAACCCAAGATATGAAATAGATGTAGTTCTAATAATTTTTTAGATATCAACCCAATCTTCCCAACAATCCTATGAAATAGTTAATGTTACTCCTATTTGAGAGATGAGGAAATGGAGGCACAGAGATTTTCAGTGATAGAGCCAGAATTCTAGTCAAGCATCCAACCCCAGCTTGTACCTGTGCTCTAAACACCGCCTCTCCATCTCTTGCCAAATCATAGGAGTCAGGGGGATAAGAATTGAAAACTGAGTTAAGATTTGCTACATGTAATTTAAAAGTCAACTTAAATTGACGTAACTGGTGAGGTCATTTTATTATTTCATGCAACAAGAATCCTAAAAATAGTGGGCCCCAGGTTGGTTAATAAATAGAGCAGCTGCTTGAAAGTGTCAAGAGCTCACGTTCTTTGCCTCTTTGCCTCTTGATCCCCTGCAGTAGTTACTGGCTGACTCATCTCCAGAACACCTTAGATCCAGCCCCCATGTTTGAATGTTAAAGTGAACCAACTGTTGGTCAGAATTCTTTTGCTTAAAAATGTTGGAAATCCAATCTTAAGGAATCTTAAAGAAAATAGGAATCTGGGGCCTCTCTGGTGGCACAATGGGTTGAGCGCCACACTGAAGCATATGCGGCACAGCAGCGCGAGTTTGATTCCTGGCCAGGGAGGGGACCCACATGGCGCAGCAGACCTCTCCAACCTCACCTGCTGCTCCCCTCAGCAGTGTCTTTCCATCTATCCACCTGTTGTGTTCCCCCACTCTGTCTCTGGTGAATCCTCTCACCCCCCCCCCCATGCCTCTGGCCTGTACTCCAGTTCTTATATGCATAAATAAAAGATTCTTTAAAAAAAAAGATTATAGACATTTGTCAAAGACATAAAGGAGAAGAAGAAAAGAATCTGTGTGGGAAGGCAGGGGAAGTCATGAATGTCAGCGTTTGAGCTTTGCACAATCACTGTCTCCATGGGGGTGCAGGCTTCCTTTTTCTGCCAGCTCTTGCCTCCTGACTGCGTTCCAGGCCATCACACCACAAGAGGTCCCTTTTTTGACACCCACAGTTATTCACATGGGGTTTTCCAGAAGCATTATCAGAGTGGTTAGGAATGTGGCCTGCATTCTACCAGCTATGTCTTACTTAAGTGGTTAATCGGTTAGTCACTTCCCCTGTGGGGGGTAGTTATCTTACCTGTGCAATTGTATTTGGCAGATTCACTGTGGTCATGATTGTACATCTCTGTGACTATACTAGAAACTATTAAATTATACACTTTCAATAGGTAAATTATATGCAGTATGGTATAAGAATTATCTCAATATACCTGCTTTTTGTGATTATAGTGGACCAGGTCATGGGGGAAGTTTGGCCTAAGGACAATGGCACTATTCTAGCCAAGGCTTTGCTACCTCGAAGTCAGTGTGTTTCACTTTACTTTATCGCTCAGAACCTCATTTTCCTCACTATAAGATGGGGGTGGTATCCTTATCCTGTCCCTGGCTCCCCCAAGGAAAAGTTTGTTTCTAGGCCTCCCTGGTGGCGCAGCAGGTTGAGCACCACACTGTGAAGCATCCACTGCATAGCAGCACGAGTTCGATTGCCAGCCAGGGAGGGGACCCACATGGCATAGTAGACCTCTCTTGCCTCACCCGCTGCTCCCCTCAGCAGTGCATTTCAGTCACTCTGCCTGTTCCTCTCCCCACTCTGTCTCTGGTGGGTCCTCTCACCTCCCGCAACTCTGGCCTGTGCCCCCAGCTCCTACAAATAAAAATAAATCTTTAGAAAGAAAGAAAAGTTTGTTTCTCACAATGGCTCTGACTCGTTTGATGCTCCCTGTGGACATATTCCTGACCCCATTATTCCTCCAAGTCTCCCTAACCCTTAGCAGTTTCTATTACGGTTTTGGGGAAGTAGAGTATGTTCAGAAAGTATAGACACCCACTTAAAACTCTCTGTAAGGCATCACTGTCCCAGGTTTCATGGGCCATTACTGCCAAGAAGAACCTCCTCTGGTTGTCTCCCTGCTGGGGAGGCAGCTTGCTACCATCTCCTCTAGCTTCTCTCTAGCTCTGTTCTCATTCCCAGCAGTCTACCTCAAAACTTCTCTTGCTCTAGAATACCAGATGTTTTCTTGTCCACACCAGACCCTAAGCCAAGCTTCAGGCTACAGCTGATCTGCTGAATAGTTACTTTGTTCTTCAAAACAAAGCGCTGGGGTTTTTTTCTTTGACAAAAAAAAAAAAAAAAAAAAATCCTTAGAGTCCCCTGCCCTCCAGTTTTGGGGAAGCTAAAGAGAATGCTAGGCCTCCCTAGTGGCCCAAGGGGTTACCACAGCATGAGTTGGATCCCTGGCCAGGGGCGTGACCCACATGGCACAGCAGACCTCTCCTGCCCTGACCGCTGCTCCCCTCAGCAGTGGATTTCAGTAGACCTGCCTGCTCTGCTCCCCACTCTGTCTCTGGTGAATCCTCTCACCACCCCCATACCTCTGGCCTACACCCCAACTCTTGTACACATAAACAAATCTTTTAAAAAAAAGTGTTATTTAAAAAAAATAAAGAGGGGCCTCCCTGGTGGTGCAGTGGGTTAAGCAACGCACTATGAAGCAAACCGCAGCCACTGCAGCACGAGTTCGATCCCTGCTGCCGGCCAGGGGGGGGACC